>CM062575.1:38113456-38575077 GCA_031468815.1 Morus bassanus
GACAATAGGTTCTGTAGACCCAGTGTGAAAGCCTTACAATAAATAGAGCTCATTAGAGTCCTCCACTGGAGATGTCTCTCTGCAGATGAAGAGAAGACAAAGTAATAGAACTTCCCTTGAATAGCGAGGGGAAGAATGTTAGATCTGCATAGTGGCCTTGATCCATGGCCCAGCAGGGATGGAACAGGGTTGTCCTGACCTGCTTTTATCTGCCTGCCTACACCAGCATTTCTTGGTGGAGCACCATTAGGCACAGCACACGGGCTTTCCATCTTGGAATAATGAGGCACATTTTGATTTTAGTTAAGACAGAGTGAAGCCTTCTCACTGCCTTCCTAGGTGAATAAAGATTGACCAAACATCTCACATTATCTGCTGCAGAATCTCACAGATGTTTCCTTGCAGAAACCTTAAGCAGAATACCAAATGTTTCAACATCACATACAAAGCTGGTCCAGAGCCAAAACTTTACGATGTTGTTTTGTGTTTGTCTATAGTTATAGTATTGCATCTGCCTGTCAAATCCGCTTCCTGTTTTGGATATTAGATCTTGGGATGGAGAGCTTCCAAACACCAGCCAGGTCCAAAGTAAGCTGTGCTCTGCAAAAATAAAAACAATAATATCAGAAGAAGTATAAATACTCAGATGAATAATTGTCTCTATTATTTCCTGGCTTGCGAGCTTACATGTGTTCATAGGAGGGGGGCAATTTTAAGAGACATATGCTAAATTCTGCTGGCCAAAGATAGGAAAGTCTCTATTACTCTCACAGCCTTTATATCTTACATGTCAAAGTGATATCCAACTAAATACGCATTTAAGACCAATCCCATCCCTTATGATATTCATACAATGGGCTTTGGATTAGGTTTGTCCGCTGTTAAGTCTGCTGAAGACAAAAGAAATGGTATTTTGCCATCACCAGCAGTATTTCAGACAGATATGAAGAATGGCTAAATGTTATGAAATTGCTTATGAATTACAACTTAGAAAGAAGCATGTTGGTGGGATACCCCGTCTTATGAGAAAGAGTGTGACAGTCCGATGGGGAAGAAATTCATGTGTGTGAATGCCCATAACAAACAACTGGTATTTCAAACACCAGACCTACAGCCTGTGTCTCCTTGGCTTTAGTCTTAATCTTACATCTTTGGGAAAAGTACTTTCTGATTTGCAGTCTGGATTTATTTATTAGGGCTGGTTTGACAGGAAATAAAAAAAAATTATAAAAATATAACAATACAATAAAAGTATTTGACTAGTTGAAAAAATTAGACTAAAAAATTAACATTTCTCATTTCTTAGGTAATTTGTAAATCAAATCTGAGTTTTCTGATCATTTCTATAGCACTGAAGTTGCAGACTCTGTGCTGCAGATTTGCCATGAGGACAGTGTTTAGAAGATGTTTGTTTGGGGTTGGACTAGATGACCTCTAGAGGTCCCTTCCAAGCCAAACCATTCTATGATTCTAAGACACTGAATTCAGATAAAGTGCACCCTTAATTTAGAGCAGTTACTGCCTTAATTTTGTTTTCAACCAGTAGGATGAAACTAATCAAAATAAGACAGAAGAAATGTGAGAGTTTCAAGCAAACCGCTAGCCCTGTGATCCCATCAGAAGAAGAGCAGCATCTCCAAGATGCAGGTAAAACAGCAGCATCACGTTGTGTCTCTGTCCCTATTCTCTCCTTGGGTTCTGCAGAAAAATGATGGCAAAAAGAAATGGTGGCAACCCTGGCTGAACCACACCTCGGGAAGTTAAAAGCCAATGAGCCATTACTAGTAGGAAAGATGATGTGTAAAAATGGAAACACCACACCCTGCTGGAGATGTGTCGCTGCACACAACCACGACCTGCAGGGACAAAACCCTGCTGCTCTCCAACCGCTGCACCAACAGCTGCCCTCATTTAAGGGCAGTGTGTGTATTTTCGCAAGATGTGTACAATTTTACACTCTGTCCCCCCCAAACACTACTGTTGCCCAACATACTTCAATGTAAGTGGAAAATTATTTCTTCCCAGATGTTTCTATGTAGGGCTCAATAACTGCCTTACACTATATTTAAATTACATTAAAAATACTAATAAAGAGAATAAAAACATTAACTGTATGTTCCATTATGCTATAGTTAACTTGTACTAAAAAGTTAAACATATGCACTAAGGTGTCCAACAGCACACACATAATTTACAGGCACAGTTCCTTTGGATTTTGAGGAGAACTAAGTCATCTACACAACTCTGAACTTCACTGTTTTTCAAATTGTTTCAGTGATTTGAACTGGTGGTTATCACCTCTTTGAGGTTGAGCATGAAGAGGAGGATGACCCCGGGCACACAGGAAAGCACGGGTGAGATATTTGCCACTTGGCAAGAGCCTTCTGTTGTCTCTGTCTAAAATTATCACCATCTATTAATTTTTTTTCTGATAGGTTCAGAGATGTTCAAAAGAACACGTCTGAGCTACGATGCTGAAGAAGTAAGGGGAGATGAAGCAGCAGAAAAGATGGAAGCTGAAAACAGGATCAAAGGCAAGATGCCAGAGGTGAATCCTTCACCTGCTTCCTCTGCTCAGTTTTCCAGCCTGCAGAACTGTTCATTAGCTGCAGCAGATCATATCCTTTCCCCATCAATTTAGAGGAGTGAAGAAGCAGGCAGGCCATTAAATTAAGTTCCTGTTACGATCGCTGCCAGTGAACTGTTTCTGAACAGGCAAGGAAAATCTAAAAGCAAACCCACCTGTTACAATAAGCACGTGATCGGTGCAAAACATCTTAAAAAAATATGATAATAGCACTTAATAGTTTCCAGTCCTCCAAGAAGGACTTGAATCACATGTGGACAAAAAAGATGGTGTAAATCAGTTTTCCTAAATCAGCATTACTGCACTGACAGGGCGCGCGTGCCAGTTGTGAGTGTGCATCTGCCTCTCGGGATTACAGCCTCTGCCAGGGCTATCCGTGGTGCCACGTGCAGGAACTGATGCTCATTTTCACACTGTACATTGTCTCTATGGCCTTTTAAAGAAAATTAAACTTTTGACAAAGTAATCTGGCAACTATTTAGTGCCTGTTTGATGTGTAAGTGTAAGCAAAGCCTTGTAACTTAGCGGGGTTACTGAGGAGGTGTGATTTAGATGATTTAACTCATATCCTTTTAGTACCTCTAAATCAGCCTAGTATAAATCTAGTATCCTGGACTGTGATTATCAGTGACTGAGTCAGCAAAAGCTTTTATGAAAGACTTGGTTAACATGCTGTTACCACCTCACATCTGCAGTTCTTAAGAGGGTCCATTATGCCATCCCCTGGTATCATTAGTTTAATCATCTGGGTTAAAAATGCTGTTTAGCAGTCTCACACCCTTTTTCCTAGAAAATAAAAATCATTCATTTGAACCTTTTTTC
The DNA here is from genome assembly GCA_031468815.1 of Morus bassanus. NCBI lineage: Eukaryota > Metazoa > Chordata > Aves > Suliformes > Sulidae > Morus > Morus bassanus. The sequence continues at coordinate 38,116,866 of CM062575.1, forward strand.
CCCTCCCCGCCTCTCCTGTGGTTCAGGATATTTCATGACAATGACCTAGAGGAGTCAGAGAAGTATCGGTCTGCTTTGTGCTTTGCTTTGTACAATGCTATGGTGTCCCAGTCAGAAAGACTTTGCTATTTCATGATCATTCTGAATCACAGAACTTCTGCTTCAATTCTCGCTTTGGTTCTGCTCAGTTTTATTTTGTTTTTTTCTGGGTCATTTTATCTATTCCAAGACCAACCAAATCCTTCTGCATGACAGCTATTATTTATACACAGGTAGATTTTTCTTACTGCTGCTGAAGTTTTTCTTAGTATTGAAGTGAGTAACTTTGCAAACAAGATGTTTTTAAAGTACAATGGATGTCCTTTAGGACCAATGTCAGAGTGGATTAGCAAGGATATAAGACTTAAAACATTTTGTTCATGAACTGTAGACAATTCATTGACTTGAAAATGACAACTAAATTGAGTAAAAAGAGAAAATATTTATCCACCCTAAAGTTTCACTGGCTTTCAGAGCAAGACTCGTTCTCCAGAGTTTCAAACCATTAAGAATGTCTGTTGGAACCATCCCCTATACTTAAAAAGATCTGCAGATTCCTCTGAGAATAATTATAGTCCAAAATTCCAGCTAATTTTTCCCCCCCCTCTCTAGATAACAGTAGTTGTCAAATATTTTCACAGTTTGGATTTTTTTCCTGGACCACTAAATTGTATGTGCCATCAATGCAGAAGAACCAGTCGTTCTGCCAAGTATTGTTGGGATTGAGAAGGCGGTTGGCCACGTGCACTTTGATCTCATCCAGCTGCTTGCTTTGTTATTTCACAGGTCATTCCTGAAGGTAAATTTTCATACATACGGAGAGGAATTTTTTTTTTCTTAACTCTGATGGATGTTTGCTGTTAAATTAAGGGCTGCTGAATGTACTTTGTCTTAATTTTTGCTTGAAGGAATAGGGGCTCAGCATTCAAACTTTGATTTGAAGGTGAATTTAAGTTCTGTCTCTCAGCTTTGTAAAAGGCTAAATCACACACCTAAGCACCGTTGTCCCTACTTCTCATACTACATCACAGAGAGGCCTGAATAAGAGATACGCTTTATTCCCTTTAGCTGACTGCTTTGCTAAAGGGACATGATGGGAGCTTCCTCTGATCCGCAGCCACTTTTCTTTGTTTGTCTGCTTGATTTTTGATTCAGCCTTTACAAAGAGGCCAAATCTGTTACTTTTAAGTAGTCACACTTTTTTTTTCTTTAAAGTGAAATTCTTTAAAATACTCCAGCAAATCCTATGCTCTGCTCATTTCCAGGAGATTTAACAGAAACCACATGGCTTAGCTTTGGAACTTCGTCAAATGCATCTATTTTGGTTTGTCAGGCTATCAGATCAAGTGTGGCTACAGCCCAGTCCAGTCCTAGGCAACATTCTGATGGAGATAAAATTGCATCAACCCTTATTTCAGGGGTAAGCACAGCAGTGTGACATTCAGCTTTTATAACGGAGTATGAAAACTGCAAGCCCAGTCCTACCCACAAAGGAGCCCACAGTACAGTCCTGCTGTGGTTTAGCCCAGGACATTTGCCATTTATGAAAAGTGCACCAGAAATTCTTTGCGGAAAACAAAAACAATGTCTGAATGCTGTTGTCTGACCCCTATATAACAATCATGTTTTTACTGCTATGGTAGTAAGACTTACCCCTTCCTTCATGGAGGACTGGTCCAATTCTAAATAATTGCTCCGTGAGTATTTCAGACACATGGTCTTATTTCTGGCAGCCTCCCCTACGCTAAATTCTCTCTGGTGCCTGGAACAGCTGCTTATTCCTCCAGCTTGGGCCTTTGAGATGTAAATAGTGTAATCCAACTTCAAGAGGCAAGGAAATATTAGCAGAATTTAATGTAAATATTGTATAAATCATCCCAAAATAGCATGGCCACGGGATGAGCCAAAGACACTAACTGAAAGTTAAACACACTAAGTAAATATAGACTAAATATATTCCCCTCCTGGAATTGCCACTGGAATGAATCCAGAGAGGAAACAGGTTAAAATGCAGTCTTGTGGCAGTGATATTAAAAAGCCATTGGCCGATTTGGTGACATTTATAATGAATTTTATGTACTCCATACATTTTTAACACATGCTGAGTTAAATATTATCAAATCTATAAAAAGATTATGGAAAAAAATGTCTGGTTTCATATGGGTGGACACTGCCTGGAACTCTCTCTGTGGGTTTTGTGTAAAAGAAGTGTTTGAAAGAAAACATGAAAGGGAAAAAGAAAAAAAACCCCTGCAGTACAGTTTTTGAAAACTGTTACTTGCCCATTTGGAGCCTAGAAGTCATCACACATCAAGGCCACAGAATTTCTAGGACACGAACCACAATGGGGACCAAGGAACAAGATGTATTAATTTCATCCCTTATACTTGCAAATGGAGAAAAATCAATTTATCTAGTGTGGCTTTGTGTAGCTTCTGATTCAGTGTAGCATAAGTATAAAAGGACCCATTTGTTGTATGGATGCTTTTTTAGCAGGTCCCTAGCCACCACTGTAGCAAACATGATTAATAGTAGTTTTGTGCACGGGTACTAGAAGATAAACAGATGCCCTGACTCACCTGGAATACAGTCCTGGAGCGCAGGCGTTTGTCTTCGTGTCCCAAAGACTATTTTTCAAAAAGCTGCTTTGTCCAACATATTGTCCAAATTACGAACAGGATGGGATTTCCATGCCTCCCACTCTCATACGGTACCCAAAGAAAGCAGTAAGTCCCCAGGCACCCAGCATGGCTCAGCTACCCAGCAGAATTCAAACCAGAAGCTACAGGTAAAGTCCAACACAGCCAAAGTGAACCAAGATGGGTCTGAACTGACACAACCTTCAGCTTCTCTGGCTGAATCTGTATTGATATGATTTATATGCTAATATTTTCATCATGAAAGGCTGGAGAGACTCCAGTAAGGTGAGTGACTCCTGTTGTGCAATCCCTTTTCACACAAACTTCTGAAACAGCAGTGGCAAATTAACTAAAATTTCCTTTCTTAGCAGAAATACCCTCAGCCTATGGGGCAGGAGAGGAAAATGACTTTGAAATGCAGAATGGGGGGCTGCATTATCCTCATACCGATCTGTACCATGTGGCCTCCTTTGCTGCTTACGCCACTTCTCCAGACCGTGGCAGGGGTGCCCAACCAGCCCATGGAGGTCTCCATCAGGCTCACAAGGAGTGGTTGCAAGGTAAGGGGTTCCTCTGACGGAAGCATGACACACAACTGTGAGTTCAAAACTCAACAGCTAAGAGACAGCACAGGAGAATGTCCTTTAACCTTCCTGTTAACTGCAGGCTGTTCAGTCCTATGTATAAAGCAGCAGGAAGGAAAAATGATAGAAAAAGGGCAAGGGAGAATGAGAAACATGGATGCAGCAAGTCCCACTTAAGTTTCTTTCTGCCTTCCAACATTACAGATTTTGTTTGCTTCAGTAAACGCGGTCCCAGATGCAGGAGGAGGTATTTGCAAACACTCACCAAACAAGTTTACCAGGGAGGGCTTACCCTCGTTGGCAGTCTGACCACAGCATCCTCCAGACTAGCTTTTTTGGTATTTCTGGTAACGGACTAGGCTAATTCACCTCCTCAGGCTACGTGTAGCCCTGGTGCTATAAAGGCTGCACTTAGAGCATCCTGTCAGACTCTTCTCCGAGTCATCATTTGCCATGAGTTCTCAGCAGAGGACTTTGATGCCTTTTACTCAAGCAGCAATGACCTGACAAATCACTACGCCCTTCACCTGGTAAGTGCTGTCCAAGAACATGATACACATAACATGCGAGTGCAGGACCCCTGCATGATTCAAAGACGCGCACACAGCACAGCTCTGGTATTTATGCATGGCACTGCACTTGCTCCTCTACCAGAGCTCTTGCAGGTACCTTGGTCCCATGCTCCACCTGGCTAACGCATCGCATCCAGCAGTGTATGAGATGCTGTGAAGTGCTGTACCGGTGCATCAGAGGGAGCACGCTCATCTCTACTGCACCATGTAAACGCTCTTCCAGGGTCAGTACTGCCCAGCAAGAGTTAATCACTAAACTGTGTTTTGGGTAGGTCCATCTTTCCTCTAGGGACTGAGGCCTCAGTAAAACTCTGGTGATGTGCCTGTCCCCAGTCCCCAATTCAGAGAGCATTTAGTAATACCAAAATGTAGTAAAATATGCTGTTAGCTTAATTTGCTCCAAACAAAATGCAGCACAGCGCTGTGGTAAGATTTACAAGCTGAAGATAAATCAAAACATCACACACAAGTTTTTCCCTGACGGAGCACGTTGGTCTGGGACAATCTGTAAAACACCAACTCCTCTTTGCTTTAACAAGTGAGCCAGATCACCCTTGTCCTCCCCTCCCAAGCCTGCCACACAGTTCATAGCGAACTACTGCCCAGAGGATGTTGCTATCACCAAGATAAAGAGCAGCCCTAGTCTGCTGTGGACCATCAGCCCCCAGAGCTGGGTAGTCATGGCAGAGAAGCTTGTTATCTCACCTGCTGCCTACATCAGCTTCTACTAGACGATCCTCAGATAACAGCAGCGCAGCTCCAAGGAAGAAATGAGAAGGAGGAAATAAGGAAATTTCCTGGGGGAGTATATTAGCATGGGCCTAATTGTCAACCTCCTCTTAAAAGCGTTGGGCCCACAGCTGTAGTAATTTAAGCTCTAATTCCTAGAAAACAAACAACCAGGGCACCTCCCTGACTTTGTTCTGCTTCTGGAGCCTGGTGTCAGGTCCTGCATGACCCTGCTCCATGTCCTGTGGTTGCTCAGAAGGCAGCCAAGGAGTGGGAGGACATCTGGGAACCCGGAGCTTGGGAGTCCCCAAGTTTTAGTTCTCTGCTTAGATACTGAGGTGATCTTCAGCAACTCACTGAGCCCTGTGCTGCCTCGTTATCTTTGAAGGGCTGGTCCAGGGTACCCGGCAGCGTGGAGGACACAAGCCCTAGCGGAGTTTTACAAGATGATGCAGGTGCACACTGCCCACCCTGGGAGCGTTTCTATTTAAAGTTGCTTAAGTGGTGCCAGAGGATACTTCAGGTGTAGTCACCTAAATCCACCGAGGTCAACCTCTGGTGTCTGGAACTGTTTTGTGTGAATAACCGTGCTGCTCTGTCACACGGAGGGGACTGCAAAGCTAAACGTGGCAGTAATTGTGGAGCACTTGGTCAGGATGGCCACTGAGGCAGTAAGAACATCAGATAGCTTTTGCAATGTGCTCATTTCAGGCTGTATAGTGATTAGCAGAAGTGGATAGCAGCTACAGAGACCAAATTCCAGCTTTGCTGCTCGATGCCAGCTTATTTCTCTTTGGTAACTATCCCACATACTGACTGCTGACACTGAATCTCTGCTACTTCTAAGGCAGTTTTGGGATCTCCCCGTTTGTAGATTGCCTTCAGGTCTTATACCAAGATGCTTCAGGGCAAATGCTGCAGCAGAAGCTAAAACTGCCCATTCCCTGAAAGTAGGTAAGTAAATCCAGGTTAAGGAAGCTGGTCTTGGAGGAACTGAAATTCTACTCATTGGGGGCTTAAGAAACATTGTGAGCTTAATGGGAATAATCCCAGTGCAAGTTCTGTGAAACACAGAAGAGAGAGTGTCATTTATTTGGTAAATACAGCTCACAAATCACTGTCTTGTGTAGGTGCTTTCTGCTCTGGAGAACAGACCTCTTATCTAAAGAGAAGGAAATAATAATGTACATCAGGAATAGCAAGAGATTTTATTATGGAATGGAAATAAAAAAGCCTTGATTTTTATTTTTTCATCTTGGAAACAGAGGAATCTTCAGACCTATTAGGTGTTGGATTGATTTATTTTACTCTGCTTAGGCAAACTTAAGCGGGTTTTCAGTTTTTGATTTCCTAAATATTTATCCTGTTTGCTTTTCAGGTATTTTGTATTAGATTTATTTAATTAAAGAATTATTTAAATAAAGACTAAAGAAAGGCTTCTATTAAGTGCCTTCCAAATTAAAACCAGCACAATGATATGGTTTGAGACACAGCAAAATCAAAGAATATGATAATCAGTCATCAAAATCTAATTTTTCCTTTATCTGGGCTTGCTGCATTCAGTGAATAACATTAGAATTTACCCTTATGCCACAAAACCACAGGCTACTTTTTATGTAAAAATCTGCCTCATGTTGGAAAAACACTAAATTTCAAAATTAGAATTGATTAATTTGAAGAGTGTTTCTACAGGATGGAGATTGAAGACTTGATTTCAGAGCACTGAAATTAGAACATTTTGCCATTAGCTTTGGTGGTCAGACTGAGTCTGTAAAGACAATAACTCTTCATCAACACATCTCCCACAACAGTTTTTGGCACCAAAGTGTTTTAGACTGAGAGTCTAGAATGACCAAAGGCAGAACTCATTTACGTATAGGTCCCTAAAACTATGATCATGTGGAGCAGGGAACCAAAACAGCAAGGGAGAAGCAAATATAGGAAGTAATGAAGTTCTGTTTTCTTTATAAAAAAAAAAAAGTTACATTCTGCCTAAGAATCAAATATAACCACAAAAACAAAATGAAAATGTTGTTTCTTCTCCCTTCTGCGTTAAGCTTTCCCTGAGGTCTTCAATCAAAAAGACTCATGCCTAAACCAGATGTGTACCTCATTGTTGGAACTCCATCTAAAACCTAGCACCAGTTCCCTCCAGAGATCACCTCTGACACGGGGCAAGGTGCAATTCATCACAACTCAGCTTCACTTTATCTGCAAAGCAGCCAAAAGCGTGTGCTGGGTGGGATTTTTCACCATCAACACTCTGGTTGAGCCAAGAAATGTTTCCAAGGACTGACGCTTGCACCGCCAGGCAGGGACCAGCACTGATTAAAACTTGGTCACTCTGTTCCCAAGTCTGCCGCTGACATTACATAAACGGGCAAGTCATTTTCCGTGGGTGTCCAAACCAAACTAGTGCATGAAAGCTCCTTGTGACTGGCTTATACAGAAATTAATGATGTGCATCCCTCATTACTGTTGAATCACACAAATGAAGTGAATCAGCTTAAGTGCCTCAGAACTGCCCCAAACTATCCAGTGTAAGCCATTACTCGATTAGGTCTGCTTTCAGATGTATGAGCACTGGGAAAAGGAATTCCAACAGAGTAATGATGTCGCGCACAAACTTTTGGAGCACTCAGTGTTCTCAGAAATGTAAATAACACCATGAAGCGCCACATGGGATACGTAAGCTGCTTTAATAATAATAAATTTATTAAGTGGCAAGAAGCCACTCTGCTTTGTAAACCGATTTTACTCAATCACAGTCCCTCTATTTTTTTCCTCATTTAACATGAATACATTCTGTAATTTGTATGTGAAAGATTTACGTAGAGATATGTTCTGGACCATTCTCGCTGATTTTACTGGTCAGAAAAACATTAAACATGCGGAAACAGCACCTTATTAAAACTATAGGCCTTTTCTCATTACATCCCCTTTGCTGCTAAGCTAAACCATCACTGAATAAGCCAAGTTTACAGAGTTTTTTTCCCTTGTCCTGTGTTCGGAGATGTAGTGCGGCCTGCAGAAATGTCTGATAAAACCTCACATATAATAAGTAATTCAGAAGGCTTTGTAAGCAATAGCTGCAGTTGCTTCTTCAGACTAGAGAGAGCTTCTCATGCATTAATGCACTTAGTTAGGTTTTGTGAGGAGCTCAGAGGAGGATGTGCCCTCGTCCTGATACAGTTAGTTGAGCCCGGACTCTGCACCACTGATACTGTTCAGCAACTGTGTGCACCAATAATTTAAAAAAAAAAAAAAAACAACAAAACAAGAAATCTGGCTGTTTTTATCAGAAACAAGTAATAAATCTTATCATGATAGTAAAAAAAATGGCAATTTCTGATGTGTGACATTTTCATTGCTTGAGAATGAATCAGTGCAAAGTGAGGTAACCCATGCACCCCGTCACTTAGGGCTGGGGGCGCATTAAACCAGGCGCCGCCTTTTGGAATCCCTCTCCATATCTTCAGTGGGAGAGTCTCCGTTGCACCCTAGAGGGGACACCATGTTTAGCAAAGGGTCTTCAGATGCCCCTCCAAACAGGGACAGCAACAAAGCCACGCCATAGCCAGTAGCTCGTTCACCCTAGAAAGACAAAACAACACACAATTCACACTTCATATTGTATAATTTGGATCTAGTTTTAATTTACCTACTCACTCAACAAGAGCAGTGACGGCACATGGCCGCAGCGAATATTCGGGGTCCCTGTCAGGCCTGCTCAGCTTGTGCCTCTGTACCCTTACTGCTACTGGAATCCATCCCGGTTAGATTAGATCAACACATTGGTTGATTCACACGAAAAGAGCTCACACTGACTCGAGGGAGAATTTATACCAGCATTGTTCAGGGCAGGGAATGTTCCACCCAGCATAAGCGTGGATTTGGAGTACGAGCTGAGTAAGTTGGGTTTAAAAAAAAGGAGATGGGGGGAGTAAAATGGCTTGTTTTGTAGGAAAAAAGAATATACACAAGTTCCATCAAAGGGGGAAACCCCCAAGAGGAAACAAATGTTTTCTCTGCTGCAGGTCAACAGGCAGGATGGTCAATCATCTTAAAACGATACGGGTGAAAACGGAAGGCTAGGATTATTGTCATGAACAGAGAGCAAGGAAGTTGAAGTTTACAGTGATAAAGATGTTGCTGATTAAAGTGACCATTAGAATATTTTAAAACCAAAATGAAAAATATGAGCAGATGAAGCTACCAAAACAAAGGAATTCCCAACACAAATGCAGAGTCAGTACTTTTCAAAAGAACTCTTCACCCAATTCTCTCACTTTGAATTTGATGGCACAGTATTCAGAGTATCTGCAGGCACAAGCAGTTTTCTTTACCCAGCTTGCTTGCCCAGGAAAATGGCAGAAGTCATATGAACATACTCACTGCATGAACAGGTGCAGCAATGTCTATATGGACCCAGACTCCAGGCCAGTCAAAGCCAATGTGAGAAGCAATGAAGAGCCCAGCACAGGAGCTTGGAGTATTGTCTCGGTCCTGTAGAAATAACAAAAATAAAGTTGGTCTTGCAAGGAAAGAAAATGTCAATGTTTTATTCCTGCATACAGAAAAGACAGTCGTGCAAATCTAGTTCAGAGCTTAATGAATGGCTCTAAAACACAGTCTTGCAAACCAACTGTACTGTAAGTCCTTTGACTTAATCCCTGGCCCTGCTCAATTCCTCTTCTGCCCAAGCTCCTTTCTGCAGTGTTTTTGGAACTTGGAGCACATTGTAACTCCCAAACGCAGCAAAAGCAGCTGCAGCAACCCCCAAGGCCTCTGTCCTCAATTTCCTGGTTTCTGCATTCTCAGTTACTGTCTCTGTTGGTTATGTATGATCTAAGGAATACTCATCTTTACTTCTTAAACGGTCTCCATCCAGGAATTTAGCATTCATCTTAGGGCCACGCTTAAAAGGCAAGCAGCCTAAAGATACCTTTGCAGCAAGCTACCCTGTTTAAAATTGATGCTAAATATCAGTGTAGTGACACATAGCCTGCAAAAACCCCCGGTAAAAGACCCTGAAGACCATAACTATACAGCCGATTTCTAAAAGATTACAGCCCACATGAAGAGCTTTCAGCCAGCTATCAACAGGCCAGCACGCTACCTACAAAACACATCTTTTTATGTGATAAATTAAATTTAAAAGAAAAAAAATCTTACTGCCACAGAGTTCTTCATATCAGCTACAGCAGAAGTAAATTCACTGAAGTGGAGCTCAGGGCAATACACAAGAGGATGGACCAAGTCTCCGCAGTTCCTGCCAGCTTTAACGCAAGCCTTTTCCCACTCTTCATTATTGGTAAGGACAGCAGCATGATACTTCCCTGTAGCAACTCCCTGGTGATATATAAGACAAAATCAGGAAGGACTCATCTTAACTGTGCTGGGTAGGATAATTCTGTACTAGTCCCTCTCAGCATTAACAGCTGCCTTCCACCTAACAAAACCACCAAGAAAAAACATGTCTCAAAACTACTCCACCAGAAGGTAGCATTACAAATGTAGACAAAGACATTGTAGCTACTACTGAATCTTTAAAAATTTATGAAAATCCATTCTGCAGTGAATTAGTCTGCATTGCCTGGCCTATTCAAACCACTGTCCCACAAAAATACTTCTTTATAGTTACCGAGCAAGCAAACTATATCACTTCACAATTATTTATCCTTAAAAATAAAATTAAATCAGCAACGAATGATAAATAAAACATCTGTCACACACACACACAGAGGATACCCCAGCAATGTGTGTCAATCACACACAGTCTGAACATAACATCTGCAGACTTTGGAAAGGTTGCTTCCTTCCAAATATACAAAACCCAGAAGCCACCATCGCACCAGTTTTCCAGTAAGACAATGATGGGAAACTTTCAAAGCACTGACGTTTACACCAACATATGCAACATTTATGCTTCTAAAATTTGCCACCATTTCTCCTCCTGATATGAAGACCAATGCATTTTCTAGAAAAATAAACCACAAGAATCACTGCTCGTCAATATAACCTTCTATAAAACAGGAATATATTGCAAAAAACAGTAGCATTAAATTTGTACCCTCGTGTCGTTCTGTGTGTGACTTACAATGTACGTTTACATCTTACGAACAAGAAAATTTCTAATCACTATCATCAAATCAGTTTTGCTAATTATAAAACTACTGAACTGCAAACATTGACCTCTGGATCACTTACATCAGCTGCTAATGCCATCAGAAGAATTCCATTTTTTCTTTAAGTACACAAAAGCACAAAAGTTGCATAAAGAACAAAAAAACCCTGCTTGACTGATGCAGTTATAAATGTAACACATTCACGGCACATCTCACATGCACAGAGGATTACAGTTCACTGAGGTTGCTGCTGGCAACTTTCTCTTGTACGCGTTTTGGAAGCCACCTCAGTCAAAACAGTTCACAGTATCTACCTTCCACCAAAGACTAGCAGGACAGAGGCAAACACGTCTACGATGTGCAGGCAGTAAAAGGATGCAGCCCCTGCCCGCTAGCAGTTCTGTATCAGTACCTGAGCTCCAGTAAGAGTGGCCATATCAAGAATGATATCAGCTCCAAGATCTTTGCATGCATAAGCTACTCCATCGGCCAGTATCAGTCTACCTTCTGCATCAGTGTTATTGATTTCCACAGTTCTAGGAAGAAGAGAGGGCATTTAGTACAACAGTGCTTCAGGCTGCAAGTTAAGACTCGTCTGTCTGGACTAGAATACTGGATGAGAAAGCAGACTCAAACCTAACGTGCTTTCTCACGTGGCTTTGCCAGACTGTATGGCTGCTTATTCCCCAGCTGCAAGCATCTGGAGCACACATGGAAAAGGGTTATAATAGTCCTATCCTCATGGTTCGGTTTACTTGTTGGGCCTGTACAATGCTTAGCATGTCAAGCTGAGATTTTACAAATTACTGCCATACTAAGAGGTATCACACCCTGCTCAAAACAAGAACAGATTTTTATACAATGATAGCCTGACTCTGCGACTGAGACAACATAGACTACAGGTGGACACAGAAAACTGGCTGTACTGGAAAAAACGCCTAAACTTGAGTGCCTTAAGGAAACTTCATCTCATGAAATATGATATGTATTTTGATGCGTATTTATATACCTAACAGGAAACTCTAAACACACTTAAAACTCACTACGATGGCTGGCTGAAATACTATTATCAATATTTAGGGAATCTGATGAGGGACAGGTTCCCAATCTGCATGGTACTCAGATAAATAGAACCAAAAATGATGTTTCCTCTCAATGTTTCTGTGAAAAGTATAGATACAATCTTACTTTCCAGAGTAAAGAACATGAATGTCATCAGGTCTTGTTGCACGTGGTCCGACTGCATTCTCGGCCAAACAAAAAACAGCATGAAGATTGTCTTTAAAACCCTGTAACAACAATAGGAGAGAAATAGCTTTTGATTCACGTCAAGCTAATTTGTTGGGACTGAAATCAATGAGGGATTACGACTTCTTGACAGCAATGCTACTAATTACATGGGAAATCTGAGAGGAATGTCTTGTACCTTGAAGCTGAGGCCAAGAGCTATAGAAACCAGGCAAGAAGGTAACATCTAATACTGGTTTTAGAGTTCTCACTGGAGAGTTAATAAAAGCCTATATGCATGTGACAGACAAACAGGGAAGGGATCTAGAAAGCCCTTGTCAATTAAGCAGTGATCAGTACCATCTCTCAGTGGCAGGGTATCTGAATTAAAACATCTTTTATATGCAGTGTGCAGGTGTAACTGGAGGAGGTTATGTTTAGTCAAACCTGATTCCCTAGGAAGAGCACTTTCAGCTCTTTACTGCCAGCTCCAGTAACATCTTCACAAGGACAACTCCAAAGCCCACTGAGCCCACCAGGAAACTGCCAGGCTCACCAAAAACAAACCCTAAGTCACTAAACTACAGTACCCCTGTAGGAAAATAAGCAGAATACAGCTCCAAAGATGTGACACTTCACTCATCTAATTTTAATACAACATAGACTTGCAACAGAGATCACAAACAACAGGTCCGGACTGTGTAATGCCTTCACCTTTCATAGCCACAAAGGAAAGATCCAAGCAATGGATGCTTTCAACATGACAGCTACAAAGGCTTGTGAGAAGACATTACACAGCTAGTCAGGATGCTTGGGATTATCTTCCAAACCCTGTATTTTCCACTGCTTTTATTTAGTCTCCAATTACAACAAAGATACAGTTAGGGCCATTTGAGAAACTGAGCTCCTTCCCATCATTTCTGCCACGCTGGGAAAGAGCCTACAGTGATAGTGGAAAATGATGAAAATAAATGGCTGCACATTAGCATTTATTGTGAACTGTGTACTTTCCCTGAAAAAAACAACGCCAGGTGAAGAGATTCCACCTCCGAGAATTTTGGTGGAAAGTAACTTTGACTGTGGCCGTCCTGGAACACGGTGGTTCTGTGTGCCGCAGTGGATCTCCCAGCTGCCCATGAGACAGCTCGCTGCCTTTCAGCATCCAACCTGCACCACAGGTCAGATGCATGCTACCAGGATCTATCCCCTCTCCTTCCATGTAAACCCAACAATATCCACAGCTAAGACAAATTTGGCTTGGCCTATTTTTTGGGGGGTGAGGTGGGTGTTTGTTGGGTTTTTTTAATGTATCATTCCTGCTGGGAGGCACACAGCATTTTCAAACTCTTTTTCTTCCTTAGCCTCCTCTCTTCTGGCATACCCCATTCTGGTTTACTTTGGTTTAAAATCAAGTGTTTGTACGGTTATGGATGACATTTTACAATGTATGATGATTTTGTTACTTATACAATGGCTGCATTGTGTGGAGGGATCCTAGGAACAGAAAGGGAGACAGCAGCATTTAACAAATAAAAACATAGTTCCTCCTCAACTGGGATAGCTAGCCTTAAAAACATCAAATTCCTAGGGAAACCAGGGTCAGTTTTACTGTTAATCTCTTGATAAAAGTCTGTAGCTGAAGAAATCTGGGCTTGCTGAATCAGCTCATGTTCTGAAGTCTAAAGGGCAAACGCGTCAATCAAAACCTTCCAAAGTAACAGGCAGCATCTAGAAGCCATAAAGTAACTTGGCAGTTTCTAGTCCAGCCCGTGGGCAAACAGCATTGTTGATGAGATAACCTTCCATCTACGACCCTTTGCTCTTCCAAAACAGCAAAAACCCCACTCTGTTCACAATCTCTCAGAGACAGACTGTACCAAATATTCCTCATCCAAATGGGAGCTGCAGTTAATCTACTGCCAAAAAGTGAGAACCCGCTTCCAGCATAAGTTGCCTTTTCCTGAATCTCATTCCATCTGTAGCTCTTCAAAAGCAGGATTCACTATGTTAACACGCAGGATCAAGAAGGACTTCAACAACTTAAGTGAATTTTTTTCTCTTCTCCCTTGCATTGGAAAGCTCACCACAGATGAAATGAATCTTTCTAGGAAAAATCACTTGCTTAATTTTGCTATCCAAAGCCTTTTTAAAATCACATTGTAAAACTGTTGAACAGCATGTAGGCAAATATTTTCTGAAGATGGATAATAACCTCTGCTCCTCTTCCCGCGGAGCTTTCTATCCAACAGACGTTTCCAACTTCAGTCTCTGTGACAAAGGATAGCTAATTTAAAACCCTTCCAGCTTTATATTATTCTTAGGACCATTTAAAAAGAAAAAAAAGACGTCTTGAAACAATAACGACAAATTCTTTCCACTGCCTATCTGAATATATTTTCTGTAGGGTTTTCATTAACAGGTCTTCTTAGATGAGGTTGTAAAATTAAGCAGTGAGATCATGCTTTTGTTTTTTACATATAAAGGTACAGATTTCTTGTGAGGTATGACAGCTTCTTCAGGTTCAGTTTGTCCAAATATATTACTGCCAGTTTATTCATTGTTACAATGAATATGAAATGACATGATATGATATGCGTATGAAACGACAAATCACTTACGTTCACATCTGCTGTGACTGTGAATGCAACTTCTCTCAGTGCAGATGACTACGCACAAAACTACTTCAGAAACAAGGAATCACTGAAAGAAGGTACCATACCCATGGCTTTCCCAGACTCTCCCAAAGCACTGTTTAAGTTCTAGCCCTTGTTCTTTGCAAACACGTGATCGATCTAACTTTCCAAAGGACTTAGCTGTGGAAAGCTAGCCGATTTGCCTAAGATACAACTCACAAATCTGTCCTCAATTTTAAGTCTCTGCAGATAACGGTGAAGTTCACAACCTTTCCACATCAAACATGCTGCTAGGGCCAAGGCACAGAGTTAAACTGTTGAGAAATGGGAATTTGGCACCAATCATCCCCTGGACAAAGCTTCCATCAGATCTATGCATTAATCTGCAGCAGTAAATGTTTTTTGAACTTTGGATACTCCTTGGAGGCAATAGCTGCTCTGTCAGCAAGATTCAGTCACTGGATTTGTGGAGAGGGCAGAGTTTTACTGGCAGTGGCCACTTCTTTTCCCCAGTTCACATTGTTAAAGAACAATATGCGTTTTTTTAATTCTTCATATTTCAATACCTGGCTTCCTCTCAGCTCCCCTACTACTTTCAGACCACTGGAGCAAAACAAGAAGCAGCTCCTGATGAGACCAGAGCTGCCACTTCCCCAGTAGGTTAATATTAGAACTGGCACAGGATTTGGAATATGGACAGACTTCATATCCCAGCATCACTCATCCCCTTCTTTGCTAAGGGGATGACAGCTGCCCCAAATCCCACAGTTTCAACAAAATCAGCACTGGATAATTCAAGTATAAATCTAATTCAAGGAACTAGAAACCACTCAGTCCACAGAACAAATCCTGAAATTCAAGAAAGACTCTTAAAAAAAATTAGCACTCAAGGAATTTCTCACAATTCTCAAGATCCCGGTAAAGATTTGAAATATTTTCCTGAAATAGCAGAAAGAGCAGAGTGGCTCAAGATCACTAATAGCAGTGGCAGGCCAGAACTACAGGATTAGACTGGCCCCCATATCTGGGAATACATCCAAAAGCCAGACTGCTCCTTGGCAATACCGGGCTACATGATATCAATTAACACATTTTACTTACTTGCTTTACAGTGGCTTTGAAGGCACCCAAAATAGCAGCTGCTCCACCACAGTCTCGTTTCATTCCAGGCATAGTAGTCTGTTTAAACAGAACCACAGGATTTTTTTTCTTTAAAAGAGAATTTCACAGTAATGCCTGCTAAAACTAGTATTTCTGATACTTCTGTAACCCTGATCTTGACAGTGCTCAGCCGTAACAGAAACAGAGAACACATGCATCTGCTTATCGGTGGATCTTGCCTTAGAGCTGGAAAATACTAAACCTCTGCTGCTAATTTATTAGAAAAAGAAAAAGAAAAAGGTTGTTTACAAGATTCGCACTGAGGCCAACTCAAATAGGTTTTGGATCTTTGGATTTCAAAATCAGAAATTAAACATCTTTGTTTCTAGCTTTCTCCTAGCAGCGGGCAATACTTAAAGGGCAAAATATCAAGCAGCTATTTAACTGCTCTGTAAAGGGTTCCTTGAATCCTATTTGGTCTTCTCCCCTGGCATTTGTGTCCATATGGATGACAGTTGATCAAGTGTTTACTCAAATAAATATATTTTGGTTTCCTACAGACATTAACTGAATTATTTCCATAGAAAACAATACTGTAAGCAAAGGCAGCAGAAGAACAAGTATTTATGTACCTTTCCCTTAATGCTGAGTCCTCCAGTGTCATACACAATACCTTTGCCCACCCATGCAATGGTCTGTGTAGCACCATCTGGAGTGTGACTGAGAACTGCTAGGGCTGGAGGATGCAGAGCTGCCTTGCCAACTCCATAGATACCTGGAAAACAGAGAATTAAACCACTTGTGGAGAAGAAAGACTGCGGGGAGCAACCTGTGGCTATGTTCTGTAAAACAGCTTGGAATACTACAGGCAATAAAACAGTTTCAAAAATGCACAAATAAAACATTACAATGGAGACGGCAAAACATTCCAATTAACTGCTAAGAAAAAAGCTGAATTTTCAATAAGATGTACCTCCAAAGCCTCTCTCTTTCAGCTCCTCATCTCGAATAATGGTAGGAGTAATCCCAAGATCCTTGCCCACTTTTTTGATTTCCTTAATTATTAAAAGAAAAAGGACATTGTCAGTCAGTCATCAGAACAACACATTTGTGTCTTTCCACACATATGGGTACCCACTTAAGGGTTCTGTGTGATTTTTACATGCATACACATACAAACGTTCACAATTTTGGGAGTGGTGCTGGTTTTCCAATGGCCTAATTCCACTGAGACATCCTTGACTTCCTATGGCATGAAATACAAACTTGACCTTTAAGCTCCACCAATAAAAGAAATCTTCAGAGGTAAAGGCCAGCTATTTGCTCTGTTGGGTCATGATGCAATAGGACAGGAACACTTTCATTCTCAACAGCTTTTCACATCTTTATGATAAAACTAACTTGGAAACATGTCAATTTCTGTCCCAGAATTTCAGAAATTCTTATCACCATCGGGCTTAAGACAACACTAGTGCTGGCAAAGAAGTCAGTGTCATGACCGAATCAAGAACTCTTGTCTCATGACTCCCAGTGCCTTACCCCAAGCTGTACACTCCGCCTCCTTCCAACTTACCAAACTTCTATGAAATATTAAAGGCCAAAGAAATAGCCTCGGCATCCTTGGACAGGTTCCCTGATGTACTTCCTGCTAGCTGACATACAGGTTTTGCTAAGAGATGGCAACGCTAGTTCTTGATTACTGTAGTAATCATTAATCTGTAGACTTACAGTTAGTAACTTACTCATTGGGTCTATTACCTACCTCCAGGAAGTTATCCGTGTTCATCTCATTGCATGGGGTGTCCACAATGCGAGCAGCCAGCCTGACTCCTTCTGTAGCACTTGCCAGACACTATGAAAAGAAGTGAGGACACCTGAGAACTGGCCTTGGTTTGGCTGGTTTTCTGCATAGCTTTGCATTTAGTCCTGTGCAGCCTACACCAGACGTGTGGTTCCTCTGGAGCACATTAATGCTTCACTGCAACCGATCACAGGCAGTGGTACAGTACTAAATAATGTCAAACAAGCTAACCATTATTTTTTTTATGTGTTAAGCTTAAGTTATTTTTCCCTGTGCTCTAATTTCTAAGCAACTGTATTCCTTCCCACAGTGAATTGATATTGCAAAATTAGTAGCCTTCTCCACTAACTCACCCAGTGAGACCAAGAAGGCAACGTGAGGTAGAGGAAAGAAAGATAAGAGGAAGCCAATTCAAGAAGTCACGATGAGCTTGTAGGCTGCTCGGTTTGGAAACCTGCAGAGATTACATCATCTACAAGATGGGAAACCACAAAGTTTATATATGGCAGGCAGAGTGGCCGAGTGCATAAAGGTTACTACCATAAGACATTCTACATGGCAGGCCCATGCGGAATGTGAAATATGTCATATTTGTGTAAAATATGCATGCATCTGTTTCCTCATTCCTGCGGCAAAATGGACTGATCCTCACCTGGACAGGAGTAAAAACTTATCTAAGCAAGAGTGGACAGCATCAAAGTGGTTGACAGTGAGCACGCCGATGCTGTTTCCTTAAAGAAGGATCTTCCTGGCAAAAAGAACAACGAGGGCACCAGACACTTCACCTTTTAAATCCTGTGAATCCACAACTTGAAACAAAAAAACTAGGTGGAAGAAACTTTGTTCAAGCTTTCCAGTAGCCACACTACGCTGAAGACCACACACAGCAGACAGGTGAGTCAAGATGGGTTTCAAAGGATCTGATGGGTTGGATAGTCATTCGTGCCGAGGTATCTGAAGTTTGGCTTGGCCAGACTGACCTAAGGACTCTATACATTCTGCATCCCAGCAGACTCATAAACCTTGGCTTGCTTTGGAACGGTGCCCGATTCCCTACAATTACTTTTGATTGCTTTACTTCTCCTAAAGGGATAAGGACCTCCTCAGGAGCCAAGCTAGGGTAGGAGTGATTCACCGTTAGGGTCATGCAGGTAAATTGACATGCTCCAACCCAAAGGCCAAGCCCGAGGGAAACAATATGACTTACAGAAATAAGCTGTGCCTGGGTTTGGCTTCCAGGGTTCTCAAGAGAACCTGGATAATGGCAGCCTTTAGTAAGTGCCTTGTAAATCTATGACAATCCCTGCTAGTCCTCACCATAAAATAACATGGACAATGCAGTAGGTGCAAAACTCAGCAACTTGCCAAGGGAGAGGTTTAGCTAAAAAAATCCTACCGCATGCCTCTTCCATGCTCTACATTAGCTGTCTGGTGCTGGTTGAATTTAAGGGGTGAAAACTTAGCTTGGAGGAAGCCAGTAATAGTTCTGGCATGGACATCAAGGAGAAGAACAGGAGGTAGAAATAATTTCAGCTTTGTTTTTTAGATATAAATAACTCAAGTGGTTTGGAACCTACCTATCTGAAGGAACTATTTTTGACACCAGTTATGTTTTTTTCTGATTTGGGGCATGGAAAATTGAGTGATCAGCAGTTGTATTCATAGCACGTCCGTCACTTTCCTGAAAACTGGTCTGGCATCATTTGCTGTGGCCAAATCAGTTTATAGAGTAAGGACAAAGTATGGAGGAAGAGATATTGAAAGACAAAAAACCCCATACCCTAAAGCTGCAATTCTGTGAATCTCAGATGCAGCAACACCGTATCCTTTGTCAAACCCATCACCAAAATTTTTAAGGCATTTGTATAACCTCACTGACTGATCAGGTAAGTGAGTGTCCACCTGTACTGAAGCGCAGAACCTGAAGCACTGAACGGGAAGTTGCCTAAGTGCAAACCTTGGAACAGCTTTTAAGTTAGGATCTTCAAGAGTATGCTAGGTTATTACCTAGCATACTAAAAGTTACCCGATATGGAGTTTCCTCCCTGTAACAGCCACATACAAGGGAAATAGTTTTTGATTATCTGCTATTGAAAGGTGACTCAGACATATTTAACTGTTATGTATAGCTCATCTCCAAGCTGTATCACTTCTTAGGGTCTTGTTTCTGGCTACAGTTCTGCTAGAAGAACTCAGCCAAAAACATACATCAGACAGAAATATCGGAGGCCATATGCGATCCCAGAATAAGCAACTTCTAGTGACTTCACTGTAACATTCACCTGCACAGCCACATACAGATTTCGCCCAGATAACAGAAAGTGAGAAGCCCATGCACCGAGGACAATCTAATATTAAAGCCTAAAAATACACTATTTGCATCTATGATAAACATGAGAAAAGAGCAATTTTCTTTGTGCTACTTGTTTGATGCTTTCTACCCCCAAAATCGAAATTCTGAGTAACTTCTTCAGCCTTTGCTCCAGTAATATGTTCAATATTTCTACTCACAGGTGATGTGAACTGACCAATCTCAAGGAAGTTTGACCTAAGGTAACTTATTATTTTAGATACAACACCTATTCCATACGTAGCATGAGACAGATGTAACTGCGCATGCAACAAATAGAAGAAAAAAAATTCAGCGATGGAAATGGAAAAAACTGATGAGGGAAAACCCCAAAATCTTACTTTAAGTGTTGCCACTTCTATTGGTCCATTGTTTTGTCCAACCAGGAAAAACTCTACCGTGACAGTTTTCTTCTCTGTGCGTCTTGATGCACTGGACCGATGTGTGAACAACGGGAAAGCCCTGGCCAACGCACAAGCAGAAGCGAAGACTTCAGACCGCTCGCAGACCATCTGAAACACCAGCCAGAAGACAAGCAAGTCAGACAGCATTAGGGATGTGGAAGACTACATTTAAAAGGATCTGTTACCTGTGATATTATTGGTGAAGAGGGGGAAAAAAAACCCCAGGGGGCGGGTGGGAAATAACTGATGTCTGAATCAAGACATACTCATACGTCACATTTTGCATGGACAGAGCGGCAGTACGAACAGCGCTACGTTGAACTAGTTCAGTTCATTTCCCATATGGAAATAAATTACACTGCTGGACTTGACTGTGTGGGAATTAGTACATCCCTATAAGGGAGCTGGACTGCTTTAATTATACTTGTGCAATTAACACAGGTTAGCATACAGATCAAGACAAAAAAAAAAAAAAGCATGGGAACCATCAGTATGTGTTCAAAACAACGAAACAAAGAGAGAAATGATATGAGAATGTGGCTAATATGAACCCAAAAGCTTTTTAACACGTAGAATGTTTTTCTGAAGTTCATTACAGAAATTACCAATGGAAAGCAGTTTTAGCTAAACATTTTCAAAGTTAACTATCAGGGAAAAAATTAAGTAGAGCTATTACTCTTGCAAATAAGTTTTCCAAGTGAAGAGTATAATTAGATTTTGTTACTGACACTGACTACATGAGTCTTCTCTAACAACCTAGAAATCTGAATTAATCTGGCGAAGCCACAGAAACAAATAACAAATTCATCAGGCTCATACAGAAGATGACCAAGGCAGTCCAAGAGCTTGCCCCACGAAGGACTCGCACTGGAGCATTAGTTTGCATTAAGACTCTTAAAACTCACTGAATAACACAAACAAGGCACCTTAAATGGGTTATGCAATATAGACATAGCACCCTGCATGCAGGCTACGTCAATCTCCTAAAGCATGTGCTAATGTCGTAAATCCTAGTTTGAAAAAAGCCACTACCAGCTCCCTTTGCACGGATATCTCTTCTTGAAGACATTCCATACATATCCAGCCTTAATTCCCTCCAACTGCTTGAGTATGCATAAGCTATTATAGTTAGGTCTTGTTTACGTGTCAGTGCAAAGCCACTTATAAATGTCAGTATAATTATATTGGTAAAACTTGCCCACCTCCAGTCACCTTGGATACAGCTAAAATCCTGAAAAGTCGCGAAAATACTCGACTAGACATTTCACCAGAACCGTTTTCAAAGAGCCACTTACAACAATACATCTGTTGACACCTCCTGGAAGGCAATTCCTAACCAGGCGGGTGATGAACTGAGCTGCAGATGGACTATTGTGTCGGCTGACCCTGGAAGGCAAAGCGGCCACAGTGGCGTAATTCAGGTAGAGAGGACAGCTGTCGGTGGGGTTCGGATTCAGAGTGCTTAAAGCGGACTGCCAGATCTGGGGAGGAAAGAAGAATTGAAAGAACTGTATCAGGCTTTTCTTTCCATCTCATGCCCACTAGAGTTAGGCACTCTTTCACTATGGGATTTTAGGTGTCGGGTAGAAAGAAACTGTGCGCACACTTTGAAGTGCAATAACCTCTGGGGTGAAAAGAAACAGGAAATAACGATGAGCCTGTTTATTAACCACAAAATACAAATGCGCTTTCCATTACTGGCGCCTCTTTTAAGCCATGTGAATTACAATTTAAAAACACACCATATAGTGCCTAGGCTGCTTCAGAGCTTTTTTAAGTTGAGAGTTCCTAGCGATAAATAGAGGGATTGATTTACTAGTCCTGGGTTATTGTTTCGCATAGCAATTCAATGAAAAACAAACAAAAGAAAGCGAAATACTGTCGTAAGAGACTCGGGAGTCCAGCAAAAAAAACCCCCAAACCTGCCGAACATCCAGCGACCCAAAAGCCGCGATGCAAAACGTTTATCATCTCACCACGAGCCACCGACTCCACCTAAATAAAAACAGCTCCGCACGGCAGCGGGGCGGGGGCAGCCCTGCAGGGAGCGCGGCGCGGCCCCCCGCCGGCCACCTGCTTCGCTAATTAGCGTTAATTGCAGACGGTCCCCGCCTCACCTCCGAGGAGGGCAAAGCACTTCCCACCCCGGGGGCGGGGCGAGGCCGCGCTGCCTCACCCGCGGGTGGGGAGGGGCTGCGCCGGTTCCCCCCGCCGCAGCAACAGGCTCCCGCCGGCCCGAGCCCGGCCCTGCCCTGCGCTCCCGTTAGGGCCGCTCCCAGGGGGTAAAGCCCGGGTCTAAGGCCGGGGTCCCCCCGCGCCGGCCCGCAGGCCCCGGCCCCGCCGCCCCCCCGCCCCGCAGCAGGCCCCGGCGCCGCGCCGGCAGCCGCAGGCCGGCCCCCGCCTCCCCCGCACCACGAGGCCGGGCGGGGAGCGGCGGCCGGGCGGGGGGGGCGGCGGCGGGGCGCTGCCTGCGGGGGACACGCGGGGACGCGGCCTCACCTCCTCGGTGACCCGCGGCTGCAGCTTGCCCCGCAGCTGGGCCCAGGGCAGGCGGTGGAGGTTGTGGAGCTGCCCCAGGACGAGCAGCGGGCGGCTCTGCGGGTCCGCCTCGCCGGCGCTGGCCTGGAACTCCAGCTGCACGTTCGCCATCTTCCGGCCCGGCTCGGCTCGGCTCGGCCCGGCCCGTCCGCACGGCTCCGCCCCGGCCCCGGCGCCGGCTCGGCGGGGCGGGCGGCCCCCGGCGGCCGCGGCGCGCAGGGCAGGGCGGGGCGGGGCGGGCGGGCGGCGGGACCCGGATGGGGCGGAGGGAGGCGGCCCGGCCCCGCCCCCGCGCGGCCCCGCCCCCGGGACTGCCCCGCGCACGGCACGCGCGGCCCGGCCGTGCCCGCCGCGCCGGCAGCGCTGCGCGAGGGACGCGGGGGGAAAAGGCAAAAAAAAAAAAAGGCGAAAGGCAAAAAAAGGAAAAAAAAAAAAAGGCAAAAGGCAAAAAAAAGGCAAAAAAAAAAAAAAAAAAAGGCAAAAAAAAAAAGGCAAAAAAAAGGCAAAAAAAAAAAAAAAAGGCAAAAAAAAAAGGCAAAAAAAAGGCAAAAAAAAAAAAAAAGGCAAAAAAAAAAGGCAAAAAAAAAAGGCAAAAAAAAAAAAAGGCAAAAAAAAAAGGCAAAAAAAAAAGGAAAAAAAAAAAGGCGCAAAAAAAAAAAAAGGCACAAAAAAAAAGGGCAAAAAAAAAAGGGCAAAAAAAAAAGGCGCAAAAAAAACCGTGCAAAAAAAAAGGCGCAAAAAAAAAAAAGGCAAAAAAAAAAAGGCAAAAAAAAAAAGGCAAAAAAAAAAAAAAAGGCGCAAAAAAAGGGGCAAAAAAAAAAGGCGCAAAAAAAACCGTGCAAAAAAAAAGGCGCAAAAAAAAAAGGCGCAAAAAAAAAGGCAAAAAAAAAAAAAAGGTGCAAAAAAAAGGCGCAAAAAAAAAAGGCGCAAAAAAAAAAAAGGCAAAGCCTTGTGCCAGGCCTTTGTGCTTGACCCGGGTTCCAGAAAACACAGGAATAAATCAGGGGTTTTACAGTTTCGCACATTATAGAGGAAAATGGGGAAAAAAATAAATGAATGCACGGAACACCGCCGGGCAAAGGGTGAGATGCCCCGTGTGCGTCGTACGGAGCGTTTTCGGAGAGGGAAAGGTATCGGTACTAATGCAGCTACCCCGGCGTACACCTGAATGCAGAGAGTCCCTCTTTCCACTTCATAATGCCATTTTGGGACGGAAATGCTTCATTTCGAAAGTGTGAAGTTACACAGGGATCAAAATGGAAAAAGGTGGATTCCTCTTCTCGTGAAGGTAAGTATTGGATAAAATGTACTGCTCAAAAACATTCCAGAAACAGGAAAAAGCCAAAATATGCTCCAAGGTACAGCATGGGGATTCACTAAAACGAAACAATGTTTTCCAAACACCACCTTTAATAGCAAATTTAAATGTTTGTTTTAAATATAATAGGGTATTTATCCTCATCTCTTTGTATTTGCCAATCACCTACTAATGTTAGGGCAGTAGGGAATCCATACTTGTTAATCTGCAGCTATGAAAGCTTGGAAAATCTAAACATCACAAAGGGAGTGCACTTACACTGGAAACGTGAATCCTGATGCATGTGATGGAAACACATCTAAAAAGAAAAAAAAATATTGGGTTGGATTGCAGAAAAAGCTTCCTTAGAGTAAGGTTTTACTTGGTCTCTGAAGGCTCATTATGGAAACTTTATTGCCCGATACGTTTAAAATTAGCCTGAATAAAAGATCTAGCAAAATGTGCTGCAGAGGTCGGTCATGCATCCTCACAGACTGGACAGGATAACTCAATAAACAAGCTCCAACTCCAACTTTTATGAGTCTCTTTACTGAGCCACAGAACATAAACTGTTTAGGGGCTCACTATTATTCCAATACACATAGTCAGCTCGGGAGATATGAAAGACAATAACACAGCAATTATTTCAGGACTGAGGCATTCAAGAGATTGAACCAGGCAGTCAGCTCCCAGTCACCGAGTACAAATTCTGCTATTCCTGCTACTGCAAGAAGTTCCATAAGGTGCTGTCCCCGAATCTGCATCATCTGAAAGATAAAGCAGCAAGAAATACTCACTTAACCCCCGATCCTTCCTTCATTAAAGTTAAGGACGGCAGAGGAGGGTCCTAGTCAAGGCAACAGACTGACTGAGAACATCAGTTCTAGCTACAGGACAGAAACTTTCTACCTACATTCCACTAACAGTAGCTGCAAACATTTCTACTCGTACGAGCCACAGCAGAAGCTGCAGCATGGACCGATCTGCCATGGCCATGGCAATTAGTGATACTCTACAAGTATTTATGGAATTCAGCCACTCAAACATAATCTTACATAATCCATCATTTTTAATATGCAAAATCAGAAGGATTCCCTATTTTAATGAATTTTAATTTATCTAGGAAGGCTGTTGGGTTTGCAGTTTGTTTCGGGTTTGGGGTTTTTTGGGGGTTTGGTATGGGTTTTTTTTTTTTTTTTGAGCTAATAAATAGACACTTTTTTCCAGCAAAATCAATTTCACTGTCACCTATCCACAACCTGACATTTTGCAAGGCTGTACCAAAAGCAAGGCTACCAAGGATTTAAGCAAAGGAGATAAAACTCCTTTGTGTTGTGCTGTGTTTCATAACAGCAAACCTTAAATCAGTACAATCTAGGCAGCCTCAGTGAACACTGCATCAATTATATGCATCCAGATTTTTAGCACATTCCAAAAATATCACCAAGCAAGAAACTAATTCTTCCATTTTACTTTTCAGTTTCTAAAGAAGGCTTGCAATAGAAAAATTTGCTATTCCAGTGCTTTTAATACTGTCATTTTCACGTATCACTAGGGTTAACTTCTGTTAACAAGGAGTAGCAGCTCATTTTTGCACGCTTGCATGTATTTTAATGGACAAATTCTGTACAAGCCAACAGCTTTAAGTCATTTCCACCAGGTAAGGAGGCACGGATCTTGGGAGATGCTCTAGCAGCGCTGTTCTGTTCCTCTGTAAGGACTCAGAGGTTCAATATAAGCTGAGAAGAAGAATCCAGCAACCATGAAGAGGCCACAATCTGCAGAACAGAGTGTGCCAGCTTTCTCTGCAGCAGAATACAAATACAATTACAGGGCTGGACAGAAGTGCAGCCAGAAGGTCCAGGCAGCTCTTACCCCTGAGTAGGCAGCAGCCACCGTTAAAGCCAAGCTACTCCTCAGTTGCAGTGGCTTTTTTGGGCTTTCACGGCCCAGACAATGCACAGATAGTACCCCTTCTGTAACATGCCACGTAGACACAGCACAGCCTAAGGGTTTGATTGAGCTGCTCATAGTTATTTAGACTGCCTCCTAATAAACTAGACACCTGCAATGATTTAGAAGCCCACTGTTGTGGGGTCAAGTTTTTTTTTTTTTTCCTCCTTGATATAATCAGTTTCAATAAATTCCAGCTCAAGTTACATGGGACAATTGACATCTGAGTTTAACCTCTTGTCTGATGCATATTAAAAATGCATCTCCTTTTACAGGATTTGGATCAAAAAATATATAGCCCTTTACTTCAGTGGAGTTAAGATACCATGGGCATAACTCATGGGAAATAGCTCTTGACACAATGCAAGTTACATTGTGCTACAGAAAGTTACATTTTTTTCCCCAAAGATATTTCATGTCACTGCTGCTTTCATTTAATTACAAAGAATATATAGAGACACATTAACGTCACAAAAGTATGTTTCAGTTTATACCTTTTTAAAAAAAAAACCAGAATAATTGCCCAGTTAGGTTGGAAGTGTTTTATTACTTCTTTGAATTCATTAGCCATGATAAAATGTCAAAAGCACCGGTCAAGACAGAAATAAATAACACAATCTCATGTTAGAGAGAAAGTTGCAAATACAGTATATTAAATTATAGCAATATGCTGCTTCACACCAACCGATGTAGACAGCACACTAGGGAGACAGTAGTTTTACTCACGATCATTGAAAAGATCTGTTACCAGAACAGGGGAGCTGCACACCCAACTACAAGCATCGTTCTTTCTTTTACCAATTTACTTCATGAATTTAATCAAGGGTTTGAACGGGCAGCTTTGGCAGTTCAACATCCCCTTTGTCTAGAGGTAAAGAGTGGTACAAAGCTTTACACAATAAGCCACACAAAAAGCCAAGG
Organism: Morus bassanus; assembly: GCA_031468815.1. Taxonomy (NCBI): domain Eukaryota; kingdom Metazoa; phylum Chordata; class Aves; order Suliformes; family Sulidae; genus Morus; species Morus bassanus. Next base: position 38,143,782 of record CM062575.1, read on the forward strand.
CTTTCACATTTTTGTAGTCTTTACTTTCAGGTCTGTTCCTGTACCAAGTCAGTTTAAAGCCACATCTTAAGTCCTCCTTTAGTACATAGTGAAGATAAACTCAGGGCAGGCAACATATGCATCATTAATATCATAGTATTATGAAACTGCACTTCAGGGGCTTTGAGCAGAGCATCTCTGCTAGTTTATGGGGAGCACTATATCAGCCAGAAAATGAAGGAAATAAGTTACAGTCCCTTTGGGAAAAAAAAATCCATACAGAAAAGCCGTATTAAAAATATTAAGGCAAGGCCTCTACAATTGCACACCACTTCAGGCCTGAATTAAATCATGAGTACTCTGTTACTTAGATGTTTCCCTAATTTCTCTTTTATGGCCTACAGCAAAGCTTTCCACTGAAAAAAATAGTGAAAAAAAAAAATCCCAAGTTCTTTACTGAAGGCCTAGTAACATGTCACTTGCATGACATCTCTCATGGTCAGTCAGGGACCATAAACACGTCCTCTTCCAGGCAGGCATTGGAAAGAAAAAAAAAATCTTCTGTCAGAGAAAATGGATGTAATATATACTGTAGTGAAGTCACTTCTTACACAAAAAACATAACACACAGACAGATGCACTGTAAAATAAACAGTTTATACAACAACTAAAGTTTGAAACACCTGAGACCCACTACAGCAGGTCAGATGGAGTAGAAAGCCAAAAGGAGAATCTCTATTTTTTAGGTTTAACTTCACCACTGCTTTAACATAATGTCTGTACTGTAAACTAAAAAAAAAATTGTACATAAAAACAACCCTATATGGTCATTCTGTTGAGGAAAAATATTCCCATGATTACTCAGGCTCAGAAAATTTTTTAATTAACTAAATGTGTTAAATTATGCCACTGATTAAATCTTGTTATTTACAAGATCAAGTACTACTCTGATTCCTAGTAATGGTGCAGTATCTAAATTAAGATCACAGGGGTTGGATTACGTTCTGGTTGCTAAAAAGCTTTCTTTTTTAGCTGTCTATCCAGTTCTTTGGAGTTTTTGAGTCTGGAAGAAAGGAGATGAAGTCAAACATTTTTGTGCCTCAACATATTTTACATCTAGATCAATTTTTGTTATCTAGTCCCATGACTCAATAACATGGTTTAAATTTGAAGGCTGTAACAACTGTGACATAAGAATACAGAAGACAACACGTCTTTGTTCACAGTAACACACTAATTACTATACTCACTGGTAAACTTCAATTTTGTAATTATTTTTAATGACTGTGTTTCCAAATACCTCTGCATAGAGCGCCAAATTATTTGTGTGGGGGCATCAAGTTTCCTGACATTTTCCATATAATCCTTACAAACACCTCACAGACCACCAAACTCGTACTTTGAAGAATTCTACAGAAACATTGCACAGACTTTGCACCACAAGGGCTCATACATTCAAAGACAGCTTTCCGGAGTGCAGGTCCATCCATTCACATTGGGGAAAAAAGTTCACATAAACTCCAAAAATGAGAAAATGAAGTGAAACCTAGTGTGACTTTACGCCAATAAGAACAACAATAAGGACAATTACTATAACAAACAAAATTAAAATAACAAGCATCTTCCGATTCTTCTTTTGATATTGCTCTGCCTATAGAAACAGAAAAGAAGAAGTCAATACTTAGATTTCGGCAAAGCTACAAAGCACAGGCTCTTGCTTAGTGTAAGTGAAGTACATGCATCTCAGAATTGTTCTTTGGTAACCTGACATCTCATACAATGTATATTGCAAGCAACTCCCACAAGATAACTCTGGTCTGCACCATAGACTTCAGTGAAGAGAAGTGTACGCTGAAGTCACATTTATCTGTATTAAACAGCAGACTCGAAGAGGAAGAATGCACCCTCATGTCGGCTAAGCAACCTTACTGTGACTTCTTTTCAGCAGCCCTTGAGAGGGCCCTAGGCCTCCACAGGACACATGAGCTACACAGAAGAATGATACCTCATTTGGAAGAACGCTTAGCTATGAAGACCGTGGAAACAAGATCAGGCAACTGGGTATGTGAAAATCTGAACAGTAAAAGTTGATAAGATGTTTTAACTCATTTTGCTGATAGAATATTCCTGTATTATATTTGAAGGACATTAAAATTCACAACAAAACTTCATTTTTTAATAGGCGTTTTTGTTGTACCTGATTCAGCTGTGCATTTTCATTTAATTTCAATTAGAACTGAAAGCTTTCTTTTTGATTTGGTTCTCAGTTTTCTGCTTCATTCCTTCTTTCTTCTAACCACATTTTCTCATCCCTTTCCTCTTTTTCCCAGGGGAATTAAAAGGAGGCAACGTGGAGAAAACTCTCCAAAAGCCAAATGAAAGTCTGCTAATAGAAGCTAAACAAAACAAAACTTGCATTTAATTCTTTTTTAAATTAATAAACCTTCAAAATTTAAAGGGAAAAAGATATTAACTCTTCTCCTTTATAGTCCCTGGAAAGTAATTATTTATTACTACATCTGCTGAAGAGGACTTTTTGACCTGAAACTATGTAACAAGCAACCACTGCGATTATTTACTTAATTAGGCTTTAAGCATCAAAGCCTGACAAAGTATCACAACAGATACCAATTTTCATGTGAAGCAGGAATCAGTAACTAGTGATTTGTATCACCAGACTTCTGCAGTGCATTAATGCAATTTCTGTTAAAGTGCTGTCTCAGTCGTTTGTAATAATTATTTATGCCAGTTAAAACAGAAGGGAAAATTAACATTAGAGATGTTAAATCAGAACAAAGCTACCAACAGTATTAGAAACAGCAAGGTACCTGTGTTTGATATTACTATTCAGACCTCTGTGTGTCTGTCTTCCATTTTAGGTGAAAAAATGCCTAATGCTGTACTGAAAACAGGTATATTGCATCAAAAATCCATACTATAAGTCAGCAATCCGAAGAGGGGTTTGCTGACAATTCATGAACTATCACTAGACTCAAAATAGCATTGATTCCAGCTGGTTCATTTATTTCCAGTTCGGTTTGTGCAAATTGCTTGCAATTACTTTAGGCCTTGTTCACTAATCGTCAATGCCTTGTTTTAGTGATCTCCAATTTACTTTTATGTATAACAACAATAAACCTATAACCAATTTCTTTTGCTTTTCCTCAAATGGCACTTTTTTGCTGCCCATATATTAGAAGTCTACCATAATAAAAAGAAGCTGAGCATGTAGTAATAAGATGTCCATGTTTCCAAAACAGAATGTTTTACTTAAGAGGCTTTTGCATAAATCTCTCATTCTACTTTATTTCCAGCAATGGAAGGACAGAACTGAGCTGACAAGTCAGAACTTAGCTTAAAATCAAAACAAAAAAGCCAACAAAACAAAACAACCACAAAACTCTGTGTTCTGCTGCCAATTCAAACTTTTCAGATGTTCATAGTAAAAGCTTCACATTAAAAGCATAAGGTCAGACCTAACTTCTAACAAGTGTCAGATGGTAAGAGAAAACATTAGAAATTATTGTTGCTGCTCACACTATTGAGATAAAGTTTTCAGACTAGGATATATAACAACTGACTTAAATCTATAGCGAGGTACCCAATAACCAGTCCTATTTCACAAATGCTGGGCTCTCCAAACAGAGATGGAACTGCAGATAGGTCACACCAGGTCAGCAATATAAAGATCAAAGCACATTGCTTGGATGCCCAGAAAGTTATTTAAGAAATTAACACTAGGCACCATGCATGACATTAACAGAAGTTATATGGAATGTTCCTACTACAGAGTACAGTTGGACATTTTATACTGTACAACAATCATTTCTAGAAGGGATGATGTCCAATAGAAAATGACTAACTTAATGGCTATTAAATTATAAAAGATTATTGGATATGCAAAGCAGCTCAAGTATTCCATCAGCTTACCTTATGTAGTTGTTTTAGACCCTCTTCTGTTTTCATACATGACTGTTCGACATTGTAGTCAATTCTGTCTAGAACTGTTCCCTAAATAAAATGGAGAGAATGAGCACCAAATTGAACCTAAATGAACTTCATAAAGCAAATATTATTATGGGCAGCAGAGTAATTAACAACACTCACAGCAGACAGCTAATGAACTATGTAAACTATGAGCTTTTACAGAAGAACTAGTTGGGACTTCACTAAACTACCTCCTTGCTCAATGCCTGACAGCTCTGTCACCATCTCACATCACATCCCTTAATGACCACCTTACTTCCAGTTCAGGTGCTTCTGGCTGACACATTTAATCTAAGTTGAATCTCTGGGAGAAATAACCAACAGAACTTTGGCATTCTATTTTTTTTTTTTTTAGTCTAAACACCCATAACCAGTTGAATTTTTATTTGTTTATTTTCATTAACTCATCTTCTGGCAGATTTCAAGCAAAGGAAACCTTCGCCGGAAGAGGTATGTTAGGAAAAGCGAAAAGCACGTGAAAACAGGATGTTACAACAGGAAGCGTCTGGAAGCCTTAACACTACGTGGAATCTCCTATTCTTTTTACTACCACTGTGATGTCAATGTACCTGTTCTACTATCATTGCTCCCAGGTCCCTGAATATTTCATTGAGATCAGAGATTGACTGTACAATCTGACGGATTTCTCGTTCCCGCTCTTCCACCATTAACGTGTTTTGCTCCACCAGCGCCAGCTGGTCATCTGTAAAACCCTGTTGAAATAAAAGATCTAGATGTTGAACTAACATTAACAGCATGAAAACACTAGAAATAATTATACGGATTATAAGATTTCATAACACAACAGTCCTTTTGGAGTTTCTTTAGTAGACAAGTATCTAAGAAAAAAAATTACTGTATTTTAAAAACAGAGTTTTGGGGTCACTAAAATAACTTGGACAGCTATTTATAGTTTGAGCAGAGAAAGTGTAAATCTTGCATCCTGCCCAAACACACAAACAACTTTTTCAAATAAGATCTGTCCTAAACCAATGTTTTTATTGGTGAACAAAACTTATACATGCAAGTGTCTAGTAGTTGCGTAATATCTACTCATTGATCAGCGTTACAGAAAGTCCCATAATGCCAATGTGTAAAGACAGAGCAGCAATTCTGATTTTTTTTTTTTTTTTTATAAGCTAGAGAGACCTCACTGGTTTTGTCTCCCAAGGCCATTCACAATTGAATGCTATCCTTTCTCCATCACTCTTATATAGAAAAAAGTGAAAAATCTCTTATACACAAGATTAGCTAGAAAGCTGCCTTGATTTTTTTTCAGTAAGTTTTCAGTTAAACATTAAGCATTACAGTTAAGACTATGCTGTGGCACTATTAGAGAGGACGCAATAGAACAGATCCCACCATTGCTTAGAAATGCAGTATCCCCGAACTCCATAACACAGTAAAACCAAGAAGTGGGTCGGGTACAGCTCTACAACACAACAACTTAACTGTGTGGAAACAAATCATTACACCATTATTTTCAACAATTTGTAATACTGAATATCTTCAGTTACACTTTAAAATTCACTTTAAAGAGTGCCACCTTCCATCCAAACTCAGAAACACAGTTTTCTAACAATTACTGTTGCATCTGCCCAGAAAGGTGGTATGACAAAGGCCAGCACTGTATTTACAGACCTTCTAGTCCCTGTCAGTCATATAAGGGGAATTCAGTGGTCAAACTGAGTTCCCTCACACTGCAACACTGAGGCAGATGGCACAATCACCTTAGCGTCACAACAGCAATCCTAATTAGGAAAATGCATCACAGAAATCTCCAGAAATAGTACTTCCATGTAGCTTGGTGGTCGTGGCGTACCATCTTCATATTTTCATACTACAATTAAAGGTACATTAAAAAGTTTCTTTGTATTGGTTTTGCACAATAACTACTTAACTTACTCTATCATAAAGCGTGTCATCCTCCCCATCATCCATCAGTGGGACTGAGGTGTCGAAGAAGTGTTTGGATCTTTCTTCTCTATTCTTCATGCCTGTAAAAGACAAACTATGTTTAAGCATAACATTTATGCACACTAAAATGAGAGAAGAGTAAGGTCTGAGGCATCAGACAGAAAAGCACAAGAAAGAAAATCTGGCTAATAAGCAATATAAATAGCAGTTTCTAAATTTTAATTGTCATACAGGCTTACTATTTAACAAAGCATAACAAATTCTACGAGACTTGCAAGACTCCAATTAAATCAACGGTTTTTAGTCATTATGTTCCATGAAGTTAAAAAAATTATGTAAGTTAAGAGCCTTAAAGTGTGGTCACTATTTTCTAACATTCTCTTAGGAACATCCCTTGTCTGAATTGTGATCTTAAGTTCCACCTGTGCCATTTATACCATGGGAAGAAGAATTATTACATCAGTATTAAATTTGAAGATCAAATTTTTTGTGGGTTTCTTCCAAGATTAAAATAACCTTACTTAGCTGAAAATAGAATTACACACAATTTTACAGTTCTGAACAGAGGATATTCCACTTCCGATCTGTTTACAGATGCAGAATTTTAATTTATCACAGACTACTGATGTAGCTTTGCAGACCACAATTTGAGAAGCAATGATGCATTAAAAATGTGGATGGATGAAATACACTGGTTTTGTTGATATATTTAACCATGACATTTCTCCTTTAGCAATATGAAAGAGGTAGAATAAAGCAGTTTGAACACGGGCTGTGAACCAGAAACTCCCAAATTCTAACCTCCACTCTAATATACTTCTGGAAGTCCTGTGTGCATGACTTCACCCTTCTGTGCTTCAGTCTTCCCAACCAAGAAAAGAAGCACACCTTAATTAGTGCTTTCCACAGAAGGTGCCCATGTATTACTGTATCTCTTATGCTTACGTTTGAGATAGTCAGACTGTGCATGCCTAAAGTTGGTGGATAGGTCCTGAAGGGACTGTGCTAGGGAAGACACTACATTCCTGAGAACACGTGCTTCTTGTTCTGTACAGCTACGTGACCTGCTCTGCAAGACCTGGACAGCTCTCTGACATCTGTGAAATAACTGAGAAAACAATTCCATTAGTGAAAAACATACAGCAACACACACTTTAAATATCACATTGGAAAAGTTCCAAATGGAAGACTAATATTTGTTTCTAGAGTTTAAAAATTAATTTCTTACTGCCCAGTGCAATGTTTAAAAAGGTATGGAAACACAGAACGCGGATGAACAAACAACTTAAAGCTAACAGGGTAGCAGAGTAACACAACTACTTCTGACTAAAGAGATTTGCTTCGTTATAACTGCTTGGACCGGATGCCTTAGAATATACATATCTGTGTTTCTCTGAGATATCTGTAAATGTGATTCGATTAAGTCTCCCAATCCTATTCCAAGTAGGAAAGCAAACAGGTAAGTAAAAGAACAGGGAGGTTGAGTGACTTGTTGAGAAGTCCACTGAGACAGTGACTACAGTACCAAGCACAGTGCCCAAGACTTCTGGCTCACTAATACTGATTACAAAACAAATGCTTTACGCAAAGGAAACCACTGCCACCTCATGATGCATTACAGATACATCAAACAGCAGGTTTAGACTGAAAGCTGTCTGTACCTGTGTGATCTCTTGGGTTGTTATTTCTATTGCCCGTTCTTCTTCACTGCTGTCATCCAGCGTTGGTCTGTTTAGATGTTTATCATGAAGACTGGCTAATTCTTTCATCTTCTGTTTAACCCTGGCAATATCATACTGAATCTAAAACAGAAAACCCAACAATGAAGAAAGGGAAGTGACTAATGTTTCAGAGGAAAAGGTTCTGACAAATGCTAGACAAAAATAATTGAAAAAAATCCATATAACATAAAAAGCAGACCAAAGATAATTAAAAAAAAAAACACACAAAAAGCTGACTAAGAAGTAACTGAATACTCTCACCTACTTTGAGTTTGCTACTTTTTAAACCTAGTCTTGTTAATCTTAGGCAAGATTGCTGTTTTCAGATATGCTTCATTAAGTTGGAATAATATTTTTATCATTATATAATTAATATCATAGTAAGAAGGTTTAGCCAACTTCCAAAAATATAAATGAAAATTCAGGTCACACCTTCAACTCTGTCAAACACTGAATAGCTTGAACTTAACAGTAAAAGTTAAATGACATGCTTCCAAACAAGTCCTTAAAAATAAATTTGTAAGAATGATTATTATCGTAGTAAAAAGGAGGCTGATCACCTTTCTGCACAATGGGTTCTCTAAGAACAAACTGATGAGCCAACATGTGTTCTGAGAGTACATTTTAAAAGGATTTTCTGAAAGTCAAGAATAACTTCACACTCCAAATACTCGAAAAGGTTTTTAATTGGATGCCTCCAAAATCATTCCCTCGCATTTGTCCAAATACTTCCGTAACTTGCAAGGCATCAGTACTGCACAGGCAGGAAAAATTCTCCTGCCAGAAGACACGAACACTTTCTGTTTTCAAATAATAAACTGCTAATGTCCACCATTTTCAGGTCTATTCAACTGGACTCCTCAATCGGTTCAAACAAAGAGTCTGCTGGAGTGATGATTTTTTGGCACCCTTCTTTCTAAGTTTCAAACCAAGACCAACTTTGCTTTGCTAAGAGCTTTAGGACCTTCCTGCAGTCTCAAGTCTAAACGCTCAGCTACAGCATGTCTATCCTAACGGTCCCGGTGTACTGTTAATACTGGGCTCCCTTTATTTCACTTGCAATATATTCTTCAAGATAGTAAGTCACAGCTTGCCTGATATTTTCCTCTAAACAAGGGTGTCAATTTAGAAAACACTTTAATCTTCCTTCTAATACTACTTCTATCATAAAACTTACAGCACTGAGAACGTAACCGACAACACTAATAAGTCCCTAGATGAGAAATCAAACTCCGTGTTGGATTTGCCACACAACTTACTTCATCTGCTCCATCGACCCATTTGGGAGGTAAGCGTTTTGTTACTCCAATTGCTGCTTCTGGATCTAAACTTATCCCCGATACCAGTGCCATACGATCATCAGCAAGCTACAAAAGACAGAAAATTAATTTTACTTAAATTAGATCCAAATCCTTGCGCATTAGGAAAAATTTTATGGGAAGCCATACGTGCAAATTAACCTCAAAAATGTGTTTGTGCATGATGCAAGTCTAATCAAGCTCCACGTCTCCTTGTTTGTCCCCATATGCTAATGACCTACATACTCCCACTTCCTACAGGGCCTGAAAGATGAAAGTTACTCTTAGAATAAATTCTTAGCAGATTTTCAAGGAGAAAATATGGTATTGCAGTGAGAATTCAAGTAATTCTCACGTTGGTACATTTCACGTTAGACAATGATTCACAGCCAAGGGATCCCTTATCAATGATGTAGCATGGTTTATACTGGGCCAGGCAAGTCTGAAAATATCATTTGGGAAAATCTCCAAATAAAAACGTTTATTATATCTTCAAGAAATAAAAATAGCATCCTGTGATTGTTCTCAAACAATGTTGTATTTAGCCAGACACCCACCTACTAGGCAGCTGAAGAACAAACGCTCTTGCAAACTGACATGCAACTAAAGTTGTTAAATTATTTATTTAATGGAAATTAAAAGGTGCTAAACAAAAATAGCCAAGGCAGCGACCAATCCACACTTCCCTGTATCACAATGATACATGCTTGCTGCTTCAGCTGTATTGTTTGAGGCCAAGAAACTTGCAGGAAAATGGATGGAATGATTCCCCAGAAAATTCTAGAGAGATTGTCAGAGAGTAAATAAGACAATATGCCAGCTAGCTTATACACAGCTTTCCACAGGCCCACAGGAGGGCTGGAGGTAGGGAAAGAGTAAAAGAAACCCTTTATCACAATTAAAAGTCACAATTTGAATAATTCAGGTGCAACAAATCAGGGATTTACATTATTGGAGACTGATGCACACTGACGTGCAGCAGCAGTCATAGTTGCAGAAGGGTATGATATACTTTTTGGAGACTAATTTTGGGAAAAGAATCCAATTTGTAGGGTTGAAATATTAAAAGGTTTTAGGAAAAAACCCACATAACTAATTAAAAGTATTTTTTAGAGTCACAAAATGCCTGTGATAAATCTATCAGAATCTTATTTTTCAAATAATACTTTTGGATGCAGGTTGAATAAATTCAACCTCAAGAAAGCTTAAAATATGACAACTATGAAGGAATAAGAACATAATGTGCAGGGTGTTTGTTTTGGTTTTGTTTGGTTTGTTTGTGTGTTTTTTTGTTTTTTTTTTTTTTTTTTTAAAAGCTCAGTTTGGCAGAAACCAAAAACCACGGTCTGATCTTGAATATACAGGTACAGATTTATTTATCTGCTTTGATATCATTACCAGTAAGATGTGCTGTTCACCCTCAGTAAGAATTCTTTTGTTAAGGACAGTACTAGGGCTACTGACCTTTAAACAGGTAAGAAGATTTTTCTTGATGGAGCTTAGAAACTTATGTAAATAGACTCATCGCTATAGTGCAGGTACAAAGAAACCTATTTCTACAATGGCACAGTGCTGGATGAGGCTGTCCAGAGAAAGTATGGTATCTTTGTTCTTGGAGGTTTTCAAGACTTGGTTAAACAAAGTCATGGATGACCCTATCCAGGTTACCAACAGTCCCGTTTTGAGCAGGAGCTTGAACTAGAAGATCTCCAGAGGTTCCTTCCAACAAGCATGTCTATGATTCTCCAATTTAAGGCCGAGTGTGATGCACACCTAGGTGTGTAGGGCCACAGAGCAACATTTAGCACTGGGGCCATAGATGCCGCCAGTCACCTTCCTCCTCTGCGAGGAGGGTAGGGGAATGGATGGAATTGGAAGACAAATATAGATCTTGTTTGCCAGTTGAACCAGGCTTTGTAATTTCAAAGATAAAATAATCTTCCTTTACTGGAAGTAGAAAGAGGTGGTATCATCAGTGATACCACCTGAAACATACCCAGTTACTTCACTATTTGCCCTCAGGGAAAGATTTCATACAAAAACCTTACTTTCTAGCTTCTCCCAGACTTCTCATTTTCCTTTATCACGCCTGGACAGCTTTGTGGTTCCCCATCCCCTCCCCTTTTAAAAAAACAATCCCTCTTCCTTCCTGGACAATTCTTTCCTGAAAGCCTGTTTTTTATCCCTGGCCTTATTTCCTGACCAATAAAGTTCGTACAATTTACGCATAGCATAAAAAATAGTTAATAGCTTCATTGTACAAAGTCACCACATCCCATATGTATAAAATAAGTCAGACTAGTTTATACATGTATCTATTAACAATGTAATATTATATCACAAAACGCTTGCCTTCCCTATGCAGCCTTGCCCTTCTACTGTACCTCAACCTATATAATGAAATTTAATAAACTAGCAGAATAAAGAAAGGAACATTTCAGCTCGATGACGTACACTTGATGCATCACAGCAGAATAAAATGTGAAAAACAATACCTCATCCAGCTCCTGAAGTGATTTGTGGATCCCATCAGCCCCATCCAGTTACAGACAGCAAAAGATAAAAGGGAAAAAAGAGACATAGGACAGATATAGGGTATGGTTGGTTGAGAAAATACTAATTTATTTTTTAAGCATGATGGTTTACCAAGAACAAAGCAAACTGGCTTTTAAAACATGACTATTCAATAAATACATCATGATATTGTACTTTTTAAGTCAGCATTTCGTTTGATGCACAACCTTTTTAAAAAAATATTTCAGTTGCTTGGTAAACAGAAAGCGCATTAGAGATCAAGTTAAGAGCTTGGTTTGTTTTCCAAAGTAACTGCACAGTGAAGTTTTAGGTACTAAAATTTCAGGTAGAAAAACTGCAATAGAATATATTGAAGTGTGACAGCAAGGGCAATTTGACTGCAGCATTCAACATCCACTGGTGAGTTAGAAGGTTTGATTATGATTGGAGGATGCACACACAAGCTTTTGTAAGACACTTACTGACAAGCACCCCAGTTATCACAGGATAAAACAGACAGTAAAAGACAAAAAGCAAAAGCAAATGCAGTATATGCTCACTTATGTACATACTTCAATTATGCTCTAGTTTCAGGTTACATTAATCCTACATACATCTGAAAAAAAATACAAAAGGCTAGTATCTGCAGCATGTCTGCACCTTCTCTATTCATCAGTCTTTGTACTGTAGAGGGTATGTGTGAGCAATCGGATATTTCATAGAAAGATTAATAAAGCAAGCATATCAGATCTAAACCAAGGACAAAATACTTGTGGTTTAACGAAGCAGCAGGCTTCGACTAATGATCTCTTTTATCCTATACCGAGCTTTTGAAATAGGACTATACTGTTAAGAATGTTACTTTGATGATCCGAGTTTAAGGAGTTGTTGACTGTCCACCTAAGAATGCATCTTCCAGGGCAGAATGCAATTTTTGACAGAGAACTCTCGCAGTAAAGGATTTCTTCAGGAGAAGCCTGGAGAGTGAACTAAGGTAAGCCAAAGCACTATGACCTAGAATCTGCAAGACTGCCCTGCTGGCACACAGCGGCTCTGCTCTGGGGACACCACCCAAAATAAAAGGTAATTTTGAATTAGGTTCAAGAAAAGGTAAATAAGGCCACTCTGACAGTGACAGGCACCTTAGAAACACGAAAGGTAAATAGCTCACACCACCACCTTTACACTTCTTGCTAAAACAGTACACTTGTAGGTAGCTATGGAACTCTCAACTCTCCTCCAGGATCAAAACTGAGCCATTGACTAACTTCATCCACTGCACAAGAACAACAATTTCCAATCACTGTTAGCTCTGATTACATTTGAATGAGCACTCTAGAAGACAGCTTCAGTTAATGTTAACAAACACTGTAAATAAACATCTTGTGCAAGTGCTAAGTGTTATAGCACTCACTGTTGAGTAAAAGCATAGTTTCACTGCTCAGTAGCCTGCACGCGAGTTTAAACTATCACTAACTTTTCTATGTGATATTTTTAAAAAAAATCCAAGGATCTACAAGAAGTGATACTGATATTTGCAAAATACAATGTTAAGGAGAACTAGATGCAGTACCAAATAAAACACACAGAATACACATTCCTATTGACATTTCCTGTGCTGCAGGTGCAATTTAACACATAGCTTGTTAGACACAGGTGTAACAGAGTTAACAATGAACATAAACCATTCAACAGCAACTCAGCAGCTGAAATAAAATTGGCAGCACAAAGTACTGCCTTCCCTAACAAAAATGCATTAATGCAAAGCAATTTAGAATGATGAGACTGCCAGCAGATATTTACTGGTGCCTATTACAAATACACAGTAAGTTTGAACAGAAAATGTAAAAACCTCAGCAGAGCTGAGTTGCCAAGCAATCCATCACAGTCTGACTATCTCAAAACTTAAATGACTTCCAGTATTATTTGTATTTGGGGGCAAAAAATAAGAAGGGCAACGGACATCAGAGCAAATTATGGAAAAATTCAAGCAATGGGAATAATCTACACTAGTGTACTTAACAGTGCCCCCACTGACGTGAATAGAAGAGTTCTGCCCTATGAAATAATTGGGATTTTTTTCTTTGGGGAAAGACGACATCAAAAGGCACAATTGACGGCAAACCTCATGTCAATGCTAACATGAAGTTATTCGAACAATGACCGTATTTATTATTTGTGAAGCGAACAGAGGCGTAATCAGCACAAAGACAGATCTCTTCTATTCGTTTTACGTGAAGTAGTAGGGAAAAGGGATCACCAGGGTGGGGAGGGAGGGGCAAAGTGCGGGGGACGGTGGGGTTTTGAGGAGGGGGCTCGGAGGAAGGGGGCCGGGGAGGGCCGGGGGAGGCGCGGGGGTACCGGGGAGGGCTGGGGGCGGAGCGGGGCACACGGCAGGGCCGGCGGGCAGCCCGAGGCGCGGCGAGGTACGGTAGGATGAAGGGAGGAGACTCACCGCAGCAGCCATGCTACGTGAACTCAGAGGGCTGGAGGAGCCGTAACTACTCACTTGCTCGGCCAGCAGCTGCCGGCTCTGCACCGCGTTGTTCCGCAACAACAAGAACGCGTCCGTTAGACGCCGGGTGGCCATGGCCTACCGCCCGGGCCCCTCGCCCCGCGGCCGCTCGGCGCCTCGCTGCCGGGCCCTCGGCCCTAGCTCAGCCCGGGGCCCGCGGGCAGAGGCGGCGGCCGCCTCCGGCGACGCCCGCTGGCGGCTCACAGGGCCCGGGCGGGGACCCCCAGCGCCGAGAGCCCCAGCGCCGGGCGCCGCCGGCCGCCGGGCCCCGCCATCCCCCCGGATCCGACCGCGGCACCGGCAACGGCACGGCTCACTTCCGCGTTGTGCATCGCCCGCCGCCTTCCGCCCCGCTCCGCCCGGGCCCGCCGGCCGCCGCACTAACGTTCCGCCCCTCGCGGGGCGGGGTGGGGGGGCGCAGCAAAACCCCCCGTTCAACCGAAACGGCCGTGGGACGCCCCCCCCCAGGGCTAGCAGACCCCAGCCCTCCGCCTCCCCCGGCCTTAGCGGGGGTGGGTGTGGTGTTAGCGCCCTATCTTGGTTGCCCATAATGGCAGCCGGGTGTGGGGCTGTGAGGAACAGCGCCTCCCTGTCCCCACACCTGCCCTGGGCTCTCTCGCTGGCGACTGGGCTGGAGCCCTGCCTGTCCCTGGCGAGGAAACTTGGCCAAATGGCTTTGTACAAAGAAGTCCTAACATTTCCATCGCTTTTTCAGGTAACTGCCTCCTTCCGTGCATGAAGCACCCTCAAACCACCCTCAAACCAGCCTCAAAACGCACAAGTTTGGTTCAAAGCAAAATACTGTAGTCTGACCATGTTGGTTTGACGGCTTCTCCTTCCCATTTATTTTCTTCTTCTGGATCCTCCGCACCTTCCCCCCCCCCCCCCCCAATTTCCTTTCAGTAAATTTTCTGTTTTCCAAAAAACCTTACAGCTCTTTTTGCTGGCTCCAACCATTCAAAAATCAGGATGTTCCGTGAAAATGAACAAGCCATTTGAAATGACAATATTGAGTTTGACTTTCTGAAAGAGGCTTTTTAGTATGGCAAACTGAGATGATTTTTTTCCCCCACTCCTCTGTGAGGCCGGTCTGGGTCCCCCCTGCGCGGGGCAATGTGACAGGAGGTGGGTTCAGGCTCCCTCCTGTGCACCCCATGCTGGGTCTGCGCCTCGCGCTTGCTCCCCGAGGGATGTCCAACATGTCCCTTGTGAAAACAGCAGCAGCCGCTGCCCAGCATGGCCAGGGCGGCTGCACCCAGTTGTCAGGAGACTCCCTAGCTTAAACTTTCAAAAAAACCCCCCCCAAAACAACTGGTATTTACACATATGGTGGGAACAGTGACTATAATCACAACCACATTTTCTGGAAATGTTACCCTGTTTTATCTAACCGCCTGGGCAAACTTGTACAGTGAGAAATAGAAAAAAATATTCCTTTGCTATTATAAGACATTTGGGGAGTTTTCTTGAGCAGCCTTTCTGCCTCAGTGGGAGAGACCCAAAACTTGGAATTTAGCAAGGAAATAAGCTCCAGTCATACAAGGGCTAACGCACGCGTTTCATTTTTCGTGGTCTGGTGAAATCTGTTTTCATTTTGGCTGCCTGACAGAAGCTTTAAAAATATATGTACGTACTTCATTTCTTCATGCTAATTTTTAATCTACTGTAGCAATTTTTTATTCTATGAGAACAGATTCGGCTAATGGCCTTCCAGCCTTCTCTTGGCACTGCTGCTGTGGCTGTAGGTCGAGGGGAATTTCTCCCACTGTCAGCGGTCTCCCCACGATCTTTTAGCTCTGGATGTCTGCGTGGAGAAAACCAGTTGGAATATCTCACATGGTGGGATGATGAACATGAACCCAATGGGAAGCCTAATGTGCTGGAAGTTGGTATAAGCCAGCAATTAATGTCTTTTACTTCCTGATTTTTGACAGCTTTAAAGGGTTTGAATGTTGGGCAGGCTTGGAATTCAAGCAGAGGGTATAAAAGTATTTGGGACTTGTACACAGAGGGATAAAACTCTGTAAGGAAGGGGTCCAGACCTAACTTGGTGAATAACCACTTCAAAGTGGATATTAGGAATAAGCAGAGGGAGTAGAAGGAATGGAAAAAAAGGATTAATCAAAGTAAACTCCCTCTCAGAAGTTAGGAAGCGTAGGCATAGAGGGAAATGTGCCAGAAGCAAAGCCGAGTTAGACCTCGCAAAGGAAATTAAAACAAATAGCAAAATGTTCTTCAGGCGTACATACCAGGAGACGAAGGAGAGAAGAGGGAGGGGTGATGAAAGTGGGAGAGGCAGGACACAAATGAATGCATAATATATAGTGGAAATGTACATAGAGGAAATGAATGCATGGAGATAGACATTAAGTCATCCAAGTGGAACAAATCATAGAGATCATAATGCAATGATAGTTTGGACTAGATGATTGTAATAGGTCCCTTTTAACTGAAATATTCTAATTTCTGACCCAGACATCTAACTGCACTGGCCTATCAAGATTGTACCTGGCTGAGTAACAGCATCACAGCAGGGGCAACACAACACAATTTGAGAGCAGGAAAAATTGTCCCAGCATTTAAAAAGAGGAAAAATGATTCAAGTCTGATCCAAATAAAATACAAGACTTTTGGATGAATTTAGCAGGAAAGAATAATACCAGACATAATGGCAGATAGAAATGGGCTAAAATACAACATGCACATTTACCGAAGGTGGATAGTGCTAGACTAACCTGATGACTTTGTAAGGTAACTAGTTTTCTGAACAGAGAAAAGCTAGTAGATTTATTCTGTCTGGTAATGAATAAATGTAGGCTGGAAATTAGAAGAAAATGTTTAACTCAGAGAAAATAGGTCCTGGTATATCTTTCCTACAGGCATGGCAAGGGTAAACAAATGCATTATAAGGTAGCACTCAATCTGGTCATAAAAAGGATCATATTTTCCCCTCCTAAGACAGCACATATCCCTAAGTATATCTTTCTAAGTGTATACTGTTAATATTTTGGGCTCTTGCTTCTTGATGCTAAAGCTCACTGCCATAGGTTTGGAGCCTGTGTCTTCCTTTGCCCTTTTATCTGCTTTTTTAATGCCTGCTCTTTTCTGCTGTTCTTAATGAGCGATGAGATAGCAATGCTGCCTGCGCTCGCGCATTCCTGCACCCACTGCCTCCCACAGCCAGGGCCTGATCCAAAATGGTAGGAACTTTCCAGTTACTACCGTGGCATTTGGATCAGGCTTGTGGAGGAAGGCAACTATACTCCACATTTCAGAAGAACGTTCTATTTTGAGGTGAATACCAAAGCTTTTTTTTTTTTTTTTTTTTTTTTTTTTAAAATGGGAAGGTAATCAGAGCCATATTTCAAAAGTCAGCTTTTAAACTGTGCTTGCAAACTCCTTTCTCGCAGTCCAGTCCCTGTATCACCACTGTTTAGCTACCCAGGCTAAGTCAAGGGCAAACAGACCTTATGCTTCAGTGATCAGATGAAGGTCAGTCCCCACGACATTTTATCTTGTGTAATTGAGTAGATACATGGAGGAGGTGAAATATTGCAGTCTTTTGAAGCCTGAACAATCAGCTTGTGCCAAAGGTAGGATTAATGGACCATTAAGTGCATTCTGCCCTGGAAAATCCCACCATCCCTTTGCAGCTGGGACACTCGGCTGCCAGAAAAGTTCTTCTGCAGGAAAGTTTCTAAAGAAAAAAATCAGCTGGGTTAGCTCTGTCATTGCTAGGGTTGCATTTTCTGCACGGGAATTGGGGGGCTCTTGGGAAAATAGACCATATTCTTGCCTTTATACTGTAGCAGAAGATATTCAGGCTTCAGGGCTGTCAAAACTCGCAGTTTCCAGAGTATGTTAATCACTGAACCAGGATTTGTTTGGCCAGTGAACTGGGAGTTTCCCGAGTTTTGGCAGTGGGTGTGATTCTGACAGCCTCTCTGTAGGTGGTGCTGCAAGGCAGTGAGATGTAAGAATCGCCTATGCTGTTTTTAAAATTCAGTCCCTTCGTTTCTTAACCAGCTCTTGGTATTCCAACTTTCTTGAAAGAAAATTAGACATAGTTGCCCATAATGTCTTTCTTTTGATGAGCTATAATCTGAATGCACCCATTGGAAATATAAACAGAGGAGAACTGTTATTTTCTCTGGGTTCAAACCGTTGGCATTATGTACTCTTCCTGGAAAACTGCAGTTGAAGACACTGTCTTTTCATATTGATCTAACTTTACCAGAATTTTAACAGCAGATTGTAGAATCTAATGAATTAGAGAAGAACATCTGAAAAAGAATAAGTTGGTCATGCAGAGACCCTAAGTAATGGATGTTTAAATTATAAAGAGAAAGAAATCCACATCTCTAAGTGGTCTCTCTCCTCTTCTGGTCTACATTCAAATGTTGCCTTGAGTTCAGCTGCTCTTCTGCACACTGAAAAATGGTAGAATGGATCCTGCAAATGTGTCTGTACTCCTTCTCTGCTACTGAGATGCAATCAATCCAGGTGGAATCGAGTTCTGCTTCAAGCTGGGTAGGCAGTGAAGACTGCTGTGTCTGCTTGGAGGGGTGCGAGGAATTTTTTAATCAAAATTCAGCTGCAAAAATTTGGTGTTTACAGGCAGACATAATTCACAAACATAGTTAGGCAGGCAACCTTGTTCAAAGGCAGATGTAAGAGTTACAGTCTATAAGCTCGTACCCCAGTCTCGTGACAGGCTAATAATGCCTGTGGTACTTAAACAATGGAAAAAGTTTGTCATCTAATATTGTGCAAAATTGCTTTCCTCAGCTGGGCACTATATTAAATCTTCCGTGTCACCATTGTGTTAGGTCACCTCTGCAGCAAAGAGAAAATATTGCTCATTGTAGGCATTTATATCTCTGCTTATCCTAATTACCTCTCCAGTAGTCATGTGAAGATATTCTGTATTTAAACTGATGTATCAAATGTAAAAATTTGTCACCGGTATCTTTCTTGTAAGATAAATATATACAAAGATTTTAGCTCAAGATGGAATGCCTAGCCGTCATGGACATATGGTTTAGCTGGGCAAAAGTTTTGGAGCTGGATGTACAGCAGTGGTCAGATGTTCATCCACAGAAACAGCAGTGCGAATTCAAGATGTTTCTGTCCCCTAGCTGGTTGCTATTGTCCATAGCAATGATGTTACCCTGCAATTTAGCTAGCCCAGTATGCTTTGTGAGTGCTTCTCATGTGCTTTAGTGCAAGCCAATCAGTTTAGTTCCTAATATAGCAGCTTCTTTTGAGAGGTCAAGCCACCGTAGCTGACACACTGGAGTGCTGAGAGGAGTTAGCTCGAAGCCACTCTGCAAACCCACATTCGAGGATCGAACAGTACTACGTCTGGACTATGAGAGGAGGGAAATGTGTTGTTGGCATACTGTGGCAGAGTCCCACAGTACTTCAAGTACATGCATACATGAAGAGGTTGTAATCAAAATAAGTAGACAAGGGAAGTATTATTATTCCTCTTCTAGAGACAAGGAACCAAGCCATGAAGAGATTCAGTGAGCAGTTCCCCTGCAGATATGCATAATGTAAGAGCTGGCAATAAAACACAGGATTCATCATTCCTGCCATTTTACAGATGGAAAAAACAAGTTAAAGAACAATAGTGGCTTGCTCAAGGTCACACAGGGTATTTATAGCAAACCCAGGACCTGAAGCTGGAGCTGCTGAGTCCTGGTCAGCATTTTTCCCCAGGGAATCATGGATAAGGAGATTAATGTCAATAGTTTCCCCAAAAGCAGCAGAATGTCAGAAAGAGAAGGAAGACTGTTCCAGAAAAAGATGCCTGTGCTTGTGTTAGAAAAAGAAGCTTAGACTCCAGTATCCCCAGCAACTCATACCTATGTTCTTGTTATCCTAATTAGTGGCAATGTTCCACTTCCAGAAGGTTTTATCTCTTTAAATTAGGTGGTGTTTTTTTAAGTAATACAATTAGAGAAGGCAATTCAGAAAGATGTATTACAGTAGATCACAGTCTGACATTCATTCCAGCAATAACAACTGTTATCAAAGAAAGATCTTTTTCATAAATGTAGGAAACAAGTCAGGCTAATAAAGACATGAATAGATTTTTGCACATTACAATGTAAAAATAATCAATGAAATAGCAAAAAAAAATCTAGTCAGAAACTCTGCATAATGAGTATTATCTTGCACAGAAGCAGTCTGACTCTGCTTTATAATGAGTAGCATTTAGCCATAAATCATTCCGAAACAAGAGGGAAGGAAGGAATGACCCTGCTAATTTCAATGCCATTTGGGAGCAGCAGAGGGCACATATGAGCAGGTTCCTACTTAACAAATGTTCACTTTTTTGGCCTGGATTTTCCTGTAGAAGCAGGAACTGTGAATACTGATCTTCTTAATGAACTGGTGCCAAGTGGGTAGCAAGTGGGTATCCTCTAAAGAAGGAATCGTAGATTTCCAGACCAGTTTTCTGTCACTTAGGACTGCTGCTTGCAGCTGATGTATTATGCCAAGATACTGCTATACATGGTGTTTATTGCTATTCTCAGAGGTGCTTAGAAATGGGAAATGCTAGAATCTGAGATAAGTACAAAGATGAGGTAAGAGTGCAAGGAAGGAAACTAGACCAAGCAAGAAAAAAAAAGTTTATTAGACCAAGTGGAGCAAGGCAGGGAGGGGGGGTCAGAGCTGCAGCTGAGAATGGCCATGGGGAGATGATGAAATCCCATTTCTGCCTTAAATAGCATCACAGTAAAAAAAAAAAAAAAAAAAAGAAAAAAAGAGCAAACCATCCGTCTGAAATCAAAACAAAGGGGTTACAAGGAACAGCAGAACAGCAGCTCCAAGAAAGGAACTGCTCTCATTTCTTTCTCTTTTCTTCCTGTTGCTCAGATAAAAGAATTACAGTGTCTCTAGAAACACCTTTACCACCATCTGTGAACTTCCACTCCGCAGAGCAAGGCCTCATGGGAACACCTCTTCTTGCCCCCAGTTTATACCTGAAGAAACTGAGGCAAGGGAGCATGATGCTGGTTTGACAATCAGTTTTTCTCCAAGCTCTCCTCATTTGATCCCTCTGAAGACATGGATGTCTGACCCTGGATGACTCATGCAGTCCAGACTCAACTAGTTTACCTCCCACTGATGTCCCAGTGGCTGGCTTTAGGCCAGGACCCTTCAGCTGCTGCCTGTGGGCTCCAGCTGGTCTGCAGTGGTAGTGAATATCCCCTTCAATCATCTGTGCCCTGATCTCCCCACTCACCCCCATTGCTGGGAGGGGATCATCCAGAGCCCTGTGAATGATGGCAGCAGTGGTCAGAGTGGGCAGGGGGTTATTTTGATCTCCCGTCTCAGTGCTGCCATGTACAGGCTGATCTGGGAGGCTCTGTGGTCTCCAGGGTGTATGGCCCCATCTTTGTGATCTGATGTCCTTTTTGCATCCCTGCTGGGAAAGATAGTCCAGTGCCCTTTGGCTGTGCTTTGCAGGGGTGGTCACATCTTCCCATGCTTGGAGTACATCCACCATTGACCAGAGAGGGTTTGGGATCCTTGGAGCCCTGAGCTGAGTTGCAGGAAAAAAAAAAGAGACCCATGCCCAAATTGATGCACCTGAAGGAGGGATGGATCTAGCCTGTGCCAGCCCGGGCTGGCTGGTTAACCTGCCGCAGCCACCCCATTTTCCTTGCATGGGAATGTCTGCCCTGGCTTCTGTCCACTGTGTCCCCCTTAAAAGCTGTAGAAGGGGCCATCAGAAGCACTCAGCCAGCAGGAAACACTGAGCACAAGGACCACAGTGGGATTTAGGGTACCTGAATCTTGGTTATTCTTGATGCTTCAGTGTCCCAGCTAACAGCAGTGGCTTTCTCCACCATTGTGAATGAGAGCATGTTAGAGGCCGGGAGGTATTCAGTAGCAGGAGGCCTAGGTAATGGTCCAAATGTTGACCTGCTTTCCCTGCAGCATAGCTGTGGAAGATGGTGGGCTGGGAGAAGTTAATGGGACATAATTTGGCTCCACATGTTTTCTTGAAGTATTCTGTCTAAGTAGGCTCAGCAGCTTTGCCTATCCCCATCTCGGTTTCCTGACCAAAGATGAGGTGTGAGGAACTGAACCGCATTCCCTGGGAAGAGCTGATAGAGCCTCCCCCGCTTCTCCCCCTCCTCTGGTGCTTCAAACCAAAACAGCTGCAAACTTCTTGTGGCTAGAGATGTGTTGAGTGGCCTGGCAGGAGTTCAGGGAGAGGTAAAGGAATCCCACCCACCAGTAGCAAGGGCTCTGCGCCACCACCAGCCCTTGCATGCCCTAAATCCTGGCTTCCTGGTAATCGCTATCTCCATAAATACCAGTCGGCCGGCAAGAGAAGGGACTTGCATCACTGGACTGTGTTGTATCATGTGAAATATGAGGTGACACACAATACACTGGCATTAGGCAAAGGAGTTGTCTGCTGATGTGGTGACACACTTGAGGCAAAACTGGAAAATTTGATCCCTTCCTGCCCGCGGTCTCCCAGGCGCTGTGGTAAGGCATGCTTGACTCGCTTTGCTTGGGGATGTCGAGGGAAATGGGAAAATGAAACATGCGGGCCAGCACCATCTGCAGTTCGTGAACTCAGACGTGTCAGGTTGGCAAGTGCCCGCGAGGCCGTTTGGTTTGCTGAGCTTGGGTCCTACCACAGCTGGATTATCTGGGCTGAGCACAGCCTGGCCAGGTTTGTCCCTGGTGAAGCTCAAGGGAGGTGAAGAATGCTGAGCTGCTTTTGGCAGTGTTATATCAGAGACAACTTTGGCCAATAGTTAGTCTGGCTCCAGATCCAGCTCAAAATGTCTCCCTGCTGCACAGATTGCCAGTTACCCCATCCTCCACTCTGCAGAACCGGCCGCCAGCTTTCCTATTGAATAGAAGAATGACAGAGTGGCATTTGTGTTCAATTCTCCTAAACAAGTGGTCCAAGGGCGACAAAGACCTGCGAAGACCCTTCTGTGCTCCCTGCATTTGCTTCTCCACCTTTCTCTCCCTCATTTCTGTTTCCAGATAACTTTTATTTTAAGCAAGGTGGCAGCTGCGTTACAGAGATCAAAGCCCCGAACAAAGAAAATTCACCCTCTCCTCCAGCTCCGTTGTTAGTTTCTTTTTGTTTTCATGGCCCCAGCTCCCGAATGATGCTGTCTACAGAGTGATGGTGAAACCGTATCAGTGGTGAGCACTAGTAGTTGTAGTCCCAGAACGGCATATCTAATCCGTGCATGGTCTGACAGCAGAGCAAGTGCACGGGGGTGGCAGCAGATACAAACAGCTGGCGGGTGAGAGGAGGAATCTTCCTCCTGCCGGGGACTGTGTTATGAACCACACATCGGTGAGATGACTCCTGTACCTCAGAACAGTCCTGCAAATATCTGCCTTCCTCCAAGTGTCACTCCTGAGAGCATCTCTGCTCTGAACTTAACCAGGAGCTAGGCAATTTTCTTTGGAGTCCCATGTGGACTTTGTAAAACCAATTTCCAAAACAGTCCAACAAAGCCACAGAATGAATACTAAGTTCTGTCAGTTCTAGCACAGCGCTTGCACAGGGAAATGAGAATCTCCGACTTGTCTGCGACGCTCCCTTGGGTGGATGTGTACACACACACTCATCCAGAAGGGTTTCTGGTTGTTTATGTAACACAAGCGTCTTGAAACAGATCTGTTTGCTCTGAAGAGCAAAGGATTAATGAATAATGTGCAATTAAAGCCTGCACAGGAGGTAGCACATAAGAATAGCTCCAGCTCTGCTCCCTTTGCAGGGCTTGTTTCATGTGCATGTTAAGGAGTGCTTGTTTAATCTAATACCTCTCTTTCTATTCTTTGGGACAGATTTTTCAACAGGGCTTTAGAAAGGCAACTACAGAATAATGCTCCTCATAACGCACATGCCAGCCACTCGCAAGGTGGCTTGACAGGCGCCTGGCAGGCAGCAGCGGTGGTAACCGAAGGGCTCGGGGTTGATGCTTACAGCCAGCCCCTGCTCGGAGGAAAAGGTTAGTCTTGTGGTGGGGTGTTTTCCTGGGCCTCCAGAGATGCAAATCCAACACCCTGCATGACGGTCTGTGCCGACACACATTTCCTGCGTGACCTCCAGCGAGCTGCTTGGGACTCTGACAGACAAACTGTGCCAAATCTTCCTGGGGCGGCAAAGGTATAAGCCTCTGTTTTCATAATGGAAGGGGAGAGAGGCACAAATGTCTGCCAGGTCCTCGGCCTCTGCAATTCCCAGTCTGCTGTATTGCCTTACGCTGGTGATTTAATTTACGGCAATGAACTGTGAACCGCAGTCGCTGCGAGCTGTGATTTCTGCGATAGCTGCCGGGCTGTGACAGCACCTTCCACTGGAGGAGCAGTGATCGGCTCTGGTGCCACCACCTCGGACTGCCACAGCCGAGCCTGACAGATCCTTCCCACCCAGGGGGACCCCTCTGCTGTACACCCAGGCCCCCAGCAAGAAAGGCTGCATTTCCACACTGGTTTTGGGCTCCTTTGAACGTGATTCAGTCATCCTGGGTTCGGGAGTTCAGGCTCACACTGATGCTGTTGTGAGAAGGAAGAAAGAAGCAGGGATAATCTTATGGGAGAAAAATAAACTCCGTGCTGCTGTTGGCTGTGGAGAGGAGCAAACCCCAGGGAGTTTGAAGCCAGGTTTTCCAGCCCAGCTCATTGCTCAAATGGTGAACCTATGGACAGGAACTTTGTTTCCATTTTGCAGGTGGGGAAACCCTGGCACAGAGAGGCTGAGTGATCCTGAGTGATGGAGAAGCAAACTTTTGGCTGTATCAGTGATAAAAACAACATCTCGAGTGTGAGCCCTCACCAGCAGATCAAGGCCTCCATATGACTAGAAGAATGTGCTGCAGTATTCAGTGCACATATTGTTCTTCCTCAAAGGAGCAGAAGTGTGCATGTCATTAAAAGGAAATATTTTATGCTGATCATTCCCACATGCCTGCTCTGTATCTATCTGAGTTCTTAAGCAGCACCCATTCTGCACATAATGTCATGCATTTACATCTCACAAGGAAGATCAGCCCTCCTCAGGCTAAGGAACTGTGTTCTGGGCCCCTGATAAAACCATTTTATGGAGATGAATAACTTGTGTGGTTTCATGCTTCCTTTCCCTGAAATGCCGTTAGATGAACATCAAGTGCTTTTGTATTTATTTGAGGGAATTTCCTTTTAGACTCTGCAGGCAGAGAAAAAAATGGGGATGGGAAGGGAACTGGGACTGAATTACACCGGTAACTGGCAGTGCCTCAGTGAGAGCCGAAGAGCATGGCTTGCTGCCTCATTTATATCCATCAGAGGTGCCATGAGCTGCAGGCTAGGATAAGTTACCTTGTCTGAAGGACTGAAATACCACATCAAAGCACCACGTGGATCAAAGGTGAAAGCAACAGGCATTCCTGGCTGGCTCATCTTTCAGACCTTTCTCTCTCTTTAGTTTCCACTTTGAATCTGATAATGCAGCCTGAACGCAGCCTTTCATATGTCTTCATTCCTCAAAGCACAGGTGGTGTGGAGCATGTATTTCCTTGTCAGCGGGCTTCATGGGGCATAGGATTTCCAAGGCTTAGCTCTCAGGCATCAGTGATGGAAAAGATCTATCATTCTGAACAAGGCAGATCAAGACTGATGGAGTCGGTGCAGCAGAGCAGAGGATTTCCTGCCTCAGGTACAGAATGGGGTGCAAATCTACAAAGAGCTGCTCAACAGTTAAGTACCAGTATTAATCTGTAACACACAGTGCTCAGGGACCTCCCAGAGAATCAAACCCATGATTCAAGGCTTAAGTGAAGACAGACTAAAGCATCTGTGAGCCTTGGAGAGGACACACTGAAACACACAGGGTAAAACTGTGAGAAGGCCATGTCTACTGATGCACAGGTCCCAATGGCACTTGGAAGCACATTCAAAATTTTTATGCTAAATGGAGTAAATGTAAAAGTAAATTACTTCAGAGACTCAGAAAGAAGACTTTAACCCCACAGGTGTGTGACTTCTGTCACAGAGAAGATGGTAGGAGGCAGATGAAGCTGTGTTGCTAAGTGTCTATGAAAATCTGGATGTTAACTCTTCTGTACTGCAGGTTCATCCTGCAGTACTACTTGTCAGAGAGGATCAGAGTCACCACAACATGAAGGAAAGGCCTCATGACCTGAAAAAATATTGATTCTGGCATTTTCTGTCCTTCAGACCCTTTCATTTATGTCAGCAAACTTCTATTGAGTCCGTAGTGGCTCTCTCTGGGTGGAAGTCTCCCTCTGATAGATGTTCTCAGCTGTGCATTCACTGCTGCAGTTTGGTGTCAGAATCAATATATGTGCTTAAGTGAGATTTGTGGAGATGTCTTCTGGATTCAGGGCTCTGTACTAGTACGTAGGGCCTTAGTGAGTAGCTTTTGAAATCTAGATCCTCCTATATCTGTGGGTTCATGTAATATGAAATATTACCTTATGTTAAAGCTGAACTGGATTCTTTTATGTCAGGGTTGATCTCCAAGGTTTATAAAGCCATTCAGACTGGCAGTGAGATGAACAAGGCAATTGTATAGCTCTTTCCCCTACTCCAGTCTGCGAAAGGAAAACATTGTGACTCATCAGCCAGAGAAGTTGTGTTTTCTTCAGCAGGAAGCTTTGCAGATTCTCTGCTCCCAGATCTCGTTACACTCTTCCATCCCACCATTCTGGAAAAACTCCCACAGAAAGACAGGCAGATATTTTAATCAAGAAATGGTCCTTATTTCCATTAGCAGCAGCTGTTCTCCTTTTAATTTAATTCTCCATTCTGGAGTCTGTTTATGAAAGCTGCCATTAATTATGTTTTTCATCAGTCAATGTTCAAAGATGGCTAATGGCCCAGCACACCTAATTAGTCCTTCATGTATGATAATGTTTCAGCAAGTCTATAGTTAGTATATAGGGCTGATATCCGCTGCGTCGTGGAGTTGTGAGTGGGGCTGTGCAAACTCTCCTGGTGTGCGTCAGATAGTGTTACAGCTGCGTTCCTCTGCTGCTGCCAACATGTGGCTAGCTGGGGGCTGCAGTTACCGGGATGTGATAACAGCTAGTGCCAGAAGTGGCTTCTAATGTCACTCCGAGCATGCTAGCAAAAGGGTGAAGAATTCAAGCTGCCTTTGGACGCTCTTTGAAGACAGGGAGTGCAGAGACTGGGATTACAGCTACTTTTATTTTTGTTTCAAAAGATGCACTTGATAAGTGTTAGTGATGGCTAAATGCACTGTGCTAGGGTGCTTTTCTTTAGCTGCTTCTCTGCAGAAACCTTCCGGTTGTCCTTGCCTAGGTATTCCCAGCTGACCCATCTGTCTCAAGCCATGAAGGTAGCTGCTTGTGATGCAAAGAGCATCGCTCTCTTTAACGTCATTGTGGAGACACTGGCACGACTTAACCTCACTAACCTAGTGATGCATCTGGGGTTAGGCGAGTCTTTGGCTAGGAATAGCAAAAAGCTTGACACAACTGTCCAGAAACTATGGGCATGAAAAACAACTCATCTTTGTTCAACAAGATGCACAGGTAGGTTGATTGAATTCTTCACATACCTAAAAGCTGGAGCTGGAGTTTGAACATCAGGCTCAGTTGGAACTTTGCCTTCATTTTGAAGGTGTTTGCAGCTGCAAAGAATAGTAGTAGTTATTGGCAGGTAGCCTCAGGTGAGAAACATTTCAAATCCTCCAGTACACAGATAGCTTTGTAAAATAGCCACATCTGTCACAATTGTGTATTGAAATCCAGTCAGTGTGTGTGCAGAGAGCTGGCTCTGTTCCCTTGCCCAGGCTGTCACCTGCAGAGTTCATGGCACTGTAGAAAATGGCATGCACTGAGTAGGGGCATGTTTTGTTTATCTTGGTAGAAAAGTGGCAAACGACCAGCTCAGGATTTGTAGTCATGTATTGCATAAAACAGACAGTCACCTTCAGCCTTTCCTATGCCTGAAGGAGTCTGGTGCCAGTGATCATTCTTCGCTCACTTCATTTGCTTTTGCTGTGAGCCCCACAAGAGGCTGCACGAAAGTACAACTGATGTAGCAACGTTTGCTGTATATAATAACAATGTACTGCAGTGAAATGACTTCACTCTATTTGAATAATGAGAGATGCTCTAATATTCTGCCTGATGCTGAAGGTACTTCTCTGTTGTGTAGAATCACATCAGACATATGCAGAGGTTCTTTGCTGAGTATTCAACTGGCCAATTTCTGAATGCGTGACCTCGCTAAACTTAAAACCTTTTGACTGCAGGAGGAATGAATCTGCCATGCTGCTAAACAGACAGAGGCTTTTCCACAAGGCATCTGCTTCCAAAGCAAATGAAATCTGCTTTGATTTTCATTGCCTGTTGAGGGATGAGAGCAGCACTGCAAGGAATCATGCAGGATTGGCTCAGAAACAGTGTAAAGGAGGATCCAAGAACATCCAAGGTGCTGTCATTTGAGAAGAGAAAAAGCCTCCAGCTGTCATGATGTGAAGAGCTATAATTGCAGACAAAATAGGTTTAGACAGAATAACTCTGCATTTAATATTACTCTAACTTAACACACTTTTTGGACAGGGGAAGGAAGGTGAGTGTCTTACTGTTATTCACTGTTTGGTCACCTCTTTGCTAGTTGTTTGATCACCTCAACTTTGAGCTCTCGTCTGAAATGTCTCAGCTGGGAAGTGCTGTATTTACGGAGCTCTTGCAATGGTGATAGAAGAAATGTTCTAGCAGGGTGTTATGGTCCTGCTGTCAAGTCCTTTCCTGGAAACCCAGAGTAATTCCTATGCAGCTGATGGGTTACTGTCGTGTAAGTGAAGGTAGTGTTCGTCTCTGGGACGTCGCCTTTTGGCCTCTTCTATTGGCAAATGAACCTGATGTAATATTGCAAAAACACATCCTTTGAATGAAAGTGATAAGAAAGACAAATGTTTGACTTTAGCCAGAGAATTTAAAACTGAAGAGTCCTTTGAAGATTGCCGAGTTCTGCACTGTGTTAGTCATCCATATCTATCTAAGAAAACACTCGTTTCATCACAGCTGATGACATAAACTCAGACTTGTGAGCAAATGGCTAGGTTGAGTTAAATCACCTCTCTATCTGCTAATGGCATTTTTGCCTTTTGCTTGATGATGAAGGTTATCTTGCTGTTTGGAAATTATAACCTACAACTGTTAGACGGCATTATCTGCAGACTTGGGTGAGATAATTTGTATGAAAAATCCAGGGAATCTGAAGCTTATTGGCTTCCATTCACATGAAGCTGAAATGCTTCAAGACTCCAGCTGCCTTCACACACCATGTGCCTCCTGCTATATGGTGGGGAAGGAATAGCAGCTGGCAGATGATGGATAGCAATGCCGCGGCCCGCTATAAGGTTAGGAGTGACATCACTGATAGAAAGGGGAGCAGCTTGAGCTGTTTATAGAACTGCAGTTGGGAAGTTTGCCCCAGACTGCATTAGCCTCTGCTTGCTGCCTACCCTGCTTTTCCCAACTCAAATTCCAAGCTCCTTCAAGGGAAACAAACATCTGCAGAGACACAATGTTAATTGTTGTACTTAGTGCTCCTGTTTACATTTTTGGTGCAGGCGAGTCAAAGCATGTCAAGGCTATCCTGATGGCTAAAACAACCCAGAAATCTTGTTCTGGCTGAAATAACAAGGGGCCAGATTCTGATCTCGTGTACCAAGGCATTCTGTATTGGCCCCAGAGGATGGAAATCAGAATCTGGAGAAATCAGAGGGTGTAAAAAAAGTAGCAGAGAGGCTTGTAAGAGGGTGAATGTGCTAGAGTCAGCAGGGAAGCATTACAAGGTTAATGCAGTTTTCCATTATCTGAAAACAGTTGGGGATTACACTGCATTTGTAAGCTTAGAAAGGCCGGCTTCCCCAGGTTCTGCTCCGTCAAAATCCAGCCTAATGGCTCCTTATCAGGAATGATGAATCACTCTTGTGCCTACACTTCGGTCCCTAATTTCCATTTTTCTTGCATCTGCTTAAGGTCCTTTTTAATTTTAACGTGTACAGCAGTCTCTGAGCCAAGTGTGGCCCTGGTGTTCATAGTCATTCTGGTAATTACTGCACTCGCCAGGTCCCTTTAGGATGCAATTTCAATGGGGTGTGACTTTCACAATATTTTTTTTCTTGTTGTTTCTCGAGCCACTCCGGGAAGGAGCTGTTAAACACGAGTCTCAGCAGGATCCATCATGACTGAGGACAGAACAGAATGTAATGAAACAACAGAATGTAATGAAACAGGGTGAATACGTGTCTCGCTGAGCAGGATATGTTCTCTTAGTTATATGGTTGATAAAGCTTTGGCTGAGGTTCAAAAAGGTGTTCAGCTTTCATCTTTCTGTCTTCCTTCCTGCACTCCCCTAAATATAAATGGCTGCACTCATACCTCCCATATTTGTGGCTACTTTAATTGTTTACAGATTTTTTCAATAAAAGATTTGACCTTTTGCCTGTGCAGTTATACAAACCTTTCTCTGTCTTCGCGGTGATGCCCCTTTCATCACAGCTTGTCCTTGGCTTCCCTGCGCCCCGGCTGGTTTGGTCCGATGCAGTGCAAGGGAATAGACACTAAATCACTGCAGTGAGAAATACTGCGGTGGAGTTTTCCTGCTGAAGAGGAGGGATGGTGCCGCACCATGCTCTGCTCAGTTTGTGACCCCCGTTGCACAAAGCCATGTGCGGGCAGTAGTGTATCGGTTTCACTGGTGCCAGGTCTTTAGACGAGTGGTAGATTTGGCACCCTGGGCTTGCTGTTTGAAATCATGCTTGCTCTGTTACTCTCCTTTTGGCTTGGGTGAATGTGACATGGCTGTGTGGGAACCTAAGGTCACACGGGAAGCGTGTGGCAGCACTGGGAACTGAAGTCACATCTCCTGAGTCCCCACCTGGTGTGTTAACCACAAAACCATTTTCCCTCACTAATTGAATACAAAGAGAACAGTCTTTTTTACATTATTTACATGCTGGGAGAGCAGAGGCAGCTCTGTGAGAAAGTAACGTGGCAAAGGAAAGCCAGCAGAATTGTGAAGTGCCAGGTGACAGTGGGATGAAGGTTTTGGGAGGGTCGGGGTGTGCCTGTTTAACCCTGAGCATCTCTGTAAGTACAGGTTAGCAGCTGGGTTCCCAGATCATGAGGAAACGATAGGGCATCCAGGAGTGCAGTGCCTGTCTATCCAGATGTATATCCATGCCAGGAGGAGAGGGAGGTTGTGTATCCCCTTTAATGCTGACTGCTTCTTCCCCGAACCAATTGCTCTCTTCGCGGGATCCCATTGTCTCGAGACAGATTTCACACAAATCGCAGCAGCTGGGAGTAAAGGAAGAGAAAAATCAATCACACTGTTCTGCTTTGGTCATATTTCTGTATCGGCCAACCTCTGATCGTTAAATTCTCCTTTATCACATTTTTTGGCTATCTTTGCTGTGTATAATTATGATACTTGAATTACGGCCCATGTTTATGAAAAGAGACAAGAACGATTAATATTAATGTAAGCACAAATTAAACCAGTATTTTTAATCCTACAGCAATTAATTAAATCAGGGCAGTGACAAATAAGAGCATAGATGCCCAGTTAGGGACTGTTGTACAGGCAACTGAAGAAAAGAAAAAAGTTCATCTGACATAATGTGATTTGGATCAGGTCCTTAAGAAGGAAGAGCCTTTTTGCTCCAAATACTTATTAATTTGATTGCTATCAGAACAGGAATTTACTACAGGGTCTCTGGCCAGCCTGTCCTCTTGATCTGAAGAGGCTTGGGTTCCTATCCTCTCCAGAAGTGACTGTGCGTATACACAATGCAGTTGTAAAAAGCTGTGAATGAAAAAATATTAGTTAAGTATAACATCATTAATAGTTGGTAGCTGGGAAGGAGTGCGTTAGTGATAAAAGGTAATGTTTATTTTCCCTCTGAGTTAAGCACGTTTAGGGATATCACCAACGTGCAGGGAGATGAACTGGCTGATGATCTGCTGTGCCCCTGCTGCTGCATGGGACCAGACAGCAGAGTAAGTTTGTGAGCAGCCTCTGCTCCTGGTTCTACATCTGCTCAAGTCAGAAGGGACTCGGATCATTTCCTTTCCCTTAGCCCACCTCACACCACCCATCTCCGTCTCGGGGGCTGATATGTTCCAAAAGCAA
Organism: Morus bassanus; assembly: GCA_031468815.1. Lineage (NCBI taxonomy): Eukaryota > Metazoa > Chordata > Aves > Suliformes > Sulidae > Morus > Morus bassanus. The sequence continues at coordinate 38,175,893 of CM062575.1, forward strand.
TTCTAGAGGCAGGAGGTCATGGATGCTCGTGGAGCTGGGGCAGATGCCAGCGAGGCGGGCCACAGCTGGACCGCAGGCACTGGAAGTCATGGCTGAAGCGCGTTGGCAAAGGGCGAGGGCAGGGGCCCCGCGGTGGGATGGCAGCGGCTGCTGCTGCAAGTGAAGTCCGCTGGCAGAGCGGCGGGTGTGTGGGCAGGCATACCGCCTGGCAAGGTTCACGCTGGCCCTGTGCACTGAGATTAGTCCTTGAGCACTAACTTTACCCACAAAGTATTCAGAAAAATAAAAGGAAACCATGCTTACGTTTGGGCTTTAATGGCTGGCTTTTTGCATCTCTCTTTCTTTTTCTTGGTCATGAAAGCAGTCAGTCTGCCTAGCAATTCAGATCTGAATTCTTTAACCTGGAAGGCATTTTGTGTAATGTAACGTCTCCCAGCCTAAGACTAAGTCAAGCATCATGCATCAGTGATCTTCATTTTCCAGGCTGGTAATTCTGGCTTACCAGAATCAAGAACAAAGGCCCTGAATAAGTAAAAGGAATAGGGGAAAAAAAACACCAAATGGAATGGACACATTGGTTGAGACATCCCATTTCTTGAAAAACTGATTTTGAGGTATCTGTCAAAGCAATCCCTGTATTTCTTATGATTATTTTATCACATGGCCTTGGCGTGGTTTTCTGGTATTTCGTGAGGACCACCCAGAAGTGGGCCAGGTTTGGTTATTGGATTTACTAAACAGAACAAGAAACACAGAGCTCCTGCCTGCTGTTCAAAAATAATATCGCAAGGGAAGCAAACCACAGTGAGACCACAGGGAGGTAAAGCCCATTTTCCACTTGCTGAGGGAACTGCCCTCGCTCGCTGCAGAATGCAGTCTCCATATGCTGGGAATGATTCCCAAAAGCACTCCGTCCTTGCCGACTCTGCTTCCTTTCAGAAGCTGCATCCACTGGGATGTAGGGTAAGGAAGTGGCTCTGAACAGGATACTCTGGGGTGTTTTCTCTGTGCAGTGAGGTGGAGAGAACAGCCTGTAAGAGAAAACACCAAATGGTGTTGGACTAGAACAGAGAAAGCCTGTTTCTCCCTGTCAGTGTTTCTCAACTTGTGGATCCTGGACCACCCGATGGCTGGAGAGAGCTTTCTGGGGCGTAGCACACTGCAGAAAGGGCTGCCTCTGTGCCACAAGTAGCTCTGCGCTCACTTTGCTGCCAGTCCCCTGCTCCCTTCCTGCCTTGGCTAGTGGGATGAGGAAGAGGAAGGCTGTGTGCTGATGGAAGGAAAGGAGAGCATTTGCCCCTCCCTAAGAAGCCATTGAAATGGCATGCAGAAAATAGGGGAAGAAAAGGGTAGGTGACCTGCAGTGACTGGAAATTTAGGAGACCTGTGGAAAGCCAGGCTTCTCTTTGTGATCTGCTGGAAGAAACATTATCGGAAAGATATGCAGTGGTGAAGTAAATATGGCAGATTGTTTCAGAAACAGAGATAACTCACCATACTGAGGGCCTGAGGGCGCTTAGATCTGAAAAGAGAGAGGCATTGGCTGTATGTGAAGCTTTGCCTTGTAACCCAGGCTAAAAAGGACATCAGGATTCCCTAGCAATAGTGTCCAAATGGTGGCTTAGCAGATTGCACACAGGTAGATGTTGGTGGAACAAACCCTGAGGGATATGCAGGAATCAGCGGGCAGGCCAGGGCTGCCGTTCATGTAGTGCATGCGACGGGCAAGGTTTCACCCAGCAAAGCACATGCTCATCCTTTGTGGGTCATTTACATAAGACAGTAATAGAGGTGTAATACTGCTATGCCTCTGCTGTATACCATGGCTCAGTGGCAGAAGCTAAAGCTATAACCAGCAGGCCAGAATATTTCAGATCTTGACTACTGCAGCTAGGGATCTCAGTGATCCTTGCCTACGCTAAGACATAAAAACATTTTGCAATATCAGAAATCCCTGCATACACTGTTGTTAGGTGCTGGTATGGATGGGAAGGAAAAAGGCAATGGAGACCTTTAGCTCTCCATACACTAAGTGCCTACTCTTTTCAACTTCTCAGTAGTTAAAGGGTTAATGAGAAAAGCTCCCTCTCGTGACCTTTAATTTCCCTAATGTGTTTGTTGATTTCTAGTTCTCCTAGGCAGGATTTTTGTTTGGGAATGAAATGTGCTTGCTCACTCATATGCATTTATTACATAGACAGCCATGTTTGGGTACATCATCCATCAGTGGAAATGTCACACTGTGTAACATCCCTGTATCCAGAGTGACAACTGAGTTAGTGCTTGTGTTGTGGAGCAGCCCCCTTGCCAAGTTTCTGCAGCTGGATGGTTTTAAACAGAACTCATTTACAAATAGATCCACCAGCAAAAGAATCTGCAGTTGCACGTTGCTCTTGTGGAAGCTGCCAGCTTCTGCGGGCCACTGGCCTTCTCACAGGGGAGACCGAGGCGAGCCGGTGGATCACGGCCAGGGAAGGGCCACAGAAGGGATTGTGATCAAAAGCTGTTCTCAGTTGATCGGTTTTTGACTTCTCCTGCGAAATGACTCATTGCTCTCAGTTCTGCTAAATCAATTCCAAAGGTGCTGGTGCTAATTCTGCTGCTGAGCTCAAGGCTGGGGATTAAATGGCACAAGAACTCGTCACTGCCATTTCTCTTCTTGGATGGAGCTCAGGGTGGAGGAGCAGTCTTTGGTGTATAGCAGTGATGGCATGCTTACTTAGGCATATTCATTTCTCAGCATGTTATTTGCAACTTCTGCCTTTATTCTGCTGTACATACATCTATTTTTTTTTATAATGATTTGGAGTTTTCATGGCAACAGCCGTGAAAGCCAATGGCAGTCATACAAGTCAAACTTCAAGCAACACTTTGCAAAAAACACAGCAATTTATTTTAGTGCACCACATCATTAATTAGAAGAGACAGACTGGGCAGGTTTGGAAAATATGATCTCTAGTGTTCAATTCTTAAAAAGGATTCTGAAATGGCCATTGAAATTCTGTGCATTTTCTCCCCATAGAAGAAAATACTGCTAGAAAAATTAGGCCATATATTGATTAATCTCAGAATTGAAATAAATTTTTTGTATTAGTTACCAGCAGATTCTGTTTGTGACAGTTCTTCTGGCTATAGGCTTATTAAATTAATCTGGTAATAATGGGAGAGAGGGATTAATGCCATGGGACTACTAAAAATCTGAAAATAGTTTCTAAATTTATCCCTGTAATTTTGTGCTTACAGTAGAAAGGGATTTTGATTTTCATCCATCTAATTTATAAGACACATGCATTGTGCATGATAGCAATCATTTGCTTAACTCACGTGCTGAGGCATAAACACTGCAGTACACCAGTTTGTCACCTGTCAGGTTTAGCAATGACCGTAGTCACGGTCATACTGGTGACAATATGTTCGACTCACACATTCAAAGGCTAGGTTGATGTCTGTTTAAAACCTGTGCTTTTATAAATAAAAGTTAATCCTATTTTTATGAATTTTGAAGCTTAGTCTTCTCCAGTTATGATTTTTTTTGTTTGTTTTTTGAGGCTGTGTTTTTTTCCTTGTAAAATTTCTTCACTGAACATTTTCTGCTTACAATTTTTTCACTTGAATTTTTTGGTGGGAGATTTCTAAAGGTAACATAATGTCAAGGTTACCTCTGTTTCAAGTGAAAATATAATTAATACAAAAATCCAAAATTTGCCTGGAGATTTCTAATATCTTTTTTACTAATTAAAATATAACATTTTCCTAAAATTGTATTTGAGCCAACTCCCATTTTTACTTTGGAAATGCTTTCAGTGAAAAGATTCTAACCAGCCTGATTTATTTTTAAAGCAGCAATGATTGTTGCAGTAGGGTGTAATTTTCTTTAGTTCCAAGATCTTTGATCACAGTGTGTTCACATCTAAATCTGAGTTGGGATCTAGATCTCTTTTTTATGCCTTAGGCTATAATTTGTGGGGCTTCTTTGACAAAAGAATTTCTTTTATAAGATACACACACACAAAGGCAGCGCCATGTTTTTGCTCACTATGTGGGAGTATGCAACCTTATAAAAATGTACTGTGATTCCCTTTAGTGGGAAGGGAGAAGGAAGAGGTCATGTATTCCAGTCCTGGGATTTTGATAAGTCGGAAACAGCATCAGGTGAGCATCACATATGCGAGGTTAATGACTGTGTTGGGGAAGCCCGTGCGCTATGGGAGTAATTTGTTTCTTGCATAAAGAATAATACAAACTGGGAATTTAAAGAGAGGAGTGGTCTAAGAGCAGTGCCATGGGGTTGACTGAGTTCATTGCTGCACTGCTGGGATAGGTGTCTACATGTATGTGTTTATATACACATCTCACTTGAATTTGCACAACTGAGGCTGTATCTAAGTGGAAAATACACAGAAATAATTGCAGAAATGGTCCAGTTGTTCGACCACTTTTTGCAAAAGAAATTGCTGTATCTGTAGGAGTATTCTCTCCTGCTTAGCTTTAACTTGAGTCCCTAAAATAGACAGCTCATCTTGCCAGGCTCCCACAGAGGGAGACTGGGGCTCCTCTGGAGGGTGAGTCAGAAGGACAGAGCAGTCCCTGGCTGTTGGATCCACAGCATCAACATGAGGCTCCTACAGATATTATGAAAAATCTCCATCAATTCTTTATAGCCCCTCAAGAGTAGAAATGAACCTTTTCTCATGTCAGTTTGACTGGCAAACCCATAACATTCCCAGTGAAAACTGCTTATTTGAATGCCATTGAGACTGGGACTTCCAGGTCTTTATTGAGACTCCAGGTTTCTCTGAACTATTAGGTACATCTGTACTGCCATATTTCAGCCAACAGACTGTCACATGAAAGCCTTTATTTCTGAGTTCCCAAATTTTATTGTAGTACTTCCATATTAAAACTTACTTTTCCGAGTAAATAACTTAGGCGCCGCTAAAACATCTTTTCATTATCGCCATTATCATGATAGATGACAAAAGCAACTGTGTTCTTGAATTGTTAAGTTTTGGAAAAAAAGGAAGCAAGTTTTGGACGTATGGTGTATTTTCATGTTAAATTGGTATAATCAAGATTGCACAGCCTCAAAGCTTACCGTCCTCTACCAGGCAAAATTATTTCATTTCTGCTGAGATCTTAAATCATTATCTGTTTATATAAAAATGTCAGATGACAGAAGCAGCAAGAGGTAAATGCCAGTATGCTGGATGCTATAAGTTTTGACTGAGAAGGCACAATAAATGTGTTTCTAGCAAGAAGAAAATTGTACCATTGGTGAAATAGTATTATCCTGCATCTTCCAATATGTTTTTACCTGATGGATCAGGGACGAAAACACCAGTATTAGTGCACAACGTATTTCCACCCGGAGTGAAAGTGACTTTATATCAGAAACACATACTAAAAATGTCTTTTGCTAATTTCTTAGATCCAGCACTAGACATATGCTCCTTATCTAATCTTGATTGCTGCATTAAACCAATGCATGCTATTCTACTTTATCCTTTGTGTAATTTCAGACATGGTTTCTATTTTATTTGCACTTCACCAAGGTAGCACATAACTGCTTGGAAAATGTTAACATCTGCAAAGGAAAAAAAAAAAATAAAAGGAAAGGAATTAATCAAAGCCCTGAGATTTATGGGCTAAATCCTTGGACTTTGGTTCAGGTAGTAGGTTTGTTTCTCTGCTGAGGCAGCAGAGCAGCCAAGGCACTGCCTGTGCAGAGTAATGGAGGATCCTCCTGCACAGGAGCCCCAGGGTAGAGCAGAGCTGCCCTGGCTGGCTCTCTGCCGCCTGTCCCCTGCCCCTGCCTTCAGACATGGGTGACAGCACATAGTATTTAGCCAGCTGCTCTGCTGGGCCAGTGTCTGGCTGCAGCTGGGGTGTGCTGCAGCAGCCCCAAGGCCATCCTGAAGTACGCTGGAAACGTTTCAGCCCAACTTTTGCTCAGTTTGAGGGAAACAGAAGCAGAGTTTACAGCATGAACCTGGTGCAGCAGAGACCTGAGCCAGGTTTTGTGATGATGGCTATTCTTTACCCGCGAGTTTTGATGAATTGAATCTGCCACCCCTCAGCATGGCAGGGATCATTTGCCTTGCTAGGAACATCCTTGTGATGCAAAAAAAAAAAGGGGTAAACATGGATCCCCAGGGCAGAATTACTGACCTGCTGAGGCCCATGTGAACTGTGAAATCCCAGGGGTGAAAGCAGCCCAGCTTGGAGAGGCTGGGATGCAGGGGTTCATTTATCTTCAGGCACCGTCATAGCTTTGCAGCCAGGCTTTACCACTGATGCAATCCCAGCAGAGAATTGTGAGCCTTGCCTGTGATGTTGTCAACTGTCCTGACATATCTAAGAAGATAATTAAAAGCTGAAATCACTGGTGCTTGAAAGAAATGTGGTCCTGACATGCAGTCTGTATGTTCCTCTTAAATGTTCCCCCGAGGCTTGCAGTGCTCGCTGAGATAGCAGTGCTGTGGGAACCTCTTCACTCCTCATGGGCAGCTGGGAGGATTTACCTCTGGTATAAACAATTAGTAAAGAAAGGATAAAACTTCCTAATGGATAAGGAGGCCTCAGGAAAAGCCAGAACTTGAACAAATCTAAACTTGCGGTTGAGGTGTGCGAGGAGGAGCGGATGGATTTTTCTAAATTTCAATGATCACATTTTCAAAAGCTACCCCTCATTTTTCTTTTCTTACATTTTCAGGTATTAGTGCAGCTGCAAGCAGAGCAGGAACATCATGTATGCAGACGCCTGAGCTGTCTCTGGTGAGGTAAAAATGAGCTCTGAAAAGGCTGATTTGAAACCCTGAAAGCATGAACTTCCACCAAGTGTATGGTGGAAGGGTCACTTAGTGGGAAGGTAGCAACACTTGCCTAAACCTGGTGGCACAGAAAGAAGTGAGAAACCCTTGAGATCTTCAAGACGTAAAATGCAAATTGCCTTTTGATGACATCCATGGTTTAGCCATCAAGTTCTTGGGTCTTTCTAGACAGGATTGGCAGGATGAATTGCTCTACCACGTACAGAAATTTAGTTTTGCACTGATCTATTACTGGAAGACACTTCACAGTTTCTCTGCCATTGACTGTTACTATTAGTATAATTATGATTATTGTTGTTATTGTGATGTATTTTGGGGGAAAAACAAGAAATTAAGATTTGAAATGGAAAATTCAAAGTTCTTGGAAATGTTTTACCATTCACAGATGATTACCTGCGTATTTGTGGTTTCACAAGTACCACTGGTCCTTTAACAGTCATACTGTTATAGTCTGCTAGAAACATACATTCAGTCTGGATACCCATTACTGGAAATGATAGTAGGTGTCTGGAATGGAAATTGTATGTTCTTTTGAAAGTTTCAGTTGTTACTATATGTTACTTGCAGCATTAATATTTCAAATTGGAATAAAATGTAGAAACGTAAAGGGATTTACTACTACAGAACTGGATGTGTTATGTGATGTAGTGCTGTGATATTAGACAACGTGACATTTCATGAATAAAACAAAAGATCTTACAGCACTCCTCATAAAGGGAAAAAAGGGCTTGAAGCCTGTCACATTTACAGGGTGACTCTCTGAGGACTATTTCAAATGCTAGAAATTTAATGATGGCTCTTGAAAATCTAATCATATACTGACTAAAATTAATAAAATCTGCAGGAGCAATGATAGGAATTAATGAAGTCAGATCAGTGTGAATATACTGATGAACAACAGGATTTATCTTAACATTTAAAAATCGTAATAAAACACCATCTAAAGGCACACAAAACCTTGCTAATGGAACTTGAAAGAAAAATGATCCCACAACTAATAAAGATACTTTGCCTACTTAGATTAAACATATTCTATCAGTCCCAACGTTTGCTCAGCACACTGCAGAGAGGGGAAGCAGTAAATAGCTACTTTTGTTTTTTCAGGATGGCTATTTGACCTATAGTGTGACTGAGCAACCTCAGGGGCAGTGGCCACTCAGCCAGAGATGAGACACGGCCAGCAGAGCCTCTCTTGGCCACCCCTTTTCCTTCACCATGTCCCAGCCAAGCCTTTTGCCTGCATGGTGTTTGGGAATGGTGATGTGCAATCCTTTAGATCAACTGCTCCCCTCCTTTGTGCTGCTGAAGGACAGAAACTGGCCAGAGTGGACACCACGATCCATCCTATAGATCTAGACAGAGGTGGTCTCTGTGGCTACCTCAAAATTTAACTGGTTAGTCTGGGGCTGTCCTGAAATCTGGGATATCTCCTAAATCCTAGAACCTTGCATTCATTATTGTCCTTGCATGCAGGTTGGATTCAGCCTGAAATGCCTAGAAATCCCATCTGCCCTGGTAGGCAGTTAACGTTGTGGCCCTCTAGGGAAGATTTCAAGTGGTCTTGTCTCGCCAACGTTGATGACATGGCATCAGCACACAGGCAGATAGGGCAGAGGGAAGCTGCAGGGGTAGGCATGGAGCTCTGGGCCCCACGTGCACTGTGGGTGTGCTGTAGAGTGCAGAGAGCACGTCAGATTCTCCCCTTCTTGAACTGCCAGATGGCTCACCCCAAAGCTGAGTCAGGTTGCTACAGCAGCAACGAACTGTAGGTGAACAGCAGAGCTGGCTTTGAGCCCAGCCTGGGGTTTATTTTTACATAGATGCAACCACTGTCCTTATTTGCCATTTCCCATGCAGTACTGTGCAAGTGCAATGCATTATTACCCGTTATTTTATTACCAGAGAACCATGGTTCTTCACTGAGGGAATATTCTCATGGCTGAACTCAAGAGTATTTTGGCTTCTAAAACTTTCACTGGTGTTGACGTGGAATAATTTCCCCCTTATTAAGCTCTGGACTTTGTGATTCTGCAGTTGCATATGGAAAATATTAAACGTGGTAGCCTGCCTGTGCTTTCTATTATTTATTTTTTGTTTAGAAAAGTATTTATCCACATTTCTCTGAAGCCACCTGTTAGTCCTGGACCTGGAATTTGCACATTAAGATTTGTACATGCTGAATGGAGGCACACAAGCCTAAGCACACACCTTTTTGCACAACTATTAGCTCGTTGATATTTGATTGCTGTTGTTGCTATTAGCAGACGCCAATGGGAAATTGCTTTCATTATTAATAAGCAATATCATAAACATGACAAATTTTCAGCATTATCAGCATCTGAACCCTAATGTCATGATAATGCTATTCAGCTTATAACTTTCCCTCTTGAGCCTTTCTTTATTAATTAGCTGAAAATATTTGGCATTACCACAGACAGCATGTTCGCTGCGGGCTCTAGCCTTCATACCTGCCGTCCTCCACCCAAATCATGGGGCTATGCTGAGGAGGCTGTGTTCTAGAACACATGCACCAGACCAACTAATCATGCACACCGACTTGCTTGTGCTTAATTAGAAGCTGATGTAGGTTCATTTGCAAAGACAAACTGCATTGTGTATTAGCATCCCTGCTTTTATTATCAGCTCGTAAGCCATGATACTTCAGTTCACTGCACTGAATTGCTTCAGAAACATTTGTTGGGATCTGCAAATATTTCTCATGTTCATACTATATGCCTAAGTAACCCCATGGCAACTAGTGTTATCCTTCCCAGCAGTAAATGCTACTAGTATTTGCACTAGTAATACGATTAATATGATCACTGGCACATGTTTGCAAAACTGGGATTTCTCCAGTCTCCTCTGCTATTAGTGAGTTGTGGGGATGGAATGTGTTCAGAGTGACTAAAGCAGCAATAACAGAGCTGGAGAAGCCCTCAGGCTTTGGCATCAGAAAAATCTGTACAGCCTCAAGTTCCACTTTGAAAGTTTACTACACATCGAAACATAATTAATGGGACATCTACTAATTTTTGATCTTGAGATTCATTTTAAGCATGTTCAGCAGTTCAAAAAATTGAGACGATGTACATTTGATGTTGCAGAATGGTGCCAAATATGTAAGTTTCGAGCATTCCTACTCTTGATTTGTTTTGACAGATATTTCATTTTTCTGAGGCTGCAGTTAGAGCAATAAAAACAAAATTCACCACAGAAAAACAAACATCAGCTCCCCTTACAGCAAAACTGATATGTTTTTCAAATGCTGAAAAATTGTACAGCTAGAGCTCATTGAATTTCCACAGGAGGTAAAGCTCATTAGCAAACACTTGAAAGAGAGTGAGCAGATTATTGTGAAAAAGATATTTGTACAGTTACTTCAGTAACACTTTATTTAAAGTTTCTGGTTGCTGGCACTTAGACAGTGTGTGTGACCTCGGTTAGGGAACGGTTATTGCTGAAAAACAGACATTCTAAGAACCCTTAGTGAGAGAGTTGGAGGGATGGAGTTCAGTGAAAAGGAGGAAAACCTGACATTTCTCTTTTTATTCCACCAACGGAATTTATTCCTCCACCGTCTATTTAAGGAGGCAAACGGAAGAGGAAAAGCATCCCTTGAGTGGGAAAAGGAGGGATTGAATGGAGCATGCTTGGGATTGTGGGCTGCTAATGGGAAGGATCTCTGATTTGCCCTCAGTCAAAGGGGATTTGTGCTAAGCTGGTTGCCTAAGGATGCCAGTCGCCGTATGCCTAAGGAGCACAGAGGAGCTTTCTGTTGTAACTTCCTGTTCTTTGTTTAAGAAAATACATTAACTGGAGGAAGAGAGTTCTCACTACAACTCTGATTACTATTTCCTTTAATTCCATCAAAATGACTTCTTCTCAACCCAGCCTCCCCAGCCAGACACTCTCCCCAGCCTGTGGAGTGTTCAAAACCCCTTCATCTTTGCTGCCGTTAATGTTTTGCAGATTTCAGCAAGACTCCTGGGCTGTGTGTATAAAAATACAGTTTAAGCAGTGACAAATAGAAAGCATATGCTTATTAAAGCTACATTACAAAACTCCGTGCTGCTTTAATGTCATCTGCTCCTAAAACAACAAACCTGTGGGGACTTGTGCCTCTGTGTGTGTCTTGGAAAAGGAAGGTACGTCTGAGGTTATGATGACTCGTGAGGACAAGCTGGTATATAGATTTGGGTCCACACTGAATACGCCAGGACCACTATTAGCTTGAGGACACATGGGGGCTCGATCATCATCTGATTAACAGACACGTATAGTTTGTACATGTCAGGCTCTAGGCAGGACAGCCTCTGGCTTGTCTAAACACATAACAATGCCCCCACCATGAAAAATGAGGCAGAAATACGGGATGCTGGGCTGGGCTGACAGCTGGTACTTGATTGATTTACTTGCTAGCACTGTATGAAAAATCTACGTGCTTGAACTCTGGGTTAAGCTGGATTCAGATATGCAAGCCCAGATTCTACAGATCGGGTTCACCCTTAATTAATATTTCCTCCTACAGTGAGCATTATCCCCTTGGCTGGTGGTACTGCATCCTCGCAAGATCGACTTCCAGGACAGAGAGGGTAGTGGACAGAGATTACCCCCATGGTGGCAGATCCTCCTTTGCTTTTGCCCCTGGGGTAAGGGAGAGCTGCTGGGAAGGTGGGTGGATCTGCAAAAGCAGCAAAGAGCCCGGACACCTTCCTCCTCGGTTCTGCTCCTTCCCCCGAGTTTTTTCGGTCAGTGCCTAGCAGTCCTTGAATATTTTCAAGTCTAACTTTGTTTTACTTTGAGTCTGAGGCAGGCTTCACAAGCCAAACTTGTAATCTTTTTGATTTGAGTCCCTGCGTGCTCAGCAGCACACAGCACATCATTGGTATGCAGCACTGGTAGCATTTGACTGAGACAAATGTTCTCTATGTGAACTCAGAGACTGTGTCTTATTTAATTTTGTCATTTTCAATTAAACTTTGCCTGTCCTTCCATTACTGTTTTTGAGTCCTGTTTAGTGCTAATATTTAAAGTGTTTTGTTTTGTTTGTTTTTTTCAGCTACGTTTCACACATTCTTTCAAAGATAAAAGTAATGTTTTATTTTAGCTTCTTGATTTCTTCTGTAACTTTTGTCCCTACAGAAATGTTGACGGTTCAGTTCAATTAGCATCATATGAGTATTTTCATATATTTGGAATGGGAAGGGAGAAGGGCAGAAAAACAGCCTGTGAAGGCACTGAACACTGCTACATGTAAAACTAATAGAAGTGAAATAACATGGGATATTATCACAGTTTTTTTCAAAAATGCTTTCTGAAGTTATCTGTATATTTTAAGTTTCCCACAGTGATACACTTCAAGTTTTTAAAACAACACAAACATTTGCCTTGGCTAACAGCCTAGTGTGAAGAATAAGAATTATCAACACAACTAAATGGCTTAAAAAGACAAGGTATTGTCCCCAAGGAGAAGCAGAGAATGTAAAAGTAATCCGTGTAGGCGCAATCCTATTCACGTGTGGCCAGCAAAAACAGACCGGTTAAGTCAGCTATCTCTTTTAAACGGAGAGATTTCTTTCTTTACCTGTCCATCATCTCTCTAGGATGTGCACGTACCATCTAACTGGACTACCTTAAGTACAACTAATATTTGTTCTGTGTCTTGTAGGTGCTTTTTTAGTAATGACATGACATTTATTTATTGCTCTTCTTCAAGAATTAATAAAAAAGCCAGAGGGGCTATGGATCTCACAGTCCCTTGGCATAAAGTTGCGAGCAGGTTATCTGAACTGTATAATGCCCCAAAGGTCATTTTCTTCATGGTTTGGGGCCTACTGCATTCACACAGGTCATTGAAATCCATTTTTTCCATCTCTGTTTGTTCTTCAGCTGTTTCGTGAAAAGCAGCAATAAAGTTCAAACCTCTGCCACACTGAATTCTTTGGCAGCTTTTTAAAGTGCCCGGAAACCATTGTGAAAGCTTCCATAATCAGATAATGACTGATATACAGTGCGTGTCGATAGAAGTGTTTGAAAATAAAATGCAGGGTGCTATAAAATGGGTTTACTAGATAGTAAATAACGTTTCAAATATGCAAGGGAATCACATTCCAGTCCTGCTTTCTCTCTGCCGCCTTCCTTCCCTCCAGGATCTGCTCTACTTGTGGGAAGTCCAGCGCAAACTCAAGCAGTCATAACTTTGGGGAATATTTGCACCACTTCATATGAGACAAAATTTAGGTGTCTCTGTTGGCTGGCCAGTCTCCCTGCGTGGCTTTCACAGCCGATGGGAAGAGACAGACCCTCCGAAGCCTGACACAAAGCAGGAGCCTCACTCAGGTTCCCCATCACCCTCGGCAGGAGGCTCTCACTGAGCATTGAAAAACCCCAAAAGACCAGCAGCTGCCCTGTCCTGAGATGAGAGGAGGCCATCCAACCCCTTACGTCATGCTGTGGTCCACTGCCTGCTGTTGCCCTCCTCTGCACACTTATAGCCTAGAAAATCAGCAGAGGAGAGAGGAAGAAAGGGTTGCATTCATAGGGCATGCCCCCATTTGGTGACTGGCCGGCTCTGAACTCTGGCTTCCCACCAGCAGCCCCCACTATCAGCTGTCTCTCCACCCACAGGTTGTCTCTTCTCCAACACTGCAGCCCTAAGCTCACCAGGGTCTGAATTTGTGCTCTGTGTTTGGACCAGGCCAAGCATAATACGCCTGGACTAAATAACTTAATTTGTGTGTGCTACCTCATTTTGCAATTTCCAGGTAAGCCTGGAGATAACCAGTTGCATCAAGATGATTTAACAGAGGCCAGGGGAGGGAGGGGACACAGAAAAGTGCCGTGACCCAGTCTTGGCGCCAGGGTGCTGGGTGAAGCTGGTGCATGGGTGCCTGGTCCACTTGGTCCTGTAGCTGCTGGCTCTGATAAATATGAAGTGATTTGTGAGAGCTTAGTCCTAATGAAAGATGAATGCATAGAGTTACTGTCAAAGGTCTTGAGAGGCTGTTTTGCTGCCAAAAAGGAAAAAAAAAATCCAATAGATGCAATACAAAAGAAATGTCTGATCAAAATGAAACTGTGAGAGTCACCTTGCTAATGAAAAGTTCTGGTTTGCGTGGAGTTGTAGATGAATGAATGACCAGTTAGGGGAAAATATTATTTGCCTGGGAAAGCTTAACATTTGAATAAGGAAAAAGGACTGCTTCTTATCTATAGCGGATCACTGTGCCCTATTGAAAACACTGCTATGAATTTTTCTCTCCCTCTTTCTGAAGCTGTTCTTTCTCAGATCAGGCAAAAGGGAAACAAATGTGTAATTGTCTGATACATAATCTCTAATCTCAGTTTCAGCACAAATATGTAGTAGTCCTTAACAGAGGAAGAGAAAAATGTAATTGTTTGGAATTAATGTTTGGTCGTCTTTGAACACAGACACCATGGCATACTGTTTGCATCTTGGGCAAAGGATTCTTGTGATTTCTAGCTCATTGATAAAGCTGACTTTAAATGTTTTTTAACCAGCAATAAAAATTTATGGGGCCATCTTAGAGGCTGGAGCGTAAGAAAAAAAGAGCAAATTCCATGGGAATTTTGCATAGAGATGCAGGGAATGCTTGTTAAGTGCTGGTGTAGGTATTAGTGCATCAAGGTACATATGCTCATTTCTGACCCATGAAAAATTAATTGAAATTAATGAGAATACTCTGAGCTTTAAAATAGAAACATGCTTAGCTACCTTCCTGGGGCATTAGATGGCTGCCCCGATGTTGGCTGAGTTCTGGTAATGCTGAAGTCAGCCTACTTGATGCGTTTTGCCCTCTTAGTGTGAAATCAGATGTGGTTTGCAGCAGAATTTTGTGAGTGCCTCTGAGTGCAAAATCCAGCTTGTAGATGTGTGGATGAAAGGCTCTGTATAAATGTCAGCCTTTATTATTGTTATGAATTTCCGGCTTCTGTTATTAAGGCGTTTTATATGGATCTTTGCGTGTCTCTCCGTCTGTGAGTTTGGATTAAATGCCTGCCACAAATCTCCCTGGCATCCTGTGGAGGGGATTGCTTCAACTTGGTGCTCTTCTAACCTTTCCTTCTGTTCGGGGAATAAACCTCCTTTTAAAAAATGACCTCATAAAAATGGAGTAAACTCTGAGCCCTTTGTTTTTCTCAGGTCTAACCTCCAGGAAGACTGTAAATTCATTTATTCTATAAAACACAGAGAAGTAAATCTTCAGCATAATGTGTGGGGAATTAGCCACTTAACTCCCATTAACATTAATGGGAACTGAATATTTATTTACCCCACAGCACATAAATCTTCGCCTTGTAACTTCTACGGTTTCTAACTAAAATGTTTCCATTGTTCTAAGGATCATGGTTATCCTGCTGGAGTGTTTACTAGGTTGTCAGCCTATGGGAGATATATTGGATGTTTCAGTCCTTTCCCTTCAAGTAAGCTGTAAAATGCATTGGGGCTCTGTAACGTGAACTTTCTGAAACCTCTGTGTGATAAGCTCAGATGATTCAAACCTCCTCTGCTTGGTGCTGGTCCCATCATCCCTGCTGGGAGCTGGAATCATTTGACATGAATAAACTGTTGTGACTGATAGACTCTTGGTCTGCGCCTGGGGTGATGGATGGATGGAGCTGAGGCTGTCGGTGCTCTGCCATGAATCTCCATCTCTTCCAGAATCTGTTTTTCTTCCTTTCTTCCTTCAGACCTGTGTTGTCGTTGTAAGAGACTTACACTCTCAGCTCTTTCTTCTCTACTTAAAGTCAAGATCAGGCAAATCAATCAAGCACCATATAACTCTGCTTTAAGGAGGTCTTTTCTCTCCCATGGAGGGAGGTGAAGGGGCCATAGCACAGCAGGACCTATTGGAGGCTTCACCATAGTTACGTGTTACCTGGAAGACACTGAGATGCTCTCAGGATGGATGAGCCATGGACCCGAACAAAGATCTGAATATGAAAACTGCCAGTCCCTGGCTGAAATCCGGGCTCTGTTATACTCCATGGCAAAACTTCCCATGACCTCAGGACATCAGGTTTAACTAGCACATGAAACTACTTTTCCCTAAAGCGCTCCGTAGAAAGCTATAGCTCTTCTGTGTGGTTTATTTGAACTACTCTGAGGAAGTTAATAAATCATCCCAATTTCTGATTAAAAATAAATAAGTAACAATGGAAGCAGAAAGGCTCCATCTTCTTTCTATCGATTTATGAAGTACTAGAAATAAAGTCTTCCTCTGCACCTAAGTGGATTGGGCAAAAAGCAACAGGCTTAAACTGCAGCTAGAGAGTTTTAGGCAAGACATCAGAAAAAGCCTCCCAGGGGTGAGGGTTGAAAAGCACAGCTGCAGACTATGCAGGCTGCTGTCTCTGGAAGCAGGCTAGATAAATTGTGGGGAAGGACCTAGGTGGTCTAACCTATGCTGGACAGTTGAAGAGGAAGAGATGCGTTGTTACTTTAGACCCTCCCTTCCAGCTCTCTCACTCTGCTGAAACAAGAGGAGATCCATTGGTTTTCAAGGTTGTTGGATCAAGTCTGTCTAGTTCTGTAAGACTTTTCAATGAACTAAGAAAAACTCTATCCAACGCTGCCCTTCAAATGGCAAAGAATCTGAGTGTGGGGCTGAAATTACTGTGGAAAGTGGTGTTAAGAGAGCAGAAACCTTGGGCTGTGGCTTACCCATGGCTGAACTCCTGTTGAGAGTCCAATAAACTCTAAAAAAGAGTTTAAAAAAGGAAGAAAATGCATGGAAACCCAATCCCCAGGTATTCGTTTCCTCTGTGAGCTGTTCACCTCATCTTCTGATCTGACTTGCCCCCATTCTGTGTCGCTGTGATCCTGGGGAGTCACACCTCATGCCATGTAATGGAGAACCTGCTTTCCTTCCCTGTTCTTGACATTTTTGAGGGAGTTGAGCACATGCAAGCATTGCACACACCGGCAGTGCAGGACCTCTCCTCTTATGGCAGTTTTACAGACAGCCCTTTACTGAGCTAAGTGTCCGAGCTGTGCATAATGCCTTTTTTAATAGCGTACTGAACCTGTGGCTTTTATTATCCTGACCAGCTTGCTCACTGCACCTGTCAGGTTCCTCCCGAGACTGAAATGAGAGCAGTCTCTGCGTCTGTTTTCACAGCTCCAAAGCAGAGACAGGGATTTTTCAGGAAACCATTAAGCAATACTACACCATTTGTTGTGGATTCTTTTTCTTTCCTGAAATCAAAGTATTTCTTCTCAAGGTTCAGGGAACAGGATTCTGGTGTGAGTTATGCCAATATAAATGCACAGGACCCCTCCGGGCAATTAGTAGAAAGACTTCTGGTTCACACACTTTGCTGCACACTGATGCACACACATGAGAACCATGTCTATCTCTGGAGCTTTCAAGCCACAGAGACTGGATGCATGGTTAGGCTCAGGGATGGTGAGACCTATGAATATTAAAACACCAAATGGTTGCTGTTATTAGGTATTTTAAACACCATAGTCATAAACAATGGGCAAACAGGCAAACTCATGTGCAACGTGCAAACGGCATGTTAAGCACAGACCCAGGAGACAGCTTTGATTTCAGGTTAGCTCCTGTGAGACATATTTACTCAGGAAATCTTTACTCAGATATTATTTATTTTTTGTTTCTCAAATGTGACACTATTCATCAAAATCTTAAAAATATATCAAACCAATGTTAACTGTGAGCACATGCTATTAATGTGTTTCATTGTACCTCACATTTAGTGTGTTCCTTCCCCAATGATCCATTAGCAAACTTTACTCTATACTGGGCATCAGTTACTGAAATGTAAATATCTCGAACAGAAGTTGCTTAACAATGTTCAGCATCTTCCTGCAATAAGGTTAGGAAATGACCAAAGGGAAAACTAGAGCAAAAACCAGATGGGAAATTGCAATTACCCAATCTTAACTCAAGTGTTTCCTATGGAAAAGAACGTGGTGTCTTTAATCATGAAAGTATGAGATTCCCATGAACTGTTTTTCCTGTCACCCACATTATGGTGCACTAACCCTGGTCACAAAAGCTCCGTCTGGCACAGTGGTCACAGACAACTCTTCCAGTTGCAATGGGTCATGAGCCACTTGCACCATCCATTTCCTTGGAGAGAAGGATAGTCCACCTGGACTGAATCACCAGAGCATCCCTCTGGAGCAGCCCAGTTTGCACAGATGCACTGCTCTAGCCTGGCTTGGCTTATACAAGCTGATTAAGTCCTAGCTGATGGTGGCATGGCCACATCAGTTACATGGTAAGGTAGGAGTATGGTTATGCTATTGGGCAATATCGCTGAACTAGTCAGACTGATATATGTTCAACCAGTGGAGAAACAAATGCAGGTATCAGATATAACCATATTTCTCTCTTTTTTTTTTTCCCCCTAAAGTGCTGGAGGGGTTTCCAGCAATAGATAAAATCATTTTTACAAAAATGAAATGCAACATTTGTTCTGGAGCTTGTCAGATCCTGAAATCTGTAGGTGGGGTTGGGAAAAATTACATTCTCAACTCTTCGCCAGCAGCGAAGCTATTAGAGCCTTTATAAATGTTATCCCATTCAGTGCTGCTGCTTGTGCCATATTCCCAACAGCAAATGCAAGCATCATCAGGATCCAACAGGCTCCCAAGAATAAGCCCAGCAATTCAACTAAAAATAAATATAATTAAGCCATAAAAAGAAAAATGTCTGTAAGATTATCATCCTTGCAGCTAGTTGGAATGTACTTGGGAAATATTTTTGTAGTTAGTTGCAAATAAAATATGTTTTACACGGAGAGAATGTTGCCAAAATATCACAAAATAGATTTATTAAAAAAAAAAGAAAATGGAGAAAGATAAAATAAAAAATGGAAATAACTTTTTCACATGGTTAGACAAGTTGCTTATAAATATTCTCTCCTTCTGTTAGAATCAGCTAGTTGGTATCTGGCCTAAGGTTGTGTTTTGCAACCTGTCAGGCTGGGAGCTGTGAGAGTGGATAGCAAATGTCACGAGTGATCCAAGGGATTCACCCATTTTGAGTTTGTCAATCCTTCATTCTTGCAGTGTTTTAATAATTCATGACCTTTATCATAGTCCATCTCCTCCTAAAATTGCCATTGCTGGGATATTCATGAACTTGTTCAGATTGACTATGTGGTATTTTGAACATACTGTCTGATTCATATTATATTGTTTCTGATAATGTGTCTTGCTAAGTGAAACTTTCCAAATAGGACAGTAATGTGCATCACACAAAGAATATTATATCACCTCCCCCAGTTTCTTAAATAACTGATCTTGGAGAAGGAGTAGTAACGGGTTTACAACATCTCTGAAAACTGAAAAAGTTTTCATGAATATATCAGCTAAGATTGTCTGAATACTGATAAATGAATAATTTCATGTAACACCCACAAATAATTTCAAAAGAAAATGAGTCAGTAATATGCTCAAAGTCTAAAGGATTGTTCCTCTGCCACCAGCCTCTTTTCCTGTTAAAGATTTCCTTCTCATACTGCTACGGGATGATGTCTGGACATACTCTCACTGATGTGCCCAACAACTTGTGTACAGGCAAATCAGTACCTGTGCCTCCCGTCAGCGAGAATGAATGAACTCTTTTGATTTTCAGCACAGTGACTGGTGGCACTGAGCACCTCTTATGAACTATCAAACCCCTCACAGGTCTGGGCTCATTAGCAAGAACTGTAATTAGTGCTCCCATTGCTGTTACTGATGCATTTGTTACACTATCACTTCAAGGGCTTCCAGTGTTTACTTGTCAGATAAATTTCTCAGTGTCCAGTATATTGAATTCTTCACTTGTTAAGAGCTCAGGTATGGGGGAACAATAATACTTTAGGCAAAATTAAATGCACAAAACAGCAAAAGAAAAACCAAACTACTGTCAGGTTTGGTGGGCAACTGAATGGGAATCTGACAGGGAATTAATTAAAAATCATGTCACATATGCCCGGTGCAGAGCCACAATTGGCAATTGGCTCTGTTGGAACTAAAAAGCTGAGCCCAAACTTTGCTGGAAAACTCCCTAAGGCCATTTCATTTACAAGAAGACCAAGGTTTTGAGAGCATATAATTATCCTTCATCCCTGCCATCTTATCCTGCATTAAATTTAATTGCTCACAAAACTTGGCAACATTCTCACACCCATTTAAAGAAATTAAGTGGTTCTGTCATTTTTTAGTGCTCTTGATATGAAAGCGTTTCAACTTTCACTCGGTGACAAGAACGTCTGCCTCCTCCCCTTCCCCCAAAATATACATTCTTCCTGAGGGAACTGAGCTCTGAGGGAACAGACGGACTAAAAATAGTTGATTTTGGCCAAGAGTGTTAAAAGTCACCAGTGGTTTCCAGTGCCTCTATTTTTAGAGGTGGGTGCTGACCACTTACTGGAAGCCACATTCCTTCACATTTTCAGAGCTGGGCACCCCATATCTTGCTCTGTCATTTCCAAAGTGATAGGTCATGAGCAACAGCCACCCAGGGGCTGTGGTGGGATTGTCAGTCTGAGCCTTGACCCTTCACCAAGCTCTGCTATCCCAGCTCAGGAGACACTCCCCAGAGTTGCTGCGCATGGGGTTAACCCATTGAGTCATGGACCCACCAGTGCTGTTTCATCATAAGAGCACCAGATGCAATTTGACTTTCCTCTCCACCCTTCACCGTCAGTTGGTCGTAATTTTAGAGCATGGTAGAGTCAAACCTGTTACCTGGAAATGAAAGACTCCTAAAATATAGTAGAGAGTATTCCCAATCGTATGAGCCATCCATGCCCAGTCTTTGTTGCTGGCACCTGTACCTGTCTTACCTGAGAGATTGATTTGATATCTACCTGCCTAGTATATAAAGACTTTTTTTTTGCAGGCCATGAA
The DNA here is from genome assembly GCA_031468815.1 of Morus bassanus. NCBI lineage: Eukaryota > Metazoa > Chordata > Aves > Suliformes > Sulidae > Morus > Morus bassanus. The sequence continues at coordinate 38,196,617 of CM062575.1, forward strand.
GAGGACAAGTCATTTAAACATGTTCCAAAGACAAAAAGATGAACGTTTCAATAAATGCGGCACACGCTATGACAGCGCAATTAGAAATGGGGTGGAATTTTGAGTTCACTAAGTGAATACCTGTAACATTTGCTTTTTACCTACAGGCCTAGTTTTCAGCTGTGAAATGCTGTTAATCCATCATGAAGTCTTGTCATGTGCTTGGTGATCATATGTTTTGTTGTCTTTCAAATGAAAACAAATGAATTCACATTTTGGGGTGGACAGTGTGTAGGAGAAATTCCTGATGATCAAGTAAAAATATACTATTGGCACATGTGATAATTAAAAGCCCTAAATAGGTTTGTAACTGCAGTATTTTCAAAGGTACTGAGCACCTACAGCTCCTGTTGTCTTTAGTGTTATGTACTGAATTTGACTGGACCCAACACAGCACTACATTAAATAAATGTTGGGTTTTATGTCCAGTGTGAAAGAGAACCATCTGTGAAGCAAAGGTCAGTGAAGTCAGATCTTCTGCTGGTTTATTGGCGATAAACATCTTGAGAGAGAATGTGAGCGTCTACAAACACCGGCTTATAATGTTAATATAGTCCTTTATCGCCTTATAAACGGTCTGTATCCTGACACGGGAAGTGAGCTTCAGTCCCAGATGAATTATGAATGAGTGACTCCCTAATATAAATAAAAGCAGGAGGATGGGCCTTGTTGAGCAGTCTGAGTGCAAGAGATGGAAATAAGAGCCAGGAAGTTATCTCAGCTTTGGAAAGTGAGCTGCTTTGGAACCTGGTCCAAAGCTCGGTTAATTAAGTGGGAGTCTTTCCAGCAACATCAGAGGACTTTATCACTCTTTATTAGGGCTACCATATGTCCACTTTCTTCTTTTTACATTTGTCTTCTTTTTCTGCCCCCAAGTGATAGGTGCAGCCCACGTCCAAGTTTCCCCAAACCCTGAAGCATGCACATGTGTGCGTATAGGAGTGGATTTGGTTTGCCATGGTGGGCAGAGGCAGGATGTCGGGGGATGCAAGTGGCTGATGGACGTGTGGAGGTGATGGAGGGTCAGGGAAGGACGAGATGTGTCATGGGCTGGCAGAAGGACCTGTGCTGGGAAGTCTGATAAGGGGGAGAAGGGGGGACCTGGGGATGAGGAAATGGGGAAGAAGAAAAGCAATCCGGGTGGGATAGGTGAGAAAAGCAGATTGATCTGGGATAGGAGGCTCTGGGAAGCAAAGAGGGATATAGGGTGGGGGTCCTGAGGTTACTGCCCTGGCATTTAATCCTTAACTGGGGCTTTGAGAGGGGATTCCCATGGACTTTCCCAGGCTGCCACTTCTATTTCTCTGAACTGTCTGCTGCCACCACCTCCCTGGGTTGGGGGAGAGGGTGGTTCTGCTTTGTGGTCTTGGAATTGTCACCAGCTTTCCTGCTTCAGTGTCCTACCTGCATGATGGCATGAGTGCCATAGTCACCCTCCAGTCTGGGGAGCTGTGAGGTTCACTTTGTGTCTGTAAAGACTTAGGGAGAAAATCATGTTGTGTTATTAAACTGCCCACTTGGAACAAAAGAAATAAAGATTTGAAGCCTGAAATTTGAGGAAAAAGTTGTTGGAATAAAACAGTTTAATAAAATTATATTTGGAGGTGAAGGTTTTTCTTATCATAGCACTGCAGGTGACTGAGACGGCATTGTTTCGGGTCTGGCTCCTTCTGCTCCTTGGGATGTCTGGCTGGGGTGTAAGATGTGCATTGCAGACTACTGTGTGGTGGGAGATGTCCAGATGACTTCACCCTGGTGCTGCATTCACCCCAGGTGTGGGTGCACAGCACTCACCAACACCAGGCGATGGCTCCTGGGGTTTTCTCCCCGCTGCCATGCAGAGACTGTCCCGGAGCACTGCACCCAGCCTGCTCTGCAGGAGGGGAAGGTGTCTCACAGCCACTTCTCCCCACTCTGTGCCACCATTCGTGTCCCTCTTCACTTTAGGACTCAGGCAAGATGTCCTATGACTTCATCTCTCCTCAAGGATTTCCACAGTGTCATGGTTGAAGGTGAACCCTAAATGCACACATGTCTGGAGCTGGGGCTATTCTTTCCTTTGACAAATTGTTCAGACCTCACACCTCTACAGCTAAACAAATGTAATCCAAGCATCAGATCATAAAATCTTGGAAAAAATTTATTTGAGCTGCTGGCATGGCTTCTAGTAGCACACTGGGGGCAGCTCTCCTTTCACATGTCCCCAGAGGCATGTAAAGCATTTCACTCCTAGTAACTGAGCTATAAATGTAGGTCTCAAGCAGTGCATGCTCCATGTTACAATGTGAGAAACCTGAGGGCTTTCGCTTTTTGTGCAAGAGATTATCAAAGCACCTTTAAAGGGAGCCAGATTTCCTGCCTCACCTTTCCTCTCCCATTGCTCTGACATCCACTCTTCAAGAAACCAAAAGGTGTCAAACTTTCTTCGACACGTACAAACGAGCCACACTGCCTGGACTAACAGAGAGGAAAGACTTTGGTCTCCTGAGGGCTTTTTGCTGGCTGCTTGTAGGCAGGTAGCAGCTCTCTGGCGACATGGTTCTGCACTCATGTTACTAGTCACAGTAATACGGAGACGAAGACACGCTGATAACCACGGGCAGACAGGCTTATTTCCTTAACCTGCTTATACTCCATCACTATGAAACCCAATGTGCTGGAACAAACATGTCCCTTCATGTTTTAGGGGAAAGAACGTGATTTTGCAACTCCCTTTTCTGCTTTTCCCTCTAGTTACCAGCAGTGCACACTTGGTCTTGAAGGAGTAAGAGCTGAGGGCTGTCAGGATAACACATATAGGGCCAATCCTCACTTCTCACCCAGGTCTCCCAATTACCTGAACTGTTATTAATTAAGTATGAGAAACAGTTTATTACATGCAGACTTTTCGCTTGTCCTTGCAAATGACCTTGGGAGTTTCAGGTGTGCTAGGACTGATGGAGAGGGAACGCTGGTGCCAGGTCGCGGGAGAAGCTGGTGGGTATGAATGCGGGTCGCCAAGGGTTCACCCCGCCACTCCAATGCCAGGGGTAACCGAAACACCAACAGTTACCTGTTGTGAAATGCGCAGGTGTCAACATTTGCTTTGTTCTGCAAAGGAATGAAATTGGAAGCTTCTGGTTTTTTTCATGTTTGTTTTTTGTTTTGGTTTGGTTTGTTTTTTTCTCCAGAAAAAATAAGGGAATCGTTTTCTTATTCTGAATGAATGCTTGAGGCACCAGGTTATAGCATCCATCTCTCATGGCGTAGAAACCAGCGATTTCTTTGCGTCCTCATCCATTGGTTAGGGTACCAGGTGAAAGATTTTGCACCATTTCAAAAAAAGGACTTGAAAATAACTTTCCACAGTGCAGGTGAGGGGCCTGGACACCAGATACTCTCCTGGATGATCGGGGCTGGAGAGACAGAAAGGGGTATGCTCCTGCTCTGCCTCCTCGCTCAGCACTTTCACACCTTGTCTTGAGTTAAATTTAGCAAAACCAATACATTTGCACAGAAAGCTTCAGTTCTAATTAACTGCCATTTTCCAACAACACAAAACCCCAATTCACTGAAAACTTGCTAGTGCCTTGGATATAACTGTCACTGGTTTGATGGTGCTCATGACATAAGGCAGGATCAAACTCGGCAGTGGAAGGATAAATAATCAATTTTCGCATGCTGGAGGAGCAAAATTTCAGGCTTTTGATGTGAAAAGGCACCTGAACAACTAGAGGCTGACATTCATAGCACTGGAAAATTCGACTCTGAGAGAGGGCACTGAGCTTGAAGGAGCAAAAGAGAGGTCACAGCGCATTTTTTGTGGGAAGACAGTGACTGCACCTGCCAGCCAGCAAATACTAACGAACTCTGCTGAGGCGGGTGGACGGAGCTCAAGGATGTGCCAGTTCTTTTCTGTGATGTGGCTTTCTGCCCACTGAAATTACGGAAGGAGGAAAACAGCAGTTTTGTGAATAAAGCTGGCAGCTACCCAATACAGCCTGAAGAAATAACCGTACCTTGGAGAAGCCTTTCTTTTTCTTTCTGGGTTGGCTAATTCTTTAAAGGAGTTTAGCATTCATGTAGGCATCTTCATTTCAAGATGCTCGTTACTGATAAAATCTATCCTGGTCCCTGTGCAGTCACCAGCCTGTGCTGGCATGACATGCCTAAGACTCTTGTGTGGGAGGTTTGCCTGCTCTAGACACTTCTTAATCCGGAATGGTTGAAGGTTGGTTTCAGCTCAGAAGCATTAGGTTTAAAAATGCTCCTAGGATTTAACAGTAACCATTGTAACTCCAGACAAGTTTATTTATCCTATATGGTTGCTGAACGTCGCTTAATTCTTGACCACAAAGGCTTCCTCTGGTACTAAATTCTGACTTTTAATCAAGCTTCATGTGGAAAAAAACCATCCTTGGATCAGTTTTGACCGCATTCCCTCTTACTGTGGCTGGATGCACGATGACTTTGTTTTCTTAGTATGAGACATCAGGCACAGAGCTCCTCAGCTCTGTGGATCACGTTGGCTTAAAAGCAATGGTTCTGAGCCATTATCCTCCCTGTCTGTATCACAGTCATTACAGTACTTTTGCAGCATCCCCAAGTCTTCCCCCCCTGATTGCAGAGCTATGCTGAAGTCTCTTTGTAGCCATCGCTGGGGTTACAAACTAAGCCTATACACTTTGAGCTCCTCTCCATCATGTATTTGAGCAAGTACTTCTGCAGAGTGATGCGGCCATTGCCCACATCCCACACATCTCCTGACACCAGGGAAGTGAAGTAAAACACCGTCAAGGAGCAATAATCCCCCACATGCTGAGGCTGGAGGGGGATGAACAGCCCTGCAGTTATTACTGCATATTGGCAGCCTCCTGATAAGACCAAAGCCTCCTCCAATGAGTTTATGAATAAATCATATGTATGAACATCAACACCAGGTGGTTCTTTAAAGTGGATCTTTGTTCAATATGGTGAGAAACTGTATTACTGAAGTTTTACAAACAGAAAAGACATAAATTCAGTCTTCTGGAGTAAGAGTTTTGGCTCATACTGAGCAAAAGCCAACATTCATTTGCTGAGAGGTCCTAGAGGTTTTACCTATTGAAAACTAACAGGGAAAATAGACTCAAGAAGAGCAGAGGAATCATTAAGAAGAGAAGATTAAATGAGAAGGAACAAGACAGAATGCAGAAAGTTAGAAAGAGTTCATTGGAAACAAAAATTGCATAAAGGTTAAAGCAAAACTGCAGACAATAAAACCTGCATTCTTGCAAATCCTTTTATGAAATTATGGCAGAAGGGCTAATGTGAAGAAGAACATTATGCAAAGAAAATAAATACTGTAGAGAAAAAAAGGTGAATCCAGGTTAAGGCAATGTAAATAGCTTTTGAGATACACACACCCTGTGTGTCATTCATTCCTTCTGAAGAAAAGTATTATATTTTAAAGTCAATAGATGTGTTTATCTAAGTCACTCCTAGCTCACTTCACAAGGAAGGCTTTGGGGGTTTTAATTTTTGGGTCTAGACAAATTAATTTTTCTTTGTCTCTTTTTTTTTTTCTTTTAGAAAAATGTAATATATTTTTCATATTGAGAAAACAAGAGATTGAAACATTACTTTTGGTACTTCCCATCCATGACCCCATTTGCTGCTTATGTCAGGAAAGTAGGCAGAATATGGTTCTTCTGGCTGAGACTGCAGCCCCTGCAATTACCAGATGTGAGCGCAGAAAAGAACTGGGCCCTGTTAGCCTGTCTAAATCTGCCCTCACCCCAACAACCTCACTGTGTCTGAAGATGCCTGCAAGAACATTTACACTTGAAGCATTGTCAGGGCCACCTCCTGCAGTCCCTGTTGCTTACTGCTAAATTTCATCATCCTGCGCACATGGCTGCTGCCTGGGGCGGTATGAGCATCCCTGCCAGCACACGTCTGCGTACACAGCCAGCCCTGTGCCTCTGGAAATGAGTGCTTGATAGGAGCCACATCTCTTATTCTGGGACAGTTTGTGTCTTGTCTGTTTGCAACACTTTGGCTATATATTTTCTCTCCGTTTCCTTTGGCGTAATAGCAGCCAAAGGCAGCCCTGCCTGAGGGAAGAAGCAGTGCTGATCCTGAAGGCAGAGCACCTCTTCCTCTGCACTCTTGGATAAGCCCTTCAGGTGGTTTTATCCTGTACTAGGAGGAGATTGCCTTTTGCCTTGCAAAACTGCTTGGCTCACTGGGTCCTCCTAAAAGCAACATCTCTCCTGTCACAAGGTCTTTTTTTTCCTTTTGAATCTCTTCCCCAGTGTAATTTATGAAGTAAATTGTGTAACACCAGTTACAAAATTCCTGATGTGGCCAGATGAGGGGAGCAGTTATCTCCTTTGCTTTGCAATCCAGCCCCCCACCCCTGTATTCTCCACCTCTATTTGACCACTTTGCAGCTACTGTTGCCAGTAGGTCTGTTTCCTCTTTAGTTTCCTCATGAACATTTCCATCCAAAGCATGTTTTGTGTTTTTATTGGTCCTCCGCAGATGTGTGGCCTTTTATCTATTGACATTGAATCCATATGCCGATCTCGGAAGAGCGTGCAGACTGCAGCATCTTCCCATGCTGCACCTTCCATGCATCGCTACCCGTTTTCCAGGTCACATCCCATCACCATCCCATCTTGCATGAGCAACAGCATCCCTTTCCCTACGCCTGGAGTGGGCTCTGCCCTGCCCACCATGCAGCCACCCCCAAATCCACCCTCCAACACTCCTTCTGCCACAGTGCTGCAATGAGCCTCTCTGTGCTTTCCTTTCAAAAAATACCTGTCATTTATGTGGTGACAGCTACTGCCTGCTGCCTAATAACCCAGCATGTGAACATAGCTACAACCCTCACCAAAATCAACAGAGACTTTGTTAAACTGTGGGGCCGGTGCCCTCCGCCAGCTACCCCGACCCTGGTCCTCCCTGCTTGCCTGTTATCTGTGCAAGGAGCTTCGTCCTGCCCTCATCAACTGGGCTTCCCTTTTGTGGAAAGAAGATTGCAGAGGGCTAGAGGAGATGTACCAGAGCCCAGAGGTTTTCCCATAGCGTGGATGGGCTCACCCAGGCTTTTTCACTGGCCCTAGGAAAGTTTTGATCCATTTTGGCCAGGATTTTTGTTAAAAAGTCAAATGAAGTGAGGAGCGCTGGAGAGGTGGTGGTGGTGGTGTGGGACGAGCTCAGCCCTGGCGTGGTGCCTCGGATGTACCTGAGGCATGACGGTGTCTGGAAACACATGTGTCTGGTCGTGCGTTAATGTCTGCTGTGGGGTCCGCTCCTCCACTGTGGCATGTGAAGCTCCAGCTGACGTTAATAGGAGTCGCATGTGCATCTGGACAGAAGAATTATAGAGTCTGAAACAACACCTCGGCATGATGAAGCTCTCACCGTTTCAAGGCCTATTTCTTCCTTGCGCACAACAAAGCAAAAAAATCCCTCCTGCTTGCTTATGTCTTGATATTTTTCACAGATTCCAGTGCAGCAGGCAGCCTCAGAGCAGATCCCCAAAAAGGGTTTCTGCTTAGTTTGGATCGTGAACTAGTTGTCAGAGAAAATTATGCTGTAATCCTGGGAGATACTATAAAGCTGTCCCATAGGTTAGGCCTTTGCCAGTTGGAGGTGATTCTTAATGCAGATTTCACTCTGCGTGTGTCACATTTGCTAATTTTCCGTGAATGATTCCTGATTTTCAATTGACCTTGGTCTTCAGGTTCATAAAACTTTGTTCTGCATTGAAGTCTTTTGGCAATGTGGAGTTTTGCCTGAAATAAAGTAGGAAAGAGACATCCTGAAAAATAAATTCAGTAAGATTTTGCACAGGGTGCAGTGTTACCTTCAAATGGTACATTTTGTGCTGCTTCTACTGAACGGGGAGATGTTCCTGTAGATAAGGTGCTAGGTTTTAAGAAATACGGATTCAGCTTGTACTTCTGAAAGGCCTTAGACTGAGCTTGTAAATGCTTTGGGGCTCAACTTTTCCTCTGCAAATACAGCCTTTATTTTTCCTGTTGTGTCTATTCAGACTGTGATTTTCAAAGGGACCCAGGGGAATTGCTGTACGAGTCCCATAGAACAATAAGTCTGTTCTAGTTTCATTAAATGCCTCACTGAAGCCCTTTCCTGGGAGAGTAGATCATTCACCCTGCTTTCCTACACACCAACCTGGTCCTATTTACACAAGCTGACAGACTACCTGATGGAGCCATTATTCTCTTTTCACATATAGTCTAAACTATTTCCTCTTGCTGGGAACTGAGCAGTTTTAAATCAAGATGTCTTAGTTCATGGAGGTTAGGAATAGTCTTATAAAGTGCCTTATTTCTTCCTTGCTCCTACGTAAATCTATTTTATTGGACAATTGGAAAACATAACACTTGGCTTGTGTGGATAACCCCCCATGTGCTTCCAAATACAATATACAGTGGGTTTGTTTTTTTTTTCCAGAATAAGCTTTTCATGAAAGCCTGTTGTTCCCTGCATCCAGGCTGAGCTTTTGGAGAGCAACCCACTCTCCTGCCTGAAATCACACCCAAAAAGCAACCCTCACCTGGGAACTCCACATGAGAACATATTTCAGAGCTGAAATTCAGGTCACATCGAGGTGGTTTTGTGTGATTTTAAGCCTGAGAATACAGGTTAGACCAGTGCTGTAATCAATGGAAAATCCTCCAAGGGGTTTTAATAGTTCTCTGTTGCCTGAGCTGCCTTCTTAAAGGAGGTGCCCGACCAGAAATTAACCCATGAGGCCCCTACACCGGTTCCTCTGCCATGCAGCCTCTCACCGCTCATCCCTGCCATCATTCCCAAATGCGTTCTGGCACGCAGAGTTTGTTCTGGCCAGGAATTTGGTTTACAAAGATTAAAGAGACGCTGTGTGGTGGGCAGCAAGCCTCAGCAAGCGAGGAGATAAAGGCAGCATTGGAGGCAGTATGGGCACGGTGTGGACTGGGGCGATGGGGGAATGGACCAGCTGGGGGCAAGGGAGGAGGTTACACATCCTGAATACATATGAATTAATGATAAACACACCAACCTCCACACTTTGACCAAGATGTGCTGGCCTGCTCGAAGCCCCTGTCCCTTATATTGCAATGTCTGCGTCTCTCTAGGCTCTGGTGCGATACAGTGCAACCGTTATGCTCTGCAAAACTACCCGTCAGCTGCCCAACGGCTATACAAACAAGGCAGGAAAACACCGCTTGAATATTTAAAATCTTCAACAGGCTCCTTTAAAGCACTGGCTAGTGCCTCTGGTCGACATTTAATACTCTGCATTAGGAAAGAAATAGTTAACTGAAGCACCACCTCATTTTTACAGTCAGGCAATATCTTGCACTTATTGTCATTGAAAAAATTATTTTCACTTAAACTATGCTACTGCAGCATAGGACACAGAAAAAGGAAAGGATTTACTGCCGAGTGCTGAATTACTAATAGAGTAATGTAATACAGAGAGCACAGACCCAAATAAAAGTTCATATGTTACTGCCAACTCCAAGCAATTTAGTTCTGTGACTCAGGCAGCATAATTGTGAAATTGGCTTATAACTCATTACGTTGCTTTATTTTTATCTGTTTGTATGTTTAAATGCATGCTTGAGGTTCATTGCATTTGCCTTAAGACCCAAAGGTTCATCTCAGTTTCATATTGAAGATTTTCAGTGTAACCGTATGGGCTACAAGGCTATTTTTATTGCTAAGAGCAGAGAGCCTCTTACAACTGTCTGTAAGATTTGGACTGTAGGTAAAATGTTAAATGCAGCAAAACAATAAAATGAAGAGGACGTGGGAACCCTTAACACGGACACACTGTGTCTCAGCCCCATCTAGCCACCCACTGACCCTGTTCACCCACTGTTTGCAGAGGATACAGGGTGAAAGGGATGTGCAAAATATCTTAAATGCATTTCCTGAAATTGTTATCCTGGAGTTAGCATAATTAGCAGAAAATTAAAAAAATTCCATTTTCTTTGGGATATCAAAATGACACTGAGTATGGACTTGGCTTAGTTTGTCTCCAAAACCAGAGAAAAAACCATCTTAAATTCTACAACATTAATTACAATGTGGAGGGCAACAATACTGTATCGTGTTAGGGTGCTTTTCATAAGACAGTCTCAGAGACCGCGTGCGGGTGCTGGGTGTTTTCAAATGTAAATCTGATCGCAGGCTGCAGCCCATGTGGTAGATAAACAAGCTGTATTTTTAAACGCAGTGTGAAATGTGGGGGCTGACGTGACCATTATCAGAGCCTCACTCATGAGTTATGAGGCATCATAAAATGTTTTCATATTGCAACAATGAAAACTGAAGCTGCTCTGTGGTAGGCTTGTTTGATCTGATAGCACACCCGGCTCCCTTTACTGGGTCTAGCAGGAGGGAGCAATGTTTCTCAAGAGCCATACTTCTGAATGCTAAGCTGTTTTCTCACAAATTCCTTACAAAGAAAAAACTTTATTATGGAATGACTGATGAAGAATTGACTATTAAGACAATGCAGGTGATGTTTTCAGGGATTTAGGGACATTACACCCTGCCCATGAAGCATCTGAACTAGTCACCTTAATCAGGCTGAAACAGAGTTGTGACGTGAGTGAAAAGAGTTAGGCCACCTCTTTTTATTAAATAGTTAATTAATATATTTTATTCTGAAAATGAGCATTCCTAGGGGTTCTTCAGACTAATGGTACATAGCTGGATGGATATAACAAATACAGTCACTTCATCTCCTTCCAAATAACCTATCTCCACCAGACTTTGAGACTGATCCTGTAAATTCTTAATGCCACAAATTTCCTTTTCCTTTGATAGATTCCTTCATCTTAATTTATTCTATTGCGTTCATTATATAAGTGGTTATTCCTATTCTTACTTGCAAAGCCAGATTATATTTTAGAGAATCGTTGTCACCTGAGTTTCTGTATGTTAGTGTTAAAGTCTGGGTATAGATCTTCTTAAGCATTAGGTTTCATGCCTCCCAGTGATATTGATTTCCTAAGTGGTCTTGAGCTAATCATCTGATTTCGCTCTGTTTCACTGCTGCTGTGGCAGATGTTCTGCATATACAGGAGACTTAAATGCCTCTGAACTTCTTCAGACTCCTGTGAAAATCCTAGTCCAGGCCATTCCTCCTAGCAGATATAAATACTTCTTTTCATAAAGTGAAAAGTGGGGGTAAGCGGGGAAGGAAAGCCCAATGGTGCTGTCACTGCTGCAAGCAGTGGGGCTGAAATGCCCCGACCGACAAAGGAGAAGCAGGGGAGTATGTCCGTACAAGTGTCTCAGGGGCATTTTGCACTGAGGCCAGCAGTGACCAGGCGTTGGCTTGCGGACTTGGCTTGGATCCGACCAACTTGGAGCCGTGGCAGCGTGTGGCCGGGTCTGGAAGGGCCGTCGATGCAGACATACCCTTCCAAGCAGTGACTCCAGCTCTGTGGTTTCTGGCACTGCAGAAACAACTTCAATGGCATGAACCCACGGGAAGAGCTGGACTTGGAGGGTATTGCCGAGAGTCTAATTTGTCTTCCTGTCATGGGCATGAGGTTCAATTACTTCCCCCCCCCCCCCCGCTCTATTTATTGAAGAATATGATAAAAATGCATGCAAGCAGTTAAATATTCTGAACTGTTTCAGTTTGGCAGAATATCCTCTTGTCTTCACAGCATTTTACTTCGGGGACACACAGGCACACTGAATTCATGTCTGTGGTGCCTTTGCATTGAGTTGATTCCAGTCAGCCTAATCACAAAGCTGGGCAAAGGAAAAACTGAATTTTCAAACTGATGACACATTTATACCAGAATTGTAACTTTATAATATTAATGTATCATTTAACTTACATGTATACTTTGGAATGTTTATAACTACTGTAAATCATAGACAAGAGCAGCCAAGAGTGCCACACAACATTCCTAGTACAACTCATAAAATAAATACAACAATCGCAGAAGAACAACATTCTCCATTACAAAAGGGAAAACGTAGCTGCTCTGCTGCAGACGGGGAATGTGCTCAGTGAAATCGTCACGAAGCCCAGGCACACGCAGAGGCAGTGGTATGGCGTTTTCTCTGCACTGCCCCAGGTGCTACTGCTGTGGTGTTCGGCAGAGATTTCAAAGGACAAAACGCAGTGCCAACAAAGTGTTGTGCTGCTGGGAAGTGACACCAGACGTTTGCTGGTGATGCCGCTTGGCACCATTGTTGGCTTCAGTATGGCAGCCCAGATTTTGTGATGTGATCTTCCTCCCTCCCTGTAAGGTGACTGCCGAAAAGCCATCCCCACGCAGCGTGCAACGCTCTGACCTCTGTCCACCTTGTCTTGCAGGGTACCTTGAAAAGAATAAACCCCTGCTGTTTCCTGCCCCATAAAATTCTGCAGCTGATTTCTGACCTATTAACCTTCAGTTTTTCTTTTAAGGTTTATAGTACTTTTATGACTTGACCAGCGGACTGTAAAATACACATTTAAATGCATTCAACTCAGATAACAATCTCATCATTAAAACAGCCTAGCTTCTTTGTTTGAAGTTAATCACTCTCAAATTCTTCTGGATTCATCAGCACACTTACCAATACTTGTTTTTTCTCCCTGAAGTTGGCAATGTAACATGACACAAAGACCTTCAGTTCTTAAAAGACAGCAGAAAAAGATGGCGTATCTTATTGAAAATTCCCCCCAACTTCAGAGCAAAACCTACAGAAAAATCAAATCCCAATTTGAATTCAGGACATCTTCAAACATTAAAAATGAATCAGCTTCTGAGATTCAGGTGAAAGGATGACTGTTCTTCTAGTTTTATTATGCTAAAAATACAGTTGAGCAGCAAGCACAATGTGGTAACATTGCACAGGCAGCAAAATACCAAAATAACACCAAGGACAGGAGACTGTTTTAACGTACTTTCTGGTAAGTTATTTAACATGCTTTTGTTGGCAGGGCAGATGGTTTGGGGCTTTGGATCAGGACTGGATTACTTAGAGCAGGCAGTAGGCAGTGCCTCTCACGTAATGGTGTTCCCAAATACAGCTGAAAGCCAGTGTAATGGGACACTCGGTTCTGTTTCTCTTCTCTAACACTGACACCACGAGTATCCCGGCGTGTCCTTAACTTTGGAAGAAAAAATACCTCACCATTTCATTGCATCTGCAGATGCTGAACTGGAGTCCTCATCTTACCAAGGGGTCCCAACTGCCCCTGTCACCGGCAGGAAGGATGGGATGGGACCCAGAGCTGTGTCCTGGGCTGCAGAAGCCAGATGAATTATGTGGAAAGCAAAGCTGATGTGAGAAATGGGTTGGCAGAGCCCAGAGCAGGCAGGATTTTGGCACTGCTGTCTGCCAAGGGCAGGTGGAGAAGAAGAGTTGTGTCCAGCAGAATCAGCCCCTCCATCTGCTTGATGTTGTTGCTCGCTAACTTCACCCTGCAAACCTTCTGCCAGGTTAACGACCCAAAAAATGTGTTTCCTTTTCTCCCCAGTTGGATCATTTCTTGTTATGGCCAACAATTGAAAGTTTTATTTTAATACATTGCCTAATTTATAATGGGCTCTGTCCATCATACACAGAAACGCTCATTTTTTGAGTCAAATATAACTGTGGCTGTGTTCATACACTTTTTCTGTGCAATCCTTGGCCTCTGCATTTAAGAAACGTGACCCTAGGAGGTGTTTATAGAAGGCTAAATATAGGTTTATCTGTTCTAGTCTTTCCATGAAAGATCTTTTTCCTTCAACACATGGAGATTAAATACACGGAGCAATATTAGTTAACACTTAAGTTATGGCACGCTGCGAAAAACGCCAGGAAATTCCGTTTTGAGGTTGACGTTCCAGTCCTAACTCCTGTTGACTTAATATTTCTTTTCTCTCAAAGGCATGAACTGAGGATTGGGTGTCACTTGAAGCTGAGTGACGCTGCTTCAGACAGGCGTTTGGAGAGACACCTCACATTAATCTCTTTAGGTGCGCTCTGCGGGTTCGTTTGGGCCACGGTGGAAAGCAAGAGCAAAAATCCCACTGTTCTCAGCAGCCCAGAACCTATAGAAAGCAATATCTGCGAGTCCAGTGTATTAACTCTGAGCTACATAAAAGAAAATGAACCAAACTTGAGGGAATTTACGTCAAGGCAGCTGTTTGCGTGCATCTTCTGCTGGTCTTAACTCTCACACTTTGGGCTTTCCTGTTAGCGTTTACAATAACATCATTGCATCATGGTCCTAGTGTTTAATATTCCCTCTTTCAAAATATGAAGTTGCAGCTGACTCCCTGTATCCTTCTGGGATAAATGCAGAAAGAGCTTTACTTAACAGCTGCTATATATTATTATTATTACCTATTACATCATATCTTATTACAGCTCTATTACAAGTTTCCCCTAAAATCTAATCACATTCTGAAATTGTTTACAACGAAACTAGAAATGGGCTTGAGACTTAAAGTTCACATCCCAGCATGGGTCTGAACTTTCTTGCAGTTCAGATTTATTAAGACGCAGCATTTAACTCTCTTGCTCCTGAAAGGTGGGAGCAACTGCAAAGTTTGGATGTGCGTTGCGGTGCAGCAGCTATGAGTATACGCCGGGGGCACCTGAGATGTGCCTGCTCAGAGGGGATCTGAAGTGGTGGCAGCTGAGGCAGGGGTTTGCTTTCTGGTGTGTGCTCTGAGACTGAAAGGCAGAGAGATAAGGAATGAAATGCTGGTCCCGTATACGTGAATAGCAAAACTTCCATTGATTTCAGCATAGCCAGCATTTCATTCAAGCTGAAGAGATGGATGACAGATAGACAGACAGACAGAAACTAATTAATTAACTCATCTGAGCTAAGCTAGGCTTATTTCTTTAGAATGCAAATTAGCACTGGCAGAAGTGTGTTATCATTCCCATTTTGAGCTGCTTATGGCACGTGTCCAGGAGCCCAAGATGGGGAAGGACACAGGATCTGGAGTGGTTTGAAGCTCTCGAGATATAGACAGAAGCTGTTCTCCTCTCAGGTCTGCCTGCTGAAAAGGGTCCAGAGCCTGCCTGGACCTCCAGGGACCCAGTCCAGCCCCTTGGGAGCCTCAGCACAATGCTCAAACTTCTCTTGCCTTCGCTTCCCCCTCTCCAGCCTTGTGCAGACTATGAAACAGCCCCTTGGCAAGACAGCAATGGTGTTGCTGCAGGGAAGCACCCACGTGGCTTCTCTTACAGGAGCAACTGCTGCTACTGTGGATAAATCTTCACAGGATGGGTCCCTTAGCAGAAGTGCATGCTCATAAAGGTGGAATAAAAACAATCTAGGTCACTAGCCTCATCCACACACTGACATTTCTATAGGTCTTTGCTTTACAGCTATGATA
Organism: Morus bassanus; assembly: GCA_031468815.1. Classification (NCBI taxonomy): domain Eukaryota; kingdom Metazoa; phylum Chordata; class Aves; order Suliformes; family Sulidae; genus Morus; species Morus bassanus. Next base: position 38,211,997 of record CM062575.1, read on the forward strand.
TTAAGTAGTTTGGCTAACTTTTTAGAAATGTTACTATTTTCTCGACAAAATGTCAAGTAAGTTTTCAGGGGGGAATACTTCATAACTGAAGTATGTTTTCCTAAGGGCAATAAACCACTAAGAAATGTACTTTTTTCCCACCCAGCCTTTGAGCCAAAACTTTCACATGTTTTTCAAAGAAATAAAATTATAGGTGTTTTCTGTAGTAGGGTGAAGTACCACCTGGGTGGCAGTGGTAGAAAGCTGGGCAAACTTTATAAATCTAGAAGGGGGAGATTGTTTTGGCATGACTTAGGGCTACAGCCTGGGTTTCCTATGCATAATTTTAAAAGGAATTGCTCAAAGCATCAGGAAACTCTTGCCGGTACACTATACCCAGTGTACAACTGTTACCTCTTTAGACCTGTGGAAGATTGCCATGGCTGAAGAGAGGACTTTTTCAGTGTAATGAACAGTGGAGTCAAGAGGCAGACGTTTAGTTATTTCTGTATCTGACAAACTCACATGCCATGCATGTGCTGGTTTGAGACCTGAAGAAAGTCGAGTGAGTTGAAAATAATGAGTTGGTCAACATGGTTTAATTTGGTTCCTCTTCTAAGGTCAAGGTGGGTTCCCATTGTCTGCTGGCCATGAGGATAGCAGCACTGAACTGGTGTCTGGGACACCTCCAGTCTACTCTCAGCTCCGCAAAACCAATGGGAGAGTGTGAGGGATTTTTATAATTACTGGTAAATAGTTGAGCGGCTGGAAACACACTTTTGTTTTGGTCACTTTAATCTCTGGCTTCACAGAGCTCAGGATGTCAGCAAATACTTTTTCTGATTGAAATAATAGAGAAAATTAATCAGTTCTTCCATGATCACTTTACATCAGAAGGGGAAGGTTAGCAAAGGTAAGGATAAAGGAACTTCTGCTAAAATGTCTAACAGTAGTGCAAGACCACTAAGAGTTAAGGATTGCTTTGCTGGGCTGCCTGGCACCCTGACCAAGCAAGCCGGGCCCTGAGTGTTTTTTTAAATATTAAAAAACAGGCAACATAAAATCTCTCTCCTGGAAATCAAACAGAAAGAAAACTGAAGTAAAGCTACAAAGGAAATCTCATTCTCTGGCCTGCTCTCCGTGCTGGCTTCCTACATGCCGGGCTGGGGAAACTCTGAATCCTGTGGAAGAAATCCATGGAGAGGAAGCAACAGCCATTGCACAGTATAAAAGATGGGGCTGGTTTTAATCAGGGCTGACTCTTCACAAATAACAAATGGGAAGGAAAGGTTAAAGTGGGGCATAAGGCTAAGCCAATAAAGCCTTTTATGAGACAAAATAAGAAGGGCGTATTTCAATATGCCACAGTGGAGAGAGAGTCGAACGAACTAACGTGTCTAGGATGTACAAACACTGCCTGACTCCAGGCCCACGCTGCCTGTCCAGCTCACATCGAGCAGCAGACTCCTAATTTAGGAGCTCTGAGTAACCCTCATCGGAAGGCAAGTCTCTTTGACTATGTAACCAGGCCAGATCTTAATTGAATTAGACATCTAAAATTAGACAGTGTGAACATCCACACTCCCCCATCCCCTCCCCACCCCGACAACATGCACATGCATCACTTGCCTGGGAGGGTCCTAGCATTTTCAAACTTTATGGGGGAAAAATAGATTTTTTTTGGAATGTCAAATCAGTGAAAAAGGTGTGAACAAGAGCAGTGTTTGGCTCTGCCTGCATCCAGGATGTGGAGACCTTTCCTCCTCGGGTGGAAGCCGGGGTCTCCTGCCTGAGTAGCGTGGGTGAAGGGTATTACTCATGCTGCTGGTGAAAGCAGTGAAGGTTTCCAGCAGATGTAAGCATGATATGGATCCAGAGCACAGTTTTTAACAGTTTTCCTGCAGCCAGCATCTAAAGTGAGCCCTTAAATTGCCATGCTCATTTTCCTGAAATTCTGGTGTGTTCAGAGACAGGATAACTAGGCTGGAAACAAGGGAGTGCTGGTGACAGAAGGCAACATTTCAGAAGGAGATCTTGATCTAATGGCCATGTGGGGGGTTGGCACTAAATCATTCAGTACTACAGCACCAAGGCTAAAAAATTATTCCAGCAAGCTGTGTAAATGCCTTGGGTACCAGCTGATGTTAGGGCCAAGGAAAAAAACAGCTTTCTGGATTTCTGTAACAGATATTGGCAACACCTAGAGCAGAATCTTCCAAGACCACAATAAAATTTTCAGTGCTTATTGGATTTTTTTCTGCATAAAGCTGTGGTTTGTGCGGCTTGCTCCTTAGTGTCTTTCAAGTAACTAGCCTGCTGCTATGCAAACATTTGGGGTATGCAGTGGCCTGTGTGGATGCTGTCTTGATTTATAGTAAACCCTGGGAAGAACTCCTATAGCACCTGAAAGCAATCTTTCAGCAACTCAAGGAAGCAGAGTTGACTTTTTAATTCCCCAGTGTTCAGTAAGAAAGCAGGAAACGATTTCATATATATATATATATATATATATATATATATATAAAAGAGATATAGTAGGGCAGGGGAGTTATGAAACCAGAAATATGTAAAATGCAAGCTATTAAAATGCACCTATTACTGACTACTAAATGGCAGGTGAGATCTTTTCTGGGTATTGTGGTATATTATTGGAAGTTTATTCCACATTTTGCAACACTGGCTGCTCCATTAACTGATCTCACTAGGAAAAAATCATCTCATAAAATAAATATGACCCCATGGCGTGTGCTAGCCTTTCAAGGACTGAAATCAGTTCCTAGAGATCAAACAGTTTTCATAAGCCTGGAATTTTAAGGTCTGTAAAGGGTGAATCTCAAAGTCAATAATCTTAAATTGGGATCAAAATTAGCACAAAATTTAAAAGGTTGATAAAAAAAATCCACATTTGCTTGGTAAATTATCTGAAAGAAGTTGAATTCCCTAGGTATGCAGAGATTTTAATAAAGTGGATCAGAGCGTTTCCCTGGAAGGAATTATATGCCACACGAAAGCATAGGTGATTAAACAACAGGAAATTCATAAAGCCAAGCAAAAAGTTAGCAGTTGTGCGAATTTATACGGTCAGTTTAGTAACTTAGGTTTGCGTTGGACCAAATATACCAATGAACGTATTTTTCCCAGAGTGACTGAGGATAAAGGGATCAGTTTCTCATAATGCAATTGCTCTTTGCTGAAGTTGATTTGGAACAGATCTTCCTAAGTATAAATCTTTTATTAAAAAAGCCATCATAAAAAAATTATCAAATACAAGCTAGAACTCTTGCAGTGAAGCGGTGTTGCCTGTGATTTCCAGGACACCAGGGATCACCCTGGTCACCTCCTCCTCGGTGGCTGTCCAGTTTGCCAGAGCCCAAAGGCTTGACTCAAGAGTGCAACAAGTGAGGGATGCAAACTATTCATGCAGAGAACTCACTGGTGTAAGATTGTTTCCTTCAAAGAAAATAACTTTTCCAAGTCTGGGTTTCATGATTCTTCACTCCTGAAGCAAACAATTTTCAGCAATAAAGGGAGGGGAAACCAAGTTGGTCTGGAATATAATTTTTATTCCTAGGAGTGAAGGATGGACTTGGCCAAAAGAAAAAAGACTAAATCTGTCCTGAAAGTAGGAGGAAAGTGTGCAAGTGACACAAGCCAGTGCCTCACCTGCTCTCCGGCAGTGGCATGCACATGCTGCCGAGCGAGAAATCACAGATGTGCTGTGAACCCACTGTGCAGAAGGTGGGTTCCCAAAGCCCTTGAGGACACATCTGAGCCTTGGTTGCAGCTGAACCAAACCATGGTCTCAGTCTGAGAAACTGCACTGTATTCATTCCTATCATTAATCTTTCTCTGCATCTCATGTCTCAAGTGGTTTCTGAGGAGGTTTGGTTTGGTTTTTTTTTTTCCCAGAGAATACAACTTTGCACAGCGCTAAGGAAAACATTCATCCAGCAACACCAGTAATTGCAATAGTGGCTCATACAACTCCAACCCTTCCAGCCTCTACCTGCGGCGACACAGAGGGGAGCGGTACTTCCTTGGAGGCAGCGGCTCTCCACAGAGATACAGGTGCTTCTCTTCACCCTGCCTGGGAAATCTGCAGTACAGTCACTGAGACCCAGGTATTAAATTAAGTTTTTGGGTTTTTGTGAGCTCAGGTGTCCAGCTCACATTTGAGCCCAGGTTCTGTACATGAAGACCCGACTGGGGTTTGCAAGAGGGAAAGCAAGGAAATGTGGGTGCACGGAAGTGGACCCATGGTTTGAATTACCCCTTTGCTCACCCAGGGACCAAGAGGTACTCCCCACAGATCTGAGGACACCTTGCAGTACAAGCAGTGGTTCAGTAAAGGTGTTGTTGAAGGAGGGAGACCATTTGCTTTTTCTGCTTTGGGTACTTGCAGTGCAACTTCTTATCCAAAAAACCATGGAAAACCAGCTAATCTCTACACCGGAATAAAAAAATCTCTTGCGCTGCTTCTTTCCTCTGTGAAACATGACATGTGGCCCGGTCATTTGGTTTTCCATCCAAAAACCCTGACCTCAAGTTCTATTTTCTTGGGCACGCTTACATTTAATTAAAAGGAAACTATCAGACGTAAAAGTAACCCTCTTAGATATGCTGTATCCAGTCCCAGGTTAGGCCTGTTCATGACTTCTGCATGTACAATTTCCTCCAGGATTCCACCCTGAACCAAGACCCGGTGTGATGCAACACCATTTCAGCACAGAAGATAGGGTAATGCTGGCTTGACAAGTGAAATTAATTATTGCATTCCATTAATTTTGAGTCATGCACCCAGCCCATGGAAGCTAGGAGAACCTTGTGAAAAACAAACTCACTACATTGTACTGTAATATTATTCTTGGCCGGAGTCTCAGGCAGCCTGCTGGGGTACTCTTGAGCAGCCGAGCTCCGCAGCGGTTTCTCCACTAGCATCGGTAGAGCAGCTGCTGTCTTCAGAGAGAGAAAGAGAGGCTCAGTCTTCATCTGGGACTATAATAAGGACAGCAAGGGCTTCCTCGGGATCTTTAAATGCAAACATGAATTGGGAGGGTGGTGATATTGGCTCCTGACACTTTTGAGTGTTGAGCTCCAATTACATATTTACTTGCAATTGCTAAGTGACTGCTTTGAGCATTTCCTGTGCAAAACTTAACTCCTGGAGTATGCCATGGGAACGGCTGTGGCAGCAAAGGGACTTTGATCCTCCTAAGAACAAAGTCACCTCCAGAAAGGCCCCATGACAACTGCGTGAAATCTGCACTGTAACGTTCAGCTGAAACTGCGGTAGCATCTTTCCAGTCATAAAGAGGAACGGCTTAGTGTGACTCAGAGCAGAAACACTGCCCATCCCAAATGTTGTATTAAAATTTTGAGTGTGAGTCAGCCCAGTTCCCTCTGGGGAATGCAGTTACTGTCAGCGAGCGTCTGCTAAACAAGGCCCTGCTCAGGGATCATGTCTGTGGGTTTCTCCCATGGGAACCCATGATGGAGACACCCAGGTACGGCACTGGCCTGGCATCACGTCGGTAAGTCCGTGACTCATGGCAGTGGCTGTCTTGCAATACTGACTTCATCAAACCACAAGGTGCTGATGCAGATCTCCTAGACTTCAGGAGAACGAGATAAAGCAGAGCTTCCCAGGCTTGTCCACAGGCTGACCTCATGTTATGACGGAAAGATGGTTTGACCCCTTCTCCTTCAGTAGGACAGTGGCTAAGCACTGAGAAGACAAAACTAACGGATAAGCCTTTTGCACCATCACAGCAAGGAGCAGACATCAAGTCCATAGTCTGCAGGCCAGGGCAACAGTCCCCATCCCAGTCCCTGCTCTTTTCTCTTCAGTCTTTTTCCTGGCAGACTGAACTGGGCTGGGCCTCTATATTAACTGACTTAACTTACTTTGGTAAACAAAGTAAATCGTTTGCCCCAGCTGTACAATGGCTTGCACTTAGCAGTCCTCTGGTTCCCTTCCATATGTGCCGCTGGGTTGAGGAGACACAAGCCTTGCCCCTCTCGGAGAGCCAGGATCTGCGATGGTGGCTTCCCCATGGCCACCCAGGAGTCTCCATGCTCATCTCTTCACTATCAATGTCAACAGAGCACCTCCCACTCCACCTCTTTCTCTTATCACCCATTTTCCATCTCTCTCTGACAGATAATGAGGTATATAAGTGCTGTCTTGTCTCAGGTATCTGTCTGGGGCATCGAAAAATCTTCCCTGCAGTGAACAGAGGCGCTTTGACACAGTTCAGGTGGTGGCTGTTTGCACGCTATGGGCCACTGGCACGCACCGTTTCTGGCTCTCCTCCTGATTAGCTTTCTGCTGTCAGGCTGCTCGTTTTGTGTAGGAAGAGAAACCAGGAGACCGGTGACAGAGATAAAATTAACTGCACAGGCAATCTGAAAAGCCTTTCACTGAGCACAAGGACAAAGCCAGGAGGATCCATCAGTGGGAAGGCAGCAGTCATGAGACGTGGCAGAGTGATAGAGCACCTCCATTTGCCCCAGAGCAGCCTCCTCGCATGTGCCCCCCCTCTGACCTTTCTGGACAAGCAGAAGGGACGAGGAGGAGATCCGTCTCCCCAGCATGGCTCAGCCTTGCTGCCAGCGCCAGGCGCTTGGCACCTTCGCTCCGGGGGCTCCTCAAGGCAGCAAAAAGGAGGTGCTGGCCCAGGGATGTTTGACGCTTGGAAGGGATACTGTCAGCGTCGGTTTTTAGTGGATAAATTTTCAGTTAGTAGTTTTGTTTTAAGGAGAAAAGTTCTCTTCTCAGCAGAGTCCCACCTTTTTGAGAACTGAAAAATCTTTAGTCCTGTTTCTTTGTTTTTTGAGTATGTAAATTCTCTGCAAGAATCTTCTTTGGAAATCACCAGTGGTTTCTGTGACTCTGGCTGCTTTTATCCGCTTGTCCTTGGAGGAAGAAGAAACAGAAGGACAACTTCCAGAAAGACAGCTTCCCTTCTGGTGATCACAGGAGCTTCTTTTTGCTTTCAATGTCCCAAAACAGGTTCTGCACTTCTGACTGTAGAAGATGCTCCATTTGCACGCTGGTTCAGACCCTGCTCCTCAGGCGAAGCTGAAATACCACGGTAAAGGCAATTCAATGCACACAGGTGTCAACCGCACACCAGCAGGATGCACAGACCAATGGACTCTATATCTTTTGTAGACAAACATTCCATTGCACCACAGCAAATGATACAAAATTAATCCTAATTTCTTGACTTTTCAGCTGAGCATCTCAAAGAAAATTTCACATCTGGATAAATAAAATCGCATGCATTGTCTCCCACTTCACAGCCAAGAATCTGAAGCTGAAGATGACAAACCCAAACCACACAGAAAGCTAAAGCTTGGCTCCTCTCATCCCAATGCTAACCATGGAGCTTGCAACAGCCAGCCTGACAGCACAGTCCTGATAGGAAATTCAAAGTTATAGTAGCTCACTGACAGTAGGGAGCAACCTACTCTTCCAGGTGTGAAAATATGGGTAACAAATATTAATAGATCAAGGCTCTGAGAATAGCCAGTGAAAACAAATCAGAAACATTTTGCAGAATCTCACTGACTAAAGTGAAATCTCATTTGAAATTGTCAATAGCAGTAATTCTGCCTTTACCATTTCATTTTAGTCACGTCAAAATGTTTCAGTTTGGTAAGAAATAGCAGCTTTAGTTTAACAGTCTCAGTTGGATTAGTTGTGATTTATGTTACACGTCAATCTTAGAACAGGTACTTTTTTTTCCTTTTTTTAGGAAGAACTGCAGTTTTCAATATCCTGAGAGAAATGTCATTTTCTAACCCAGGAGTCTGCAAGCTCATGCTTTGTCCAAGGAGAAGCCAGGACCACATTTATGCTGGTAATTACAGACTCGTGACCATCCTGCCCAGGGCTGGAGCAGGGTTTTGCAGAATGTGCTGATGGATTTGGTAGATATTTCCCCACATGCTGTGCAAACCACTGCAACCATGTGCGACCATGCTGTGCAGAGAACAAACCTGGGGAACAACCGTGATGGAGTGACTGCCTGTCCTCTGGGGACGCCACATAAATCTCTGCAGCCTCTGTAATCACCAACCCAGATGGTGCCCAGGTCTAATTAAGGCCTTGGAAGACTTTTTGGGGCATAAAGTGGGATGTCCCTTAATGGTTCCTGCAGTGAAACCCCAGGCTCTGTCTTGCCAACCTCCCACATTTGACTGCCCACTGAAGACAGTAGGAATTTAGCTTGCAGAGGTCTTGTAAGGTCAAGGCTAATACGGATTTTGATCCATCGTGGTCCCAGTTTCAGGATGGAGGAGGCCAGCATCCACGTAAAGGCACTAGCTCACTGTCTGGACTGTTGAACGCACATGTAGGAGGCAGCACTTTACCACAAAAGGTTCATAGAGGTGCCCACAGTGATATGCTGCTGACTCTTTTATGGGACATAATCATATTACACTGTCGTGCACTTGTAACTGATGGCAATAAAACTTGATGTACTGGAAGGACAAATAATTTTGCAACAGCCTGTGAGAAACAAATTTTAGAATGACACAGATTTTACCAAAAAGACTTGTTCTTGCTAAGTCTTGCAGAGATAAATGAATGGTTATAAAGGCTCTGAAATGGATGGTACGTACTCTTTAATTTTAAAAAAGCAGACGATCATAAACTACGTTTTAAAACCTATCAGTACAACAGCGTCTTTGGTGCAAAATGCCATGTTATATTCATTAGCAGGTAGTTTCCTGGGATCACTCATCCCAGGGACTGGGCATTTGATGTAAATCTTTGACTGTAACAGACTGTCTCTTAGACTCCTTCCTCATGTATATTAAGCTTGAAAAGACAGCTAATAAAGGCCAGATGGCTGCAGGCTGCTTCTCACACCCATAATATTGATGGGAACATTCTGGAGGGAGTGGATTCTGCCTGAGTCTTTGCCTTGTGCATGACATGATGACAACCACATTTCAGCCTTTGCACTGTTTGGTCCTAACTCGATTCAAATGTTTCCTGGATTTCTAGCAAATGAAGTGCAGCTCAAATGAAAATATATCCAGCCCTTACTAGAAAAGGTTGTACTCATCAAGAATCGTCTAAATACCTCGTTTCTGACAACGGGGAAATCCTTTTATTACTGAGTTTGTTTGGAAAGATTTTGAATAGTTCGTTATAAAATTGCATTCATCTCTGCCAGAACATACAGAAACTGGCCAGAGTCCAAAATCTGGCCCCACTCAAGTCCATGGGATTTGGCGTAAAATGGCAGAACTACTGGGCAGGACACTTTGATCTGGAAAAGAGTAGTACACCTTACCTGCTAATGTAACCCACTGAAGTGTGCTCTCCAACACTGCAAAGGCCTTGCAGTTAGGTTGTCTGACTACGCTAATTAAGAAGACTAATTAATGCCAAAATGTAATTCTCTGGAATGTTGCAGATATCACAGATATTGCACGATTGCACAGGATATTGCACAGGATTAGATACTGTCTCTGTTGGTAAATTCCTCATGGTTAGTAACCTCATCTTTTATATTTAGTTTTTAATAAGGAGCTGCCTTCATTCTGAAGCCAGCTCTGTTTAAAGCTGCAAGAAAAAAGTAATTAAATCTGACAGGACTCACTTTCATGACATATATTGCAGGCTATCTCATGACACAGAGACCTGGTCATATTTTTGTTATAAGGAGCTGATTTATTTTCACCAAGTATCTCTACTAGAATCAGAGTTTTCCTGAATTCTGTATTTCTTTGCCTAACCAAGACCCGCTGCCTGCCTCTCGCTTTGTGCTCTGCAGCACTGCTGGCTGCACACCCTGTATATGTTGACATGTAATGTTTGAACATTTGACATTTATATGTAGCTGGCATTCGTTTTGTTGCCTTGCAACCATCTGGTTCCAGAAGAAACTCATAAACTGATCTTGAATCATGCAACCACCAGACAGCAAACAGATAGAGCTGTAAGACTCTGGCAGCACATTTATCACACTTCTGTGGTAGCTGACACAAATGCTGTGCTGCACTGTCTTCTCCCATCTCTGTCACACAGACCAGCAAGGGCTGCACTTTAAAAAGAAGATTTGATTCTTCACAGCAGTGGGAGCTAATGGTTTGCACTGACTTTGGCACATCCCATGTTTAGGCTCTCTGTTAGCCTGTGAAAACTCTGCAAGAACCAGCACGTCCAACTGGGTCCCTGCATCTGGTAACAAGTCACCTTGCCAACCCGAGCTAGAGGGGACAACTCCAAAGCCCAGATTTTGAGCTGCATTTTTCCAAACTTTGGAAATAACAGGGGGCAGATTTCAAGTCAGAGCCCCTCATGCTTGCACATAAAGAAAATTAAAAATTTATAGCCCATGCTGGTGCTGGTGGTGTTGGCACCCCTAAGGAAAGGGGACTGGCAGTGATGTGCCATCAACCCCTGGCTCCATCACCCAGGCCAGAAGCAGAGGGGGAGCAAGCCAGCCTGCTCAGAGGCTTCTACTGGACAAATAAAATTTTGTCCATAACGTTCTTGCCACAAAAGCTATATTCTTTATTGTCAAGTGTTTTGCTCCGTAGATTAACTGATACATGAATGGAAAGTTTCTAGGAACAAAGTGCGTTCTTGAAAATAGAGCAAGGAGAGTGCCATTGCATTTTTCTTGGCTGTGGTTTATTTAGGAGAACAGTGGCTCCCCTGTCATCCCTCTTGCTTGTCCTCTCCTTTTTAGTTCCAGTTCCTAAATCCCTGACACTGGTCTTGTGTCCAGGAAGCAAAGAGATCACTTTTCTCAATAAATAGGAGAACTGAAAAATGCAGAAAGACCAGGTTATTAAATCCTAAGAACTTTTACTCACACATTATGTAATACCAATTTAACGAGAATCTTGCTCTGTAATTAAATCCCCATAACTCATCATATAACTGGTACCTCCTCTTTCCAAATTCAACATTACTTTTTCTATAATTGGATAATATTAGAGTACTACAGCAATTTGGGTTAAGATTTCATCATTGGAATCCATTTTTATTTTTAGCTTCCATAGATGTGTACACAAACACACATTGCACACTAATGCAGAGGGATGACTTTTACACTACAAAATTCAGCAAATAATAGTAGCAGTTACTGGAGGGCACCTGCCTCAAATTCTCACCTGGCTAAATATGCCACAAAAGAAAAGTAAATGCTTAAGATGACTGGAAGCGCTTCCTTTTCAATTCCAATTCAAAGTGCCTGCAAACAATGTTTTATTTGGTCCATACTGGTTTTCTGAATTTAAGATATATGTGTGTGTGTATCAGTGATGGAAGAGGAACCAGACAGGAGATCTGAGTGTGCAGCTGAGTGCTCACACTGGGTAACTATGCACGGAGCTGACCAAGGTCAGCCAGGTCAGCACCTACTCTGTTCATTATTCTTACGTTAAAAAAAATATAGGCTCTGTATGCTAAGGATGTCACAGAGAACGAGAAGCCATTCCTGTGCCAGGGATCTTTATATGTATATGGACAAGACAGCAAAGGAGAGGATGGATGCATAGGCAGTTACAGATGCAAAGCAGGACTAGAGCTTTGTTATCAAGACTGGTCTGAACTTGACAGAGGCAGTGATTTTTCGTGCCCTTTAATGGTATTGGCTCTTCAGGGAGGGCTTAAAATCTTATTCTTGAAAACTGCATCTCTGTAAGGAGTAGATAAAAGGAGAGGCGTTGCAAAGAGCCAAGGATCCGCATCCAAGTCCTTTGCACTGTTTACAACAGCCCACAAGAATGTCTCTGCCTTCTGCACTCCTTCAGGGACGTCTGCCTCCTGCTCAGGATTTTGTGGTTTTACTCTTTTACATCCTCTATCAAAACAGTGCAGGTCTCAGCATCACTTACTGATGCTCCAGATTACAAAGGTGTGAAATACTGGTCTATGTAAATGTTCAGAGAGTCTTGGACATGTGAGCTCTCCCAAATCTAAGTCATAAGAATGACCTGTTCTGCTGTCTGATATACCTTGTCTTTCCACAAACCCGCGTTCATCTCATCAGGCATCAGTAGACTTAGAGAAACAGATAAAAGGTGTCAAAAGGATTTTACAGGAAGAAAACTATATGCAAGAAAAGAAAGACTGCTTCAACTAAAGGACATTCACAAGTTGAGTTCTTTGGATTTTAGTTTTATTTTAAACTATTGATTGATTATTTAAATTCTTCTACTGCAGCAAAAAAATGCACTTCTCCATTCTGTACTCATACATTGGAACAGAATACTTGTTAAAAAGCCAGGGGATGATTTCAATAAGCAGGGTTATTTAGTATACTAAGCTATCTCTAGGGAAAAACATGTTTACTGCCTTAAGATTAAAAGTTCTACGTTAGTGTCTGGGATATTGTCCAGCCCACCATTGAGATGTGCAGTAGGCATTGCTTGTACTTCTATACAGCACGAAGTGCTATATGCTTTCTATATAGTTAGGCAGAGGAGTCCTGCCTGAACTGAGCCTAGATTTCACATAGCTTTATGAAAGAAAAGCACTGAGCAACAGCTATGGCAAGTAAATTAGGACAATTACTGAGTGTCTGCTTCCATGTGAGCATAGCTGCTAGCATCTATATTGCAGCTACACTTAAGCAACAGGAGATTCAAGCCTGGCTTTTCCAAACGGCAAACCTAAGCCTTGATTCCTCTTGCACCACAGTTAGGTGCTGGAGCACCTACACTTCCCTCCTTTCTACTCTTTTCTTCTTCAGGTGACAACTAAACAACTTGGTTTAGTCTTTCCATGTAAAAAAGCACACAGCAGCACTGCCCTCACCGGTGCCTTGTGGGCCTCAGTAGTTTTCCAACTCAGACCACATTGAGAATATCCTCAACACCAGGTATATCGTATTTTTTTCCTGGCCTCTCAATTTACTGAAAACCTTAGGTGAAACTCTCCTCACAAAGAAATGCAATGAAATTACTCTCCACAGGGAAATTATTCCTCTTTAAAAAACAAACTGAAAGGAAGAAGCTGTATGAAATGAAGCTCTGGGAACTATTCATATGGCCGAGCTTCGCGTGGCTATAGCTGTCCTAGGGCTGGTGTGTTGAAAATATCTTTGAGTAACATGACAGGTAAGAGCAACTAGGATAGAGGAGAATTACCCTGGCCCATTTTCCTCTGATTACTGAAACTCAGTTGCTCGCTAGGAGGAAACCACAGAAATGGGCACGTTTTATAGTGTTATGTATTAGAAACCTATAGAAATGGGCACTTATAAGCTCTGCACTGAGAACCATTATTGTCACTGCCAATATGTCTTAGAAGCTGGGATGAAGCACCAGAATGATGGCAGACTGATGATTTAAGGCATGACAGTGAAGGGCTCAAGAGGTAACCTGCTTCCGAGAGGCTAATGGCAACATTCAAAACATACCACAGGCTGCAATAGCAATGTCTCCCAATGGCACACTGCGCACTGGCGTGCCGGGGGGAAAGAAAGGGAGGACAGCTGCAAACTTCCTGCCCGGAGCAATGCCGTGGCATGGGGCTCTCAATCCTGCCATAGCAGCTCTGACAGCGATGCCTATTGCTCAGTAACAGTCCGTCACTGATGGCTTTCAGTGATCCCCCCTGCAAAGTGCTGAGGCGTTTTCCAATGGAGGCTGGCACCAGGATCTCTCGGTGGGCAGTGCAGCATGGATGGCATTTAGAAGCACAAATGGTATGAGCGGATTTCTTGATGTTTGTCACCATTACACGGCAGACACACCGAGGTCCTTTTCCAAACAAGACAGAGCATTTCCAAGGTATTTAAATCTAGTGAAAAACCTCTCTACCCTGACTGTCCTCCTGCAAATGCCTCTCTGAGGGTATGCGAGCAGCAAACCACAACCGGAGGGGAATACTGGTCGTGAGGAGAGAAAAAAGAAATGTTTGGCAAGCTGCGGTGCAGGGAGGCTCTGACAGAGCTACCCGCACTCTGGTGCCTGCCCCATGCCCAGGATGGGGCAGCTCCTGCAGGGTCAGGCTCCAGGAAAAAGCCTGGTGCATGCAGCGTGTGGACTTTCGGAGGAGCTGGGAGAGGAGGGTTGCAGCTGGCGAGAATTTCTGAGGTCAACCTGTGTGGTCTTGATGCCCTGCGGAGGTAGGTTATTGTGGATGTGCTAAAATATAATGTGCCCACCAAGCCACGCCTGTCATACGGTCCAGATCCCCGAGTCCAATGCTCTGCGTTGCACCCTGTCCCCAGAGGGCTGATCCTGGGATTTCTGAGCAGCCGAGCTAGGACAGCCTGCCCCAGCTGTAGCCAGTTCAAAAGAAAAGTGGGATACCAGTTACAGACTGGGACATAACTTTGTTATGCATATAGCTTTATATATGCTTCATCTCTTATCCTATAGGCAAGAAAGCTTTAAAAATATTTATTGTGGTGATCCTTCCAAGAAAGTTATGTTACTGCAGAGTCCTTGTTATGGCCATGTAACTTTGGTATCAGAAGCATTTTATTTTATTATTATCTCACCACCCAACTAATTTGTTTTATAAGTTTCCCCTCCTGTATTTTTATTTATTTTGCTAATCTTTTCTGGTTTTACACTGATGATAAAAAAAATCAATGTCTGTTCAGTCTCCAGTAACCTAATAAAATATCTGTTGATGCAAACAAAGAAGAAGCAAGTTCCAGATTTTTTTTCATTATTTTTGCAAAAGAAAAGACTGAAGTAATTTTTAGAAGGGTTTTTTGTTGGTTTTTTTGGTTGTGGTTTTTTTTTTTTTTTCATTTAAACCAGCCAACACAAAAGTCATTCTTGGGTAATATTTAAGGAGATATTTCACTCAAGTTCTGAACACTCTTGGAATGTTTTCAAAGGAGAAAATGAAGGAAAGTCCACCATTAACAGGCAGTTAGAGAAATTTTCAGATTACTTTCAGTTTCTTACTTATCTTGGCACTCCATTAAAATAATTACATTTGCTGTAGTAACAGAGAGATTGATCAGACTGAAAACTTTATTGTTAGCATGTTTAACATTATATTTACCCCACTTAGCAGCTTTTGATTCAGACCAAGGCACTAATAATAAAAAATGAAAAGTAATGTCTATGAAGAAGCTTCAATTTTAGTAGCTTTAGTCTAATCACTATAAAGGGGAACTCTGGTTTAATCTAATTTTTCTTGGGATTAGAAGACTTTTAATTATTGCTTGGAATTAAGCTTTCTAGCCTTGCAAGAAGTAACACATTAAAGCTGGGATTTTAAAGGAGCCTAAGGAATACATCTATCATTAAAATTCAATGACACTGGCAGCATAGCTCCTGCCTCCTTTGAACATCTCAGGGTTTCCTATTAATAAAACATCATCTGTGAAATTTAGAAAAAAAATATTAATTTTGACCCCTTCTGGATTTTTAAATGGGCATATTGACCCAATGCAAACCCATCCTCCACTCCCACCAGCCCTTCCTGCACATTTCACTTTCTTGTGAGCAGTTTTCTTTAGTCCTAGGGGGTTTTTATTGCAATCTAATGTTTCTTCAAAATAAGAAACTATCAGGCCCATAGTGGGTGGATTCTCTGATCATTTCCAGAGAGAGAGAGAAATGAGCATCAGCTTCAGTCAAGGACCACATGACAGGGTGGCTGCAGAGCATCACTGAAATGTTTGGTACAGAATATGGCCAAGATGGTAGCACCGAGTGTGTGCGCGTGTACATGCATGTGTGAGAGTGAATGAGTCTGGAGGACATGAACCTATGTTTGTGCTAAAGTCCTAACTGATAATGATAATTTTACACACTAGGTAAGCCACCCTCGTACTCTGGCAGACCCTCCTAAAAGCAAATCAACATGCTTCTCCCTCAGGCAATGCTACTGCTGACCTGAGACCGGTCCCTGACACTGTGCTCTGCTAGCCCCTAAGAAATTTGCTTAGATAAAGCTTCTGTACTAAAAGTGGCATTTATCTTTAATTCTTTCTCTCCCAGAGTTTCCACTGGATTCCCATTACAGACAGAAAATTGGCAACTGTTCAGATTAAACACCAGAGTGAATTTGCTTGGCTCCAACGAAGACATTTCTGTGTCAAAAGCTAAATTATGTTGCTGTTTTTCCACCTGTTAATGTGTAGCTTATATAATAGAGACATTTTTTGATTTATTTTTTTTCTTCTTATGATTGAAATGATGTGGAAGATGTGATCTTCACAGCTTCTTCTTTGCTTCATAGAATAATGCCAATGCTTTTGTCAAAAAGATCAAAAAGTAATATTTGAAACCACAAGGATTTTGCTTGCTGCTTACAGGGATGTTTTTAGTGGTAAATCTTACAGAAATTTTAGTCCAAAGCCATTTTTAAGGTTTAAATCTTCAGCAACACGAGAGCTCGATACTAAAATTTGGATGGTTGTGGGCAGTGTTGTTGGGAATCCAGATGTGTGGGTCCCAATTTGCATGTGTTTTGGGATGCCTTGATTTCAGGGTAGCCAGCCTGCAACATCTTTTGAAACTCCCAACTTCCTGGGATGGTGTAGTCAGAACATTTGAGGACCAGTCCCAACACATAATGAAAGAGCAAGTACAAGTGGTGAGATCCCCAAATCAATGGTCTTGACTTGCAAGTTGATAATAGACTGTGCTATAACCAGTGTCTGATTACTTCTTTCAATGCACTCAAGATACACACACTGTAGCAGCGTGGATGTCACACAGTGAGTCTGCTAACGCAGCTGGGCTTTATATTTTCAGACTGGTATTGAATATGCAATGGCAATTTCTTGTTACTTTTTAATCTCTCCTTAAACAAAGTCATAGTTCTTACACAGTCACCTCTAAGACGGAGAGAAATATTTTCCTAACAATTACTGCAGTCGGCTTAGCTGGGCATCTGAAAGTAAGAGACATTTAAAAATATACAATAACAGTAATCTTTAAAAATACTTTATTTTAAAAATATTATTTGGGAAAAAAAGCCCTTGCTCCCTTTTTCAGCAGGAAATGCCACACAATTATCTTTATTTTCTTACTGTTTGTGGGGTGAATTGAAAATTGCTGTTTTAGATGAATTTACCTAGCAGCAATTAACATTTAATTTCCTTTAAAAACATAGAAACAAGATTAAAATGCCCATTGGGGGGTCATTTCTCCTTGATTAAAGTTAAAAAGTGACCAAAAAAAGTTGATGTTCAATGCATTAATCAAAAAGAGAATGAAAACTTATGTTTGATATTCCAGAAGCGAACTTAGAAGTGGCTCAGAAACTGTTTTAGCTTATTTTTATTTTCAGATAAATAAGTGTCTTGCAGGTGTACAGGGGTGACCATAGCCCACCGAAGCAAGCAGCAGACTTTCCACTGAAGTCAGTGGGCTTTGGATTGGACATGGTCAGAAAGGTAGACTAATATTTGTACACTCAGCATTTTGCATTTGTTTAGATGTAAAAGGAAAGAAGGGATTCAAATGTGATAACTGGTGAGATTTAATATTGCTTGTGATGATCTGTATTAATATATTCTTTATTACTACAATTACCTGACACTAACCTCCTTGTGAACCTGCAAGTCCTTGTCCTGGAGTTGCCCAGAAAAGGTAAATATTTCTATGCATACTAGAAACCTTTTATCTCAAAGGCTCAGTGGGGAGATTTATGAAGGCCATTATATTCTGTTGTCCTTTATTTAGAAGCCTTACAAAGAGAAATAATAAGAAACAATCCTGTAAAAATTCCACAAGGAAATATGTCAGTACTGAGCATAATGATGCATTAAGTAAGGTGGTACTGCCAGGATAAAGAACGGTATTTTTCAAGGGAGTGTATGACACCCAGCAACACTTATTTATTTAATGAGAAATATGATTTTTACACCTTCCTAGTGACCTAGCTAAAAGGATTAAGCAGAATTTACCTTCTCCAAGCTTAAAAAGATGTTAAAGAGTGGCTATGTCCCTACAGTTGCGTTGTGCATGGCAGTAAACGCTAACCTCCACATACAGTGGTTTGTGCACAAACACTGGGACATCCAGGGAGCAAACACTAGAGACATGAGCATGGCTGAAAGCTCATTGCCTTTTCTGCTTGAGGGACTTCTGGCAGAGGATTGCTGGTGGTTTTCTTTTCAAGAATATTTACCTCTCTGCTTAATATATTGCTGATTTTGATATTGATATGACACCTGGATGACCAGGTACTTATTACCAATAACTATGTTTGGCTGACCGGGATATCTTGAGTCAATCTGGGTCAAGTCCACGCAGGAACACACATTGATGGCATCAGGCTGTTTTCTGGGGCCAGTCCTTCCAATGTACAGTTCATAGAATCATAGAATCATTTAGGTTGGAAAAGATCTCTAAGATCATCAAGTCCAACCGTTAATCCAACACTGCCAAGTTCACCACTAAACCGTGTCCCTAAGCACCACATCTACGCATCTTTTAAATACCTCCAGGGATGGTGACTCCACCACTTCCCCGGGCAGCCTGTTCCAGTGCTTGAAACCCTTTCAGTGAAGAAATTTTTCCCCGTATCCAATCTAAACCTCCCCTGACACAACTTGAGGCCATTTCCTCTCATCCTATCGCTACTCACTTGGGAGAAGAGACCAACCCCCACCTCACTACAACCCCCTTTCAGGCAGTTGTAGAGAGCGATAAGGTCTCCCCGCAGCCTCCTCTTCTCCAGACTAAACCCCCCCAGCTCCCTCAGCCGCTCCCCATCACACTTGTGCTCCAGACCCTTCCCCAGCTCCGTTGCCCTTCTCTGGACACGCTCCAGCACCTCCATGTCCTCCTTGTCCCGAGGGGCCCAAAACTGAACACAGCATTCGAGGGGCGGCCTCCCCAGTGCCGAGCACAGGGGCACCATCCCTGCCCTGCTCCTGCTGGCCACACTATTGCTGACACAAGCCAGGGTGGCGTTGGCCTTCTTGGCCACCTGGGCACACTGCTGGCTCGTGTCCAGCCGGCTGTCAGCCAGCACCCCCAGGGCCTTCTCTGCCGGGCAGCTTTCCAGACACTCCTCCCCAAGCCTGCAGCGCTGCCTGGGGTTGTTGTGACCCAAGTGCAGGATCTGACACTTGGTCTTGGTGAACCCCATACAGCTGGCCTTGGCCTGTGGATCCAGGCTGTCCAGATCCCTCTGCAGAGCCTTCCTACCCTCGAGCAGATCGACACTCCCGCCCAACTTGGTGTCACCTGCAAACTTACTGAGGGTGCGCTTGATCCCCTCATCCAGGTCATTGATAAAGATATTAAACAGAACTGGCCCCAACACTGAGCCCTGGGGAACACTGCTTGTGACTGGCCACCAACTAGTTACAGGGACAAAAAACAGAGCTCAGGCTCAGAGGCAACTCAGAGAAGATTCCTCTCACCTAAGAAAGCTGGGATCAGCTCAGACAGACAGCCAAACACTCTGCAGTAATGTCCCCATCTTGATGCATTTTCAACTGAATGTAACCCCAATTTACACCGAGGACCAACTTTTGGTTTCAGGTCATGTCTTTGGATCTTAGATCCTTAAGTCACTGAGATTTTTACTAACTAAAGCAGAAGAAAAGCTTCTTCCATCACCCATGTTGTTGCATTGTCTTTCATAATCAAAGATGCTGTTGATCGTATTATGTCTTGTATGTACAGGCAGAAAGCACTGTGCTGGGACAGCAATCTTTTCCATACTACATAGTAAACATATTCAGGCCATTCTGATTTCTTTACTGAACAGTGAATGGATCTACATTATAGACCTGCCCGTCTCCACAGAAACCTAGGGGTATTCAACTAGTCTTTGATATGTTTCTCCTCTGTAGGGATCCTGTGCAGCTCTCTGCGTGTAGGACTGGGACCTCTGTGTACACAGTGATTATGGAGTGGACACATAAACACACAGGACAATAAAGATGGAGACAGAATCATGACATTTTTATGCATTTTGACTCTTTGCAGATTGACTGAATAATTTGGAATCTGGTCCATAAAAAATAATGTTCCAGATTGTTCAAAATGCACATGCAGTTGAATAATCATTTCATATGTCCAATTATTTGACTTGTGGGTAGATTGGGTAAAACTTGGCATATCTTTTCCAGCATATGGCTGTACTTGTTTGAAAGAAAAAATGACCCGAAATCCATATAAATAGCTGTCCCACAGTTTTTCCTGTCTGCCTAATTTTGTCTCTTTTCCCCACTAGCAACCAGAGATCCGATAAACTATTGAAGGCTAAAGGCTGATGTAACTTCTTTTTTAGAGCAGTGATTTCAACAATGGCAACTGTGTATGAAGAGGTTTTTTTAAGCTAGGGAAGAGCAAACAGCTAGAAAAACAAAAATGTAAAGTGCTTATGCAAAAAGTCTGTCATGGACATCTGGACCACCCTTGTCCAGCTCAGGAAATGTAACACCAGTCATGCCTGTAAGTGAAAAGAATCAATTGCACCTTCTGTTTTCAGAGGATCAAAGGTCCCCCTGTCAGCTCTGCATTTCAGGCTGGGCAGTTACTCACAGAGCTGGGGGCTTGGTGCAGGTCTCTCTCTCTCCCCTCTGTCCCGCAGCACATCAGCGGCTGCAGGCTCCTGCCCCCAGCATCACGAGGTGGGTCCAGCCTTCTTGTAGCTGTGACTTCTTAGCATCCCTGCTACCAGGCAGCTATGTACTGTGACACTACAGTGGTGTTGCAGAAGAAGGGAAAGGCTGGCACTGAAAGTCACAGAAGTCACCTCTTTCTGTGAAATCTTGAATCTTGAGCCTGAGAATCTCATTGTTCAGAGCACACATGCAACTCACTGAGATACCAAGGTTTAAATCTTGCTTCTGTAATTGCAGAGTATCCCTAAGGTTTTGGGAAATATGGGTACAGACCTCAGATTTATAATAATTTTATTTTTGGAATACCTGAACTGTCGCTGATGTGATAGACTCTATTGGCTCCAAAGGACTGGTATAACTAAACAGAGACACCGTTTGATTTAAGATTAGATACTTTTGTAAAAACAAAGCTTTACAAAATACAAGACGAGGGGAAATTTGCCATATTTATAGTTCAAATACCAGAGAAATCTCTCTCCCCAACACTACTGAGTCTAGACATCTGTTTTTCATGCTTAAAATACAAATGCTGTAACAGCAAACCAGTTCACAACTGCAGGAACTGAAGCTGTCTAGAAACAAGAATAAAAATGACTTGTCCTCCATGGCAAGCAAAAAGCAGGAGGAAAAAGCCTCTTGCAATTAGTGGTGGAAAATAAAATTAGTTTTTCAAAATTATTACAGCCATATGTAAGATGGACTCCCTCACCGCTGAAGCCACAGGCAAAACACAGTCCGGAGTACTCTTCCTACACTGGTCCCTCAATAGCTGGGAATTATTGGGACTTTTTGGATCATAAGGCTCACCGCTGTCCCATTCAACCACATCAGAAAATACCAAGAGAGGTTTTGTTCTCCCCACACCTTATTCCCCCACTAGAAGGCTGTACATCCAGTCAAAAAGCAGATCCAATCCATCATCACCTGTCCAGGGTTACATCCATCTTCTCTCAGGTCTGTTCTTTTTATAACGAACTATGCTCTCTGCTGACTCAATCCTCATGAGAGTCATTGATTCACGGTTTCAAATGTAACACGGACAACATGAAAAGAATCATCTATAAAAAATACATATGGCCAAATTCACTGGCTAACCTGGACAATGTTCCTTTAAGTTTAAAGCCTCTATTATGCTCAATACCCAGCTGTTAACAATCTCTTCTAGAGGCTATTGAATGCAGGAAGGACATGTTTTTAGCAATTAGAAAAATAGTAGTACACTTACACATGGCAATATTTAGCAGAGTTTGTTTGGTTAATAGGTCAGCAGTTTGGGACAGTTGGTGGTTGTTATGGGGCAGCAAGGAGAGTTTGTGCAACGAGACGTACTAGAAAGCCTAAGGAACAGTCAGTTACCCACGGGGCACCCGCAGATGAAAGTGTGCTACATAATCCAAAGCACTCAAATGACATCCCCTATTCCATCATTTCCTTTAAAAAAAGCTTTGAAAATATTTTGTGATAGGTTTGAACAATGGCAGGGAAAGTCCACATATATAAACCAGAAAAAATACACACAGTAGAATAATGTTTTGAGCCTATAAGGATACTACACATGTAAGACTTGAACTGAAGTTCATATCCTTAAACACTTTTCGGATGGAGAAAGAATTAAATGAGTGATTAAGTGCTTTCCTGAATAGGGCACCAGTCTTGGCTGCTATTTGCAGACTCCTGTAAAGATTATGCTCATGCTTTGAAGGAATATAACATGCAAGGGGCTGGTCTCAAGCCGTGAGCAGGTGCATACTAACATTGCTTCTAGAGTAGACACGTGTCTGCCGCAACGATTTATGGTGCGTTCCTCACAGTAGCATGAATTTGGCTGGTGGCCTTTGTAATTTATCTTTGCTGATATCATTATGTGCCTTGAGAACATTTATCTTCCTAAACGTAAAGAGTAAATGATTGTTTTAACGAGGAGAAAACAAGCCTTATTATAACAGCCCTGGACTAGGGACCACAGAAAGGCTTGAATTTTTAACACACTCCAATCTGTTTTAACAGCTGCTTATGGTTACTACAGTCACTGAACAAAGATACAGTTATTTTACCTTTCTTTATTGATGGCCCGAGCTCCCTCTTATTTTCTCTGACATTGCAGAATGGCAGAGGCCATGCTTGGAGCCACAGACCTTTGGAGTCAGCCAGGTCTGTGCAGTTTTCTGCATGCAGTGGTGCAATCAGCACTTCTTACATTGAAATCTTACACTGAAAATTGGATTACATGTAAGGATGCAAAAAAGGGGCCATACCCAATCTAAATTATCCATCCATTGATCTCAGTAGTGGTTTCCAGTCTTTTAGGATTCATGGACCCCCATGGAGTTACTGACAACAGACCTGCTTTTCTTGGTTATTTTTTGCAGAACCTTAGAATTAGCTCAGTCACCACAAGGTCCATGGAAAACACATATAAAATCACGCATCTGAGGTATTTATAAGATGCTAGCACCTAAACTCCTACAATCCTAATGGGTGAGCACTAATAAACCTTAAGGAAGTTGTATTACTTGCCCAGCGATCAGACTAGATATACGATTATGCCTGCTTGTTGTTTCTAAGCTACATGCTGCCCTAAAGAAACCAGTCTCAGTAGAGACGACATCTCTATCTATAGTAGCTTCTCCTCTAGTGCAAGTCAGAGCTAGTGGTGGTTTTGCAATTCATAAGAAAAAAAGCAATTTCTTTCCAGATTGTTATTCGCCCTTCCTGGGTATGGGCAGAAACAGAAGACAACAGGACCTCGCACTAATCTGAAAAAGCTAAATCCTAGAGAGGAGTAAAATGAAATTTTAATGAGGAATCAGGGCTTTGGAGGTGTGAAGTGCTGGAGTATGACTGTCCCAGCTCTCATGCCACTAGAAGAGAGAATGGAAATTAATGCGGGGCTGCTGGGATTGCGAAGGAAGCAGCATAACCACAGAATCGGCACCAATTTTTTTGAATACAGGCCCAGTTTTTGCTTTGGAACAAGAACTTGGACTCACATGAATTGTGTGAGGGCTTGGCCTTGAAAAATCAATGGGTGCTCAATATCTGGCAGGATCGAGTCCATGGTGAACAAGAAACTTGGCCCAGATGTGAAACAACACTTCTTCTGCTTTCCAACCCCATGGTGTAACCACCAGACCACAAACGTCTTTCCCACTTTTTGCTGTCAAGAAGGAAGCGTCAGTTTTCAGGCTTGGAGAAATGTGGTGGACTGAGGGCAGGAAGGATCTGTCATTCATAAGAAAACGTGGGCTAGAGTTTCAAGATCTATTTAAATATTAAATTTCCTTAATGCTGATAGAGTCCGGGGGCAGAAGAAGGTTCCGTCGCCTGTAGCTCTCACTGCAGCATGCAGCGAGATCTCTCCTCTAGCTGCCTTTTGAAGTGTCTGTAAAAACTAATGACACACTTAGTTCCTTCACACTTTGGAAAACAGTCGCACCTTGCACAAGATAGAAAGCTGGCTCATTTTTGATTCTTTCTTCTTCCCCAAGCCCCAAAAGGGACCTTGAATTAATGCGCATTCCTGATTAGCATGATGATATAAATCACAGCAAGCTGCTTTCATGTTGAGATGTGAAGTCAGCACTCCACCGTGCCCTGCAGTGCACATATTCTCAACAACTCGCAGTGCAATGAAACCAAAGTTGCTTCTGGTGTAATGTGCTACACAAACTGCTGCAATTATCTCCAAGGATGTGGGAGCTTTATGTGCTTCAAACCTTTGCTCTCAGACATTATAAAGTTAATTATAAAATGTGCCAGGGAGGAGGCAAGGAGAAACCCTGTTAACCTTTTCTTTCTGTGGTTTCCCCCCCTCATTGCATTTACATTGGCCTTGAAGAACTGGGACATTTTGCAGATGGCTTAGGGTCTATAAATTCTTATTTAAATCATCATGAGCCAAGTATAACAGGTAGCAGTCCAGACTTCTCTAGAAATGACAAACCCCAGCTAAGCATGTAAATAATACTCCAGTGCTTTTTAGCATATAAACACATACACTGAGCCAGGTACCCTGGAAGGTTTGTTCACATTTTTCTATTGTTACTCTAAGTGCACTGGGTACGCACCGTATGACTCTGCAGTATTTTTTTTAAATGCTACTTCTCAGTGAATAGCACAAAGTAACAGGCTAAAGGAAGGTGATATTTCCTTCACTGCTCCACTGTCAGAAGGTGCTCATCTCAGGTGGCTGATAAAGACAACCAAAACGCCAGCGATCTCTGTTTATATCCACCAGCAGCCTCAAATGGCAGAGTCCAAACAGGCTGTCGCCAGTCATGAAAAAGCAAGAGGAAATCACCTGCTTGAGATCAGGTTGGCGTAAGAAATGAGAGATGATCAAGGAAGGCAATGTTACATTTTCTTTACTAATGGTGAAGGGCGTGGCAATAACACAGTACGTTGCACAGCAGGGAAGTATTGTTCTGTGCTGAATTGAGAGAAAGAGGGTACTCGTTACTGCACATTATAGCTCGGAGATGTCCTCAGGCAGGCATGGGTGACACCATTTACTTGTTTGAGCAAAACGTATCATCCCCAGCCACGGTGTCCCTTTGGGGAAGATAATGCTATCTTCCTTTGGCCACGTTAAGAGAGTTAATGAATAAAGGCTCTATACATTGTATTTCTCATGAAGAATCCTCTGCACGTATTAACTGTTGTTATTTAAGAGTGAAAGAAATAGAATCTGCACCTTATATTTATTTTTTTCTGAGAAATTCAAGAATCCTTTCAAGGTTTGTTTATTTTTTATAACTTTTTTATATCTTTTTTCTGTCCCCACCTGCCAACTCTGCATCATGGTCCATCTGGTGAGTGAGAGTGTTAAATGTATATAGCTCCCTCCAGAGTTTCCCAGTGAGAGTCAATGAAGCTCTTGCCATGAGGGACGCCTAGCTCTTCTCCCACAAGCCCCCCAAAACAGGGATTTATTATTCAATTCCATCTATTCTTGGCTGAGACTTGACAAAAGAAGCTGTAGGTTGGAAGTCATTCACAGGCACTGAGAAAGATGTTGCTACTTTCACTAACATTTTTGCAGTAGTCTTGCACCTAAACATATAGGTTATCCTAGAAGCTGCTAGGGCATACTAATTCCCATAGCCCCATAAAATGCACCCCTGAAACTGCAATAGAGTGCAAGTGGTTCTACAGGGTAAAGATTAGCTGTAAATGCACACACTCAGCACTTTCAGGTCACCCAGTGTTTTCAGCTCTGCAAACATTATATTCCTTGGTATTACCTCTTAGAGACTGAACTTCAGAAGCAGAGTTGCTATGGCTTATGGACACGGCTTTCTGGGGACCCGTGTACCTACTCAGAGGATCCTTTTCTTCAGACAAACAGTATTTTCAGAGCTGTTGGCTTATTAATCTTTGGTTTCCTGGACTGCTGCCTTCATGTGTGGTTGCCTATCCTTGCTAGTCTGGCAATGGGAAGAGAAAATATTTGGCCTTCGAGGGCTAGGCAACTTATTGCCCTGTATTGCTGACAAGAGAGCATGATTCTGAGTTCAAATATTCTGTACCTGTTTTGCACAGGAATGAATATTACACAAGGTGCCAGGCAAGTGAAGCATAGCTAACGTAAAAACACCTTGGTCCGGTTCCCAGTTACCCTGCAGCTGTGTTAGTATTTACAGCACCGTGAGTAAAGTGCTCCTGAATCAGAAAGGGAACAACTTATATTCACTCTGAATGCGTAAATCAGGCCACAGAGTTCTGCTGGAATTACAGGCTATTTGCAATCATTTGTCTCCCTCCACGTGCTTTGCCCAGCAGGTAGTCTGTAATTACTTGATAACAAAAATTCTAGACATTTTTACATTGCTGGTCCTCTGCAGGAGCTGAAGATTACCCAGAAATTTTTACACAAGTTGAGAATTTAAGCCTGATGTCCTGGCAGACTTCCAGGTTGGAAGACTCGACCGCCTGTCTAAATCCTCCCGGTATTTGTAACAGGCTGTGGCACTCTTCTCATCCTCCCGGGGCGGCGTGCTGCGAAACAGCTGCATTGCTGTGCTCAGGCACCTCTGCAACACAATGGGGGCAGGAGGAATTCTTCCAAAGAAAAAGTGCTTATGACTTGGTTACTTTGATAAGGTCCCTTGGGAGCTGCAGGGATGAAAGAGATCATATGAATGAAATCTATCGCTACACCCTGTTAGTCTGATACATGATAAAACCTCATGATATGTTACATATGATTATTATAATTTTCAAACACCTGTGTAAAAAGAACCCTGCTTTGGTTTTATTCCCTTCCGCAAACAAATCCTCTTAAAATACTCCAAAAGAAATGAAGGAGATTAGCATTAGAGGTCGGAAGTGTCATATGAGAAGCACATAGCCAAAACCGAAGTTGTTACCAGTAGAAGATTACCTGTACCATCATTTTTCTGGGTTTTAGTTGACTATGTCTGAAAAGAATATGTCCTGCTTCGTAAAGGTATCTTCTTGAAAAATTATTCCTTTCTCTCTAGCATCATTATGAAGGACAACTTTTTTGCCTATGCATTTGATAATTTATGTATTTGTAAATATAATAAAACCACAGTGGTTTGGACATTTACCAAGAATGACTGGTTTGGAGAATTTGAGAAACAAAAAGAGATGAAAACATCAGCTAGAAAAAGGAGTGCCTGCATTACAAATGGACTTTGTTATTTTTATCTTGGCAAGTATCATTAAACCTTAATTCTTTATGTACCCATGACAGATAAGTTGTCCCACTTTGCATTAAAGATGTTATGCATTATTTTTGACAAAGTAATAAACCTACTGTACTGAGACCTCACCCCAGCGCACTGGAGCCTGTGCTCAGCAAATATGTGACTGCAGAATCAGGCCTCGGCTTCTTCTCCTCATTGCAATCAGTGGGATTACTGCTGTGAATGTGGAGACCGGCTTTTTTCCCCCTAAAGTTTCCCTTTACCCAGTGAAACAGCCAGTTTCACTAGGAAAAATGAGTTTGCAGGGTCCTGGGGTTGCGCTGGGGGCATACATGTACTTTGATTTCTTTGCCTCGTGCAAAAACTGAACCTAGTTTTTCAGTCCAGAAAAAGGCACTAAACCTCGACCTTTAGTGCTGACACTGGCATGAGTGTTAGACTATCAGAGCCAGCACTGCACAGCCTCTTCCCCTCACCGCTTCCAAAGGCAACCCACTCCGTGCATGATTGGACACCCATCGTTTTACTGTCTTTGAAGGGCAGCGAACGGACCGGCTTCACCTTCAGTCAACGCCTTGTTTCCAGTTCATTGCTAATTGTCAATACAGACGAGGAGAAGTGTTGTTTTGTCCTAGACAAGTCTAAGTCCAGATTTGTGCCTAGCTTTGTGCCAAGAGCCGATTATAAGCCCTTTATCAAGTGTGGCTCTGTCCCGCGGGCCTCGTTGGAGTAATGGAAAGGAAAGGGAATTGGCTGGCATGAGCGCCGGGGCCCTGGGTGGGCGCCACCTGAGGCAGGCGCTTCCGAGTTGCCTTCAAAGGGTCCTGTATTTTTTCAGTGGGATGTTGAGCAGGTTTCTAAGGGCTTTAGGCCCTGTTCTCTTGATGACCCTGGCAGCCCAGGCTGGAGATAATGGAGGGCTGTCACGTCTGAGGGAGCCGCAGCCCGCAGCGGGCAGGAGGGCCAAGCCGTGGGGATGATCCCCTCACTGAACCCCACCAAGGGGAGCTGGCCCAAGCCCCTACAGCGGCCTCAGGGGAGCCGGGGGAGCCCCACTGCCGCAGGTGGGGGTGAGGCAGGGGGTGACAGCCGCCACGGGGGTCCCTGAGGCACAGGGCGGCACACTGCAGCCATGGCGCCCCATGGCCGGCCAGGGCAGCCGTTGGGGCCGGCCCCTGAGGGAGAAGTGCTGGTCCCTGAGAGAAAGCGCCGGCCCCTGAGGGGAAAGTGCCGGTCCCTGAGGGGAAAGTGCTGGTCCCTGAGGGAGAAGCGCCGGCCCCTGAGGGGAAAGTGCCGGTCCCTGAGGGGAAAGTGCCGGTCCCTGAGGGGAAAGCGCCGGCCCCTGAGGGGAAAGTGCTGGTCCCTGAGGGAGAAGCGCCGGCCCCTGAGGGGAAAGTGCTGGTCCCTGAGGGGAAAGTGCCGGTCCCTGAGGGGAAAGTCCTGGTCCCTGAGGGAGAAGCGCCGGCCCCTGAGGGGAAAGTGCCGGTCCCTGAGGGGAAAGTGCTGGTCCCTGAGAGAAAGTGCCGGTCCCTGAGGGGAAAGTGCCGGTCCCTGAGGGGGAAGGGGGTGCCGGTCCCCGAGGCGGGGGTGCCGGTGCCGGTGCCGGCGGCGGCGGGGCAGCCCTCCTCCTCCCCCGGGTGTGCGATCCGCGGCCGCATGTGGGGCGCAGGCGGCGGAGTCTCCACCTCTTCTGGCAACTTGAACCTGTGGCTGCCAAGCTCCATTAAAGCTATCAGCAGCCGGGGGGACGCGCTCCGCAGCGAAGGCGGGGTGGGTTGTGGTGTTTTATTTTAAAATATATATATATTTTTTTTTTTTTCTCCCTTCGCAAGGCTCGGGGCCGAGCAGGACGAGTGCCTCGGCGCCGGCCCCGCCGCCCTCAGCCTCCCGCCGGCGGGCTGAAGCCGGGGTCCCGCCGCCGCGGGCACCGGAGCGCCGGAGGCGGCTCATGGCTGCGTCGCCGGGCGCCGCGCCCCGCTGAGCTCCGCGGGCACCGGCGGCGATCGCGCCTCTCCTGCCGCCGGCTCGGCGAGGAAACAGAGCGGCCACCATGGTCCGGTGCTGGTGGCTCGCCGGGCTGCTCGTAGGTAAGTGGCACCGGCGGTCGCTGCCGTTCCGGGGCGGGTGGAGGGGAGGGGGAGCGGGTGCCGGAGTTGGGGTCGTCCCTTGGGGCCTCCCCGCCGCCTCCCTCTCCCCCCGGGCGCTGCGAAGGGGCAGGAGATTGCTAGGAGGGTGCAAGGAGTTAGGGTGCAAGGGGATTGCATGGAGAGTGCAAAGTAGTAGCATGGAGCGTGCAAGAAGTGTGCAAGGAGGGCGCAACGAAAGGGCAAGGAGGATGCAAGAAAGCCTTAAGGAGAGGGCAAGGAGATTGCAAAGAGGGTGCAAAGAAATGGCAAGGAGGGTGCAAGAGGGCTGCAAGGAGCGTGCGAAGCGGGTGCGAGAAGATTGCAAGGAGGGCGCAGGGCAGTTGCAGGGGGGTCTCCGTGGGGCCGACTCTGGGACGGGGGTCCCCCGGGGTGCCCCCGCCGGCCCGGGCCGTGCTGGCGGCGGGGCGGGAGGAGCCAGGGCAGCGTCCCCGGCCGCGCTCCGCGCTGCCCTGCGCCATCCACCGCCGTTTGCCTGCGGAGGGGACGGGCGAGGAGAGCCCCGGGGGGAGCCCGGAGCCCCGGGGGTGCTGCCGAGCTGTGGGGCCGGGGGCCCGGGCAGACCCCCCCCCCCCCGCCGTGGGGCTTCCCTGAAGCCTTTCCCGTCCGTCCCCCGCTCCTCGGAGCGGCTTGTGGAGATGCCAGAGGGGCTGGAGGTCCGGTGCTGGGCTGCCCAGGGGGTGCTGGGCTGGGGCTCAGCCTCTGCCTCCCACCCGAGACTCCCACAGTGGTGGGTGTCACTGTCCCCCGTGTGTCATGTCATGTCCGTGTCGTGTCGTGTGTCGTGTGTCGTCCGTCGTCCCGTCCCACCCCCCCCCCGCGAAACCCTGTCGGGCTTCCCCTGTGCCATTGCAGCTTGCTCCCGTCGGGAGCACGGAGCACGGTGAGTGCTTGAGCTGAGTTTAGATCCAGGATGGGCTCAGAGGTGATTCTCCGTGGTGTTTCACTGGGAATTCCGAATTATCCCTGGGAGGATCCAGCACCTGCCCCAGCAAGGGACAACTTCACAAGTAGTTGTCTCCTGCTCCAGGGACAAGCCACCGAGCCCCAGCTGTGCCGCCAGACCCTCAAAGCAGCACAGGCTGCATCTTTGCGGCTCCCTTTCAGAAAGGCATCTTTCAACCCCACAGTTCTTGGAGCAGTTTCAGAAGAAGAGGTCCTGGCTTAAGAAACCATATGGGAGAACAAAGACAACTGTGCTGTGAGAAAAAGGCAAAATGATTTCTGTTTACAACAAGGAGCAGAGCCTGAGGGAGGCTCCTCCATCCTTGGACAGAGGATTTGCCTAGGAAATGCAAGGGAGACCCTTTGTTGAGACTCTGCACCCCTGAACAGAAGGGACAGGTGAAAGGAAGGGTGGGAGGGTGCCGCTGAGGCCCCCGTGCAGTCTGGACGCTGGAAATCCAGACACCTGGGTTTCCTGTTGCTAGCTTCCTTTCTACCACTTAGTTTACTCATCTGAGGTTTTGAGCAGCAAAATATCACCCTGACATGCCTCTCCAGCTCAGGGCTTAGTTTAGTGATCATTGCAAAAGAATGGTGTAGTGACGGCTATTGGACATTATGTGCATTAAGTGTAAAGGACCAGACTACAGAAAGAAATATCTAAGCAAGGTTCTTCTATAGGGTTACTTTTCTGTTCTCCTTATGTGGGGTCTTTGTCATATGTTGTTCCCCAAAGATTAGACTTAAGAGGTTGAGAAATACATATTTTCCTTCTCTACAGGTTTTATTAGCTCAAGTTGCTCTGCTCAGAGATCTGTTATACTGCATTATGTAAGATTGCTCACTTCAGTCTAGTTAGAATACTTCTTTCTTAAATCTTCACACAATTTATTTTAGTCCAATCTAATTTAAACCCTGTGCTTCTTTAATCTGATGTCAATGAGAGAATTTCCATTGATTTCCATAAGAACAGAAGCTGGACCTTAAAACATGGATTTAAATAGCTAAGTCAGATCCAGAACTCACTAAAATCAAAGCAAGGTTTCCCAGTGACTTCACTGTGAGCAAGACTGGCATTCTGTATTTTGTAAGAAGCTGAACATCAGCATGAGCATGACACCTCTGCATAATTAGTTGAAAAAGAACTTTAGTTAGGTAACTGAATCTGATTTTGGAGTCTCCTCTAGCAAAGTATCACTCATTCCTGGAAATGTCCCCAGAGACTTGCTGAATTTTACCTAAGCTTTCATTAAAGTCTTTATATTCCGATAACACCACGCTGATATTTTTCATGTGTAGCTTCTCCTACATGGCTTTAACATAAAAGTTCTATTCTTGCTTTCAATGTTTATTTTTAAGTTTGAAAATTACAGTGTTGGGGTAAGATAAGATCAGTAGTTGCATGCAATTATGAGATTAGGAAGAGAATCCCACAAATGACAGTAGTATGTTCAATATAGATATGTGTGTGTGTGTGTATTTACATATGCATATATATGTACTTACTATTAAATTAACATCATTGTCTTTGGTTCAGATATGTTTGTTTAGCTAATTTATTTTTACCAGGTTGGTGGTTTTTATTCTTCATTTCTCAAGCCGGCCAAAAAATCAACAACTAATGTATTATGCCGGATCGTGTGATATGACTCTATTTGTTCTTTCCATAATTATAGGTTAGCCGTGTTTCAAAGTATATGGATATAGATAAAAACAGGGCTGAGATGTAAAAAAAGCACAAGTGAAAAAAATATCGTGTGGTTTCTATATTTTCCCCACAAGCACAAATTGTTGAGTAAGGAGATTTTCAAAAGCCAGAAATTGCTATGAAGAAAACCAAAGCTGGAATCCAATGCTAGGGGAGGCTGCATCTGGCAGAACAAAATTTGGAAAGAGATTTCGCTTTCAATGGGATCCTGTGTTTCCCTACAACATAGCATATGTCATCTATAAAGACAACGCTTTCATGCAGGAGATATACAATCACTGCTAAAATCAACCTCAAAATTAGGAAGCACCTATACAATGCTGTTACACAGTTCCTTTGATTTTCTTATTTATTTGCTGAAGAAGATAAAGCTATGAAAAAAGAGAATTCCTAACTTTGTGATTTTAAGATGGTGCCTCTTGGATATAATAATACCAAGAAACTGACAGGGAGAATGTGAGAATTTTAATGTGTAACCCTTCTTCTGTAGGCTAAGAGTGCTGCCAGAAACTGAAAATATGATTCGTAGAACAGCTCCTTCTCTACCTAGTTCACGTTGTGTAAAATCTGAGGGGTTAGTAATCTGCAGTCTGTAGGGTTTTTTCTGGAAGGAGTTTAAAGGTCTCATGCTCTAAAATACAAAATTAGGGAAGTTCTATGTATTAAGAAAGAAACTCTGATGTCTATTTGAAATGCCAAAGCTCCAGAGTGTTAAGTGATAAAAGGGTTGAAATCCATCATTATTTCTGAGTTTTAGTAGGGTGATGCTATGATAATCATGTTTTTCATACTGATGTTTTCTCATTTTCAATGAATAGCTTATTAAATCATCACAGTGTGAATTCAGCTGAAACTGAGAATGCTGTAATGAAGGTCAGCTCCTGTGGCACTGTTAGATAGACAGCTGGATCAGTGCAACAACGGCTCTGGACTTACAACTGGTGTGATGGTACATAAATCGACAGGAGTCGTCTCACCACTGAGTGTTGGAAGATTTCCTTGAGATTAGTTTTTAAAATAATGCTTTAAACTAGTGTGTATTCCTTCAGTTGATCACTGGAAAAGTCCCCTATGGTTTCTGCTGGGTTAGTAAGAAACACTGACAAACGTGTGACATTTTGTCCTTGTCCAAGTCAAAGACAGAGATCCCTGGAAGCGGGCTTTCACCCTGTGCTCCGAGATCAATGTATACACCAAGCTCCCCACTGAAGCAATTGGATTCACCTTGTTCACACTCTTACCAAATCCACAAGTGCTGGACACTGGCAGGTTATGGCTTTTAAGTGTCTCTTCTCCCCTCTTGATACAAAAATGCAATGCCATGTTATTTTTTAAGCTTTTCAGAGAAGCTTTTTCAGAGAAAAAAATCGTTTTTCCCAGTTAGTCTCCCTGGAAAAGATGGATGAAAATATAAATGACAGCAACGTTTTGCTGCAGAAAAGCTCCTAAGTTTTGTTAGTTTTGAGTAGCGCGAGTCCCGTTATTAGATTATGCAGCGCGTAGGTTGAATGTCAGCTTTGATTTTAGCATCTGTCGGCAGTGTTTAAGAGAAC
This sequence comes from Morus bassanus, assembly GCA_031468815.1. Lineage (NCBI taxonomy): Eukaryota > Metazoa > Chordata > Aves > Suliformes > Sulidae > Morus > Morus bassanus. Next base: position 38,245,537 of record CM062575.1, read on the forward strand.
TGGAACACATCAAAACTTGGCTAATGTTGACAGGCAAAACAGTAGACTGAAATTTCAGGCTATCTAGAAACCACACCCAGACCCCAAAACACATGTTAGAAGTAACTTTAATTCTGTGCTTCAGCTGAACAAGTAACCTTTTTCTGTGGTCACTTGTGATTCTAAGTTAAACATGTGTGCGTATTTCTGGTGTGGGCTATGTATCAATTTACCACCTTTCTGCAGAGTTTTTTTTCTGAGGATACCTTCCGCTATGACTGCTTTTGAATGCCCTTCTCATCCTTGGCTTCGCAGGAGCTGAGTAGCCTCAGACTATTAGATCCTATTTTTATTACTAAAAACAGTATCCTTGCAGGAGTGCCAAGAATCCTGTTGTGTTAGGTGCTAAATAAAGAGAGAACAAAAGGATCGTTCTTGCTTTAGTGGGTTTGTAGTCTAATTTCCTGGACTTAGATTTTCAATGGTGAGTACTTGACATTGCAGGGACCTACTGGGATTCCCAGCTGTGTCCAGCAGTTTAGTACCTATTGCAGTCGCTTGTGTCTTTATGTACCTAAATGCCTTTGTGCATCTGGCCCAAATTTCTAGTCCCGTGGAGGCCAGGCAGTGATTTCGATGAGCAGGACAGCGAACAATGTGCTTACACAGGAGAGCAGCTGTCTCGCGTGGGAGCAGGGAACTGGGATGGCTCCACGGCAGTGGGAGACTGAAAGGCCGCTCAGAGTATCCTGCCAACTCCCTGTCAAGAGCGGGTTATTCCCTGCTGTACTACTGCTTTGTTCAATCCCTCAAAATCCTGCCAAGCAAGTGGACTTGCACTGCCTACTAGGTTATGCCTCAAGAAGTTCACCCCGATACACAAAACACATTTTTTTCCTCATTCATTTGCTCCCAACAGAACCTCATTATTCACTGCAAGGAATTCCTTCCCTTCCTTGGTGTTTATGCTTTTTGAATATTTATAGGCTGTTATCATGTCCATCGTGCCCCAGCCGTCACTCAGCGAGGCTACATGTACGCTGTTCTTTTAATCTTGCTTCGTAACTCAATCCCTCCCACCCCCTAATCATTTTTTGTTGTTCTATTCCCAGCTCCCGCCAGTTCCAGTTGCTCATTTTGCTTTGGGTGAACGCTATATTTATGTTAATATTATGTGGTGGGTGGTCCTCTCTGCGCTCGTGGTCCATGTGAGTGATTTAGACGTTCGAAATGAGGTTGGCATTTTATAGCCAAGCCATGGTGTGATTACCAGTTCCGCTCTTTAAAGCACTCCTGGAAGAAATATGCTTAGCCATCACTATTAAAAAATGGCCACGATAGCCACTAATAAAGTGTCTGTGCAGGCGTTCGAGGGAATTGCCAAAATTTCATGGGTGCTCTGTACATTCAAAACGATGGTGTGCCATTAATTTTAAAACCATGTGCTGTATTTTCTGATGAATTTCCAGCTCATCTCAATTAAGAAAGATAGATGTAATATTTGCCATTTGGTAAGAAGACGAATTCCAGTTAGAATTTAACTGAGTCACGATTGTACCCCCAGGGTATTGTTCAGCCTCGCACTGAGTTGGTTTGCTTTTGTTTTTTGAAAAGAAATGCTTTCCCCCATGTGTCCTCACCAATCTCTCACCGTCTAGATATGGTACCCAGGGGATTAGAGATCTCTCACTATGGTCTCACCTATTTCACCAAAATAAAATTTAAACTTTCACCAGTGTTCAAGGAAAAAAGCTCTAACATTGCTCTTCTTTCCTCTAGTTTCTTTTGCTTTTTGGTTATACATTTCTCGGTGCCAAACTTCTGTGGCAGTACGGATCAGAGTTTAACACAGGTCACGATGTGTTAGCGTAGCCTGAACCCATTTGCTTTTTTCAGTGCTTGCCAATGCCGAAAAAATACGGCGCGTAGCAATTATCCCATCAGTTCTTACCTCTCCTGATTAACCATCCCTCTCCCTCCAGACTCTGCCCCGTAGGTTTGTGTGGAGGTAGTGAATTGTTGCAGGGGAGCCCTGTGATTTGATGTGATTTTTGGCTCACAGCAAGACCCCGTTCTCGGCACTCTTTTCCGCTCTCCTGGACCCCCCAGCTGGGCTCCCCACTGTGGGGCTGGCATCAGGACAGGGCTCTGAGCTGAGGGCCAGTTACCGCTGAGCTGACCACAATGGTTGGGCCAACTGGGGCCGTCGGGCCATATGGAATTGCTCAACTGTTCTCCAGTAAATCTTTTGACATTGACCAATTTAGCCGTGGAAAAAGCATACGACTCCTCTTTCTGAGCCTTGCGCAGTATCTTCTGGGAGGGAGAAACGCAAAGTGAAATGGCTCCTCTATCTGTCAGGACAGCAAGTGTGCGGCGAGTAAATCTCTGGTGTCTGACTGAAAAGCACAGTGTTTTGATTACCGTTAACCGTAGGAGAAGTCTTGGGAAGATGCACTCACATCTGCCGCTAGTGCTTTTATTTGTCATCACAAGTCCTCTATGCCAACTCTTACATGTCTTGCTTAGTTCACTCCATTTGAGACTATCCCATATCCCGTTTCTCTTTTGTATGCCTTCATTCTCCAGGTGGAGTGTTCACTGTCAGTTCATGGGGACGGGCATTTTCTGAATCAGGTACTGATGCTGTGTTGGTACGGTCATGGGATCTTTCCTGTTTATGGACTCCAATGAAACTGGGCTCAAGCCCCACAATCCCATTTACAGTGTTAGGCCTGGTTTTCTTCTTTGAGGTAAACGGCTAGAGAGGGCAATTTTAAGAAGCCATTTTATTTAAACATCGTTTATACTGAAGAAGATCTTTGAGGTGCAGGAGAGAATACCTTCTCCCTTCTCCCCTTCCCTACCACAAATCCCATCTGTCTTGTCATCTATCACTGGACATGACACTTACAGGAGAAATAAATGATTCCAATAGCAAAATATTTACTTCTCTAGTGCCTTAAAAACCTCCAGTCAGCTCACCACGAGGGCTCCACTGTTTTAATTGTGGACATGAGGCAAATTAGGCAATGATCACAGCCTCAGAATAAAACTAGGCTGAAAGCCATAGCATACGGTGTCTGAACCTGTTTGCCAATGTGTTGAAAGTATGTGGTGAAGTATGTTTTGAAAATTTCTCTAAAATCCTGAGCTGCTTGGGACTTTTGAGTCGGCTGAGTTCCCCCTCAGGATCTGCAAAATTTCATGTATGATTATGCTGTGTTATGCACAGGAGACTCAAGGTGATGCTCTACAGTGATAGCTGACGTAATGCATTCATTGGGCCATCCTTGAAAGAATAACTGAGAAACATCTAGTGAATTCGAAGCATTTTACAAGTAGTATGAGCTGAGCATCAGGCTGGTGAAACAGCTATATGTAATTATACCTGTTTTACAGACAAATAAGAGAAGGGATGAATAATAGAAATACTTTTCCAGAAGCCAAACAGTACTCCAGTGAAAGCGCTGGCATCCTCCCTCAACCGCTTGACCACATTCTGGCTTCAATTCAGGGAGGCATTACTAATCAGGAAAAATGCTCATGCACTGGCTTAATTTCAAGCACATGCTTAAGTTTCACTGAAACCAATTAGACTTAAGCATGTGCTTAAGTCCTCTCCTGAACTGGCTTCAGTTTGCAGATAGGCAGAATGCAAAGATCTGCTGTGATAGAGTTTTCCACCCCCAGTGGGTCATGTTTAAGTTTTATAACTTTATAATATTGCAATATAGAATGTATCTCTTCCCACACAATTGTTCTCTTGGGAAGGCCTTATTCTGAGTGAATTAAAAGCACCACTAACTTAATCTCCACACAAATGCAAGAAAAATTGATTTGCTAAATGCAAACATTTTCTTTGCTTTTAAAAGAATGCTTATTCCTTTAGTGGCTAACCCAAAATCCATTCTGCCTGCTCTCGGGAGAGAAAAATGCTAAAGAAACTCTGTTTTGCTCTGTTAATGAAATCTGTGTGGATAAGTATAATTCACTTATGCAGAATAGGTTGATATGTTTCTTATCGTCCATTTCATTCCAGTCTGAACATTCCTTAGAAAATATCAAAGGTTTTATGTCATCTCTAAATGAAGAAATGTGTAATGCTCCATGACTTCAGGCACTGATCTTATCCCTGTGAATGGGTGACTAACTGAAACATTAGAATTATAAATGGGAATAATAAATTTTGGCCATAGGAGGCAATAACATGTAACAGATTAAGCAATCTAGCTCTGGAGAAGAGTTGATCTACAGTAACTAATTTGGTGCAAACTGTAATGTATGCATTTTCTCCTCCATTTATAAAGAAACAGATGTGTGACTCAACTTTGCATTTTTCCAAAGTCAATCTGCTTGGAGGAACACAAACAAGATTTGTTTCCAACAAGGCATATTACAGTATTTCTCTCCTGGTTGGTATTTTTTTCCTTTAAAAGTGAGAAGTGGGTCTGAATCTGGAGCGTACAGCAGTTATGTCGCACAGCCCCACTGGCAGGCTCTCATTTTCAGGCTTGGCCATTGCCTAGGAATCTTTCGTCTTAATTTTCCCAACCATTTACTTTACAAAGAATTTCCATTTCTGCCTTTCTATCATTTGATGCCGTGGGTCTGGTTTTTCTGAAAGTTGCTTATACAAATAAGTGTATGGAGGAGTTGGTCAGTATTTGCTACTGCTGTTGTCTCAAGGCTTGATCCAGTTTCTGCTGATTCCAGTGATCAGCTGCCGTTCCCAGTTACTGGCATTCCTAATTGCCTGAGTGCTTGTGCAGCCCCGTCGCTCGGAGACTTTGGGCCAGTACTTTGGATGCGGCACGCACCGGAAAGCTGGAAAAAGATACTGTTTTGTCTAGCTGCTGTACTGAGGAGCTCTCTGGAAACCGTTGTGGTTAATCGATACAGACAGACAGGATAATGAGTGAGTAGAAGAGATCACAGTTGGGGATTTCTTTTAGATTTTCCTATGAATGAGTATTTTTGTCTTGAAGATGAATTGTGAATAATTCCCTCCTCCTGCCCAAGAACTCTATAAAGCAGTTAATTTGTGTCTCTCTCAAGATGGAGAGAGGAGCTGATGTGCTTCACCAGGGACCGAGTAACAGAGTGACATACGAGCAACAGCCACTTTATGCTGCTCTTGGAATAGAGATGTGCCCTAACTGCAGATTCTAGGGCTGGAACTGAACTTTTCCAGCTTGAAAGGATCTGGGCTGGAGTATTTGAGAGAGAAAAGCAGCCACAAAATTTGGACACAAGCCAATAGCTTTTGGTTTGAGGATGCATCCAGCTTGGAGTCTTGTGTACAGTTAAGTAAGACAAAATCCCTAGGAATTCCCATCATGTCAAATATTTACATTCTGGGGCCTTTTTCTTTTTTTTTTTTTTTTTTTTTCCTATGGAGTTTGATCCTGATTGTAAAAATTCCCTTTTCTACTGAATGTGTCAAAATGTCGTGATTGCATTGCCAAAGTGTCTGTGCTCTCAAACAATGTAGACTTTTAGTGTTTCTGCCAAAAGTAGCAATAAGAGTTTAGTCAAATATTGAAGCTTCTGCTGCAATAAACACACACAGAGCGCAGTTAGCGAGTTGAGAATGGGGCTATATTCTGTGCTGTTATTTCGGTAGAGCTATAGACTTCACCGGCACTGCTAGAGTCTTTCTCTGGTTATGAGCAAGAGCAAATTGGACTCTTATAGTCCCTTACCTCTAACACAAATACAGTTATTTTTTAGTTTACCGTATTCTCTAGGATAATGATTTCATGTTTAAGTGATATCAGTTTGGACTGTCCTTGTACTGAAGGCTCTCCAAAAGCTTTGCCAATAATTAGGCCTCTTGATAGGTCAGTCAGATGAAACTTGGCATATTTTGCAGGTGAGTAAAAAAAGACGTGGGAGTAAGGAGCATGTGGGAGTAAATTTGCCCAGGTCACGACAGAACCGGGATGAGGATGCAGAGCCCCAACTCCTAATGGGCTCTACTAACGGGGCACCCACGGGGCAACCTGCATGGATGCTGCAGCTGCCAAATTAAATGTTTAACTAATAGCAATGGGTTTTGTCATCCTGTATTTTCCCCTTTTCATAGGAGGACTCACAGGAACTGTTTGCACTAGTGCAAGCAATTGTGAAGGAGCTGGCCATCCCTGCTCGCTGCGTCCAGCCCTTAAAGATGATAAAAACAGTACAGTTGTGAGTCTGCTCCAAAAAGAGCCCTTAACACTAATAATACATCTTTCCAGCTAGTTTATGCACTCCAGCGCATAGTGAGGTAACAGAATATCCAAAGCCGGTTTCACTGGCCTTTAGGTAGGTAGGCTGCTTCTGTTATTGCTCTCCTGCTTCGCTGCGGGCCTCGCTTGCCATGTGGTTAGTCCCTTTGTGGTAGTTTCAGGGTTTGCGTGCTTAAATCTACACAAGCACATTTCAAGGACCCTGTTACTGTGACGTGTAAGACGTTTGCAAATGGCAGTCCCATAGTGAAGTGACTCCGAATTTGCCCATCTGGAAATCTCTTTGCTTTGCAACATGTTCGGGAGCCTCTGACTTGCACATCAGACGTTTAATTACCGAGTTCCCATTTGACTTGGTCTAGGGCTTGTATTTGTGGCAAACTTGGATGCTGAAGATCTGTAACAGGGATTTAACCCCGTGTGTGTGTGTGTGTGTAGGATGTGTTGATGCCAGGGATGAGAGGCTCCTGTGGCGGAATAAATTGGCTGTGGGAATCGGAGGAGCCTCCCTGGTAGACCCCAGCGGTGAATCTCATCCTGAGTGTTTATATTTGCGTTATATCCTGAGCTTGTGAGCCAGGGAACTTTGCTGACACTGCTCAGCAGCTCATAGTCTTGCCCATGGTTTGTGGCAGAGCCGTATGCACTAGCCTCATCTGCAAACACTTCTTGTGAGGCAGATGACTGCCCTTTCCAAGCCAGGCTTGGGCCCGTCACTCTCTGCTGTCACTTCTCACGTGCAGGCAGATGGTTTGGGTTTCTCTTCCTGGTGAAGGGTCTGGTTTAGGCGAATCTCCCTATAAAGGTCAGAGGATGGTTCAGGTTATGCAGAAGTACGTATGTGGCCCCCAGGGACTGAGAGGAGCAGTTGTGACCCTCGATCTCCTTGACTGAGGCACAGGGTGTGCAAATGTTGAGCACCCTCACTCTGTGGGAAGGTAATACGTGTGTGTTAGAGCTTTCTTTCCAGCTGATGGGCTGGAAAGCAACCTGTGTGCTGACCGTGGGTACGTAGTGAATAAAAGTTGGCTTGACAATTTCCAGCGCGCTTCTAGGCAAATTCCAAAGTACAGCTGGAGCGAGCGAACCCCCCGGCCGGGCTCATAAACCCCCGGCAGCCCTGGGTTGGGCTGAGCACCGCCAGGCCGAGGGACCGGGCTCTGCCAGGCCGGACAGTTGTGTGATAGCAGAAAATTGGTGGGGTTTCAGGAGGAGCTTCACTGAGAGCTCATTTCGTGGTGTTATAAAAAGGCAAATCCCGAGTTCCTTAATGGAGCAAGCTCACGATGAGTGCAACAGAAGTTTGCTTAAGTAAAGAGTGAATAATGTTAGGAATATACGTACGTATATGTGTGTGCATGCGAAGGTCTTCAGGATTTAGCTGAGTGTTCACACATTCCCTAAGCCAATAACATCCGTTGTTATGGGAAATGAGGTAAGTGACAGAATTACTGTCCTTATGGCGGGCGACAGGCGAGTCTAATATTCCCATGCTGTAATTCCCTGTTTCGGTTACTGCTTCAACAATAGATTGAGAGAGAGAGAACACGAACAAAGAGTTTTATTTGAAGATTTCATCAAAAAAAAAAAAAAAAAGTTGGATTCAGACGGAGGCTCAGTTGGAAAACAGTAAAATAAAAAACGCGTCCTTCGCTGAGAGCTTGCCGCTTAGCTAACCCGTTTGGGGGTTCCTGCTCTTCGCTACCTCTTCCAGCCAGTGCGGACAGAGGAGTTTTTCTGGGCGATGGCGTTTAAAACGCTCTCTGTGGGTGACGCCGCCAAGACCCAGCTTTGCGGGGCGCGGAGGCTGCGGGGGGGGGGGGGGGCGCAACCTCCGCGCTGCCCCGCGGTGCTGACGGCCCCCCCTTTTTCTCTCTCCCCCCCCCCCCTTTCTGTGCCCCCCGCTCCTCCCACCCCGCGCAGCCTGCGCGGCCGCGGAGCCGCCGCTGCGCTGGGAGCCGCGGTGCCGGCAGCAGCTCCGCCACCTGCAGGACGGCGCCAGGATCGCGGCGCGGCTGCCGCCCCGCCTGGAGGGACGCTGGGTCTCCACCGGGTAAGGCACCCCCCCAGCACCCCATCCCACCCCCGCACCCCGGGAGGGCACCCCGAACCCCCGGGCCAACCCCCCCGGCCCGGCCCGGCCCCTCCGCACCGCTCCCGCACCGCTCCCGCATCCCCGGCCCCGGCGCTGCCGGGCTGGGATGGGCACGGAAAAGCAAATCCGACAGCCTGCCCTCCTCTGCCCCCTCCCCAGGGACCCACCCCCGGCTTAGAGGGTCCCCCCGCCCCCCCCTTAGAGCCTCTTGCCCCTCTGGCCCGTCAGGGTGCAGCTGACACATGGTGTGAATTTTGGGGTTGTCCTGTGCAGGGACAGGCGTTGGACTCGATGATCCTTGCGGGTCCCTTCCAACTCGGGACATCCTGTGGTTCTATGATGAGCACACCCGGCTCAAACTGGCCTTGCTGCCCCCCCCCGGCGCTCCTCCCTGGGGATGTGGCACAAAGCGCAAGATCCTCCGTCCAGAAAGTGCAAGATCCTCCATCCAGCACCGTCACGTTTTGGTAGCAGGCGCCAGATCTTAAAATCACCCAAGGGTGGCCACCGGGTGTGGGAGGCTCTTGCCCACCATGCTGCTCCCGCCCAGGCTCACCCCTCTCCTCCCGCACCCCGGGTGCCCCTGGGGTGGGATTTCACCCTGTGCACCCCCGGCCATGCGCCGCGGGCAGCTCAGGACTGCCTTCTTCCCCAGGTGCGAGGTGCGGCCGGGACCCGAGTTCCTCACCCGATCCTACCTCTTCTACGCCAACCGCCTCTTCAAGGCTTACCAGTTCTACTACTGGGACCCCTCCTGCCGCGACCCCTCCTACTCGCTGGTCATCAAGGGCAAGCTTCGCCTGCGCCAGGCCTCCTGGATCACCCGCGGCGCCACCGAGGCCGACTACCACCTCCACAAAGTCGGCATCGTTTTCCACAGCCAGAAAGCCATGCAGGAGGTGGCCTCTTGGATCAACCAGACCTCCGGCGAGGGCTGCAGCGGGTTCCTGCCCCCGGGGCGCACCTGGGCTCCCGGAGCCCTCTACGAACTGCTGAGCGCCAAGACCGAGCGCGACTGCACTGCCGCCTTGGGCTTCGCCATGCACGAGCTGAGCCTGGTGCGGGTGGAGAAGCATTACCAGCCCTTGCTGCAGGTGCAGCAGAGCGGGAGCCGGCTGGTGGAGGAGCTGTACCTGGGGGACATTCACACCGAGTGGGTCGAGAGGCTCCACTACCGGCCGACCGGTTATCAGCGACCTATGCAGAGCGCTCTGGTAAGGATGATGTCTTTACGTGATCCCTTCAAGGGCTTTGCCAAGCAGGTTATTTCCTTACTGTTAAAAATACCGCCTGCCTGCACGGAGCGCCCTTCCCTCCTAAGGACACGCGGATGAGGAGGTGTGGGGCTGGAGGTGCGGGTCCCCAGGGTGCTGCACGTGCTCTGCGGCACATGGGGCTCGCTCTCTCCCTTGCCGAGAGAGCGGGACCGGGGTGGGTGAAGGCTCAGCAAAGCCAGCCTCAGAAACATGCCCGCGTTGGCATGGGCCTGGAGTTAATGGCGTTTCTTTGGCTCCGTGTTTTCCCAGGAAATGCAGTTTCCTATTCTCCCGCACCAAAGTCAGTGAAAGCTTCGGGCTGCACATCATTAGAGGCTGCCTGCTCTGTTGTTTTTCTTCCTCCCCTCTCTTTCGCTCTTTGTCATGTCCTCCAGGTTGAGAGAGGAGCGAGGAAGCAACATCCGTCATTAAATCATTACTCTTCGGTGCAATGCCATTAGAAGAGGAAGTTGCCCTGAATACAATTATGTTATTACACAGAAATCAAACTTTCACTTTGATGTAAATAAAACTGAGCAGGGGACTTGGTTGCATTTTATTTTATTATTTATTTTGTTTTGCAGCAAGTTAGTTTATTTCCAGGAAAGCACATTTCTATCTGAATCATAGCTAATCAATTCAGAAGTGATTGAGCGGTGAGATGGCGTGGAAAGACCTCCCTGAACTTTACCAGAGAGAACTGAATTAACTGAAAAAAAAAATTATTTTGGGGGCAGCATTTCCCCACACCCCAAATTACAGCAACTGAACTCTGAAAAACACGGAGCAACGCCCCTCTCCCCCTCGAAAGTCACATTCTCAAATTGGTTAAACTTGTGTTATCTTGGGCCAAAACCATATATATGAGCAAAAGCAGATGGTAAACATAAACACTTTTAAAAGTTAATTTAAACCCAAACCTAAAGATACTGAAGTTCACTCTCTGAATATAGCACTGTAATTAATCAGCTAACAGCTCTCCAATGGACCAGCACATGATGTCACCACTTGGCGATAATTAGAAGCTGCCATACATTAGAAATAACTTCACACGACTGGTTTAAGCAAGTAAGATTTTTGGCTCCATGTCTGTAGTGATAATTTTATTGGGGACAGGATTTTTCTTCTTTTCTTTTTTTTTTTTTTCTCTGAACTAACATCCACTTGCTTGTGCCGGTGAGGGTTACGCAGCTATGTTAGGAATTATTTTTTAACCCTCTTTATGAAAATATCACGCTTTTTCCCTTAAATTTATATCTGCTTTAAAGAAACCCATTCTCCCCAAATTACCTTTCATTATCAAAGAATTTCCTGTCTAAGGAGAGCATATATATTTGCCAACTTCTGGGATTATTTAGCCATAATGTACTGTGTACTGTCAGCACTCATTAACGTGACAGTAGCAGTAAAGCAAGCTGAAAATGACTAAATTACAGTAGACTCCAATCAACTTGCATGTAAATTACCCACCCTACAGTTAACTACTGAGTTATTTAACCTTGTTGTGTACGACAGTTCAGTAAAGATTAGCTTGTGTTCTAGAAAAATCATAAAATGTTCAAACTCTGGTTATTGAAAAATAAATCGGTTGTGATATATGAAGTATAAGAAGAAGTTCCAAGCTGCACAAAACCCCCTCCTGGCCTCGGATCGGCTGCAGGGCTGGTTTGGCTCAGAGCTCTGCGCGGAGCACAGGCAGAGAAGCAAAGGTCAGGTCCTCGTTCGGCAGCGTGTCCTTTCCTTCTCTGTCCCCGCTGCAATGCCCGTTCCGGCTGCTCGGCAAACCCCCTGCCTCCGTCCCGGCCGCCTCACCTGCCGCCCGGACGGCCACCTGCCAACCTTGCGAACGCGGCCGCAGCTGCGCGAGCGTGGGCTGGGGCTCCGTACGGCCGCGGGAGGAAGGAAGGGGGCGAGGGGGAAGCAGAACATGCCGTGCTTTTGGCCGTCCTGGAGAGGCTGCCATCAGCGCGGCGTCGCACAGCCACAGAGGCCTCCCCACGGTAAGGTTTCACAGCCTTTTTGATTGCCGAAAAGACGGCGTTGTTTTTTCTGAATCGGTGCAGAAGTGCGGTGGTGTAGCCGACATCTCCCTGCACCCTCAGCCTCGCCCCTGGGTGTGCGCAGCAGCTTGCAGTGGAAAAACTTGCAGGGAAACAACCTGGATGGCCCGAGGGAGCGTTGCCTGCCCTTGCAGCAGCTCTGCCCTTGCCCTGTCCTCCTCCCGCAGCCTGTCCTTAGCGGCCCTGGCACAGGGCAGAGCGCAGCCTCGGGGCACAGACATCTCCATCCTTCCCCACGTACCAGAATAGCAAAGAGCCAGGGCAGTGCTTTATCTCACTTAATCTGCTTGAATGTCTTGGGCCAAGTTCACTGCAGTTGAACACCCTGGTGCCAGGGAGGGGAGTTTCACCTTCTAAAATACTCTGAAAGAGGTTTTTTGCCTATCAGTTTACAAAAATGCTATTCTTTTGTCTTCCGCAGCACCATGTGCATCCTTGCCCGGCCTGTGGGATTATATACAGAGCTGATGAACACCACCCACCCATCCTACCCGTCAGAGCTCAGCTGCCAATGCAGCTCAGCGGCAGCTGGGTGAGCACCCACTGCGAGGTCCGACCCGCGGTGCTTTTCCTTACCAGGTACTTCATATTCCACGGTAACAACCACACCTGGGAAGGTTATTACTACCACTACTCCGACCCGCTCTGCAAACAGCCGACTTTCACCATCTACGCATCTGGGCATTACACCCAAGGCATCCCCTCCGCCAAGGTGCGAGGTGGGACGGAGCTGGCTTTTAAAGTCACGCAGGCGCGGGTGACGCCAATGGACCCGGTGACGGTGATGATGCTGAACTCCTCGGAACCTGGGAGCTGTGGGCTGACAAGCTCCTGGAGCGCGGGAGTGGAGCAGGATATAACGCCCACAAACGGGTGTCTGGCTTTGGGCATCAAGCTGCCCCACACGGAGTACGAACTTTTCAAAACGGAGCAAGACACGAAAGACCGCAGCCTGCTGTACATTGGCGAAAGGCCCACGGACGGATCCAGTCCTGACAGCCCAGACAAGCGACCCACATCGTATCAGGCACCTCTGATTCAGTGTGCTGGAGCGCCAGAGGAGTTCTCTGGCTATGTTAGTCTAAAATACTTGGGAAAAAAGGATGCTAATGGGAATGAAGCATTAAAACCTCTGCCTGTGGCCTTTTTATTGTTTATAGCACTTCTGTTTTTCAGATGGGACTAGTTATCTATTCAGGTACAGCACAGAATTCAGATAGTCTTGGTGCTAGCGTGACTTTTATATCCTTCAAATGAGCACATCTGGAATCAGTTTTACCCAGATTTGGAAACAGTTTTTTAAAAAAACCCAACAACAGTGAACGAAGCCAAGATATGCCCGGCTACACACAGTTTGTCCTGTGGCGTTATTGCCTCATCTCCCCTCTTCTTTGTGTACAAATTTAATGTAGTGACATGGATGCGCTGCACATTGCAATAGATAATTTAGCAATTTGAGGAGGGGGGGAAGCTACATCGATTACAACTGCTGCTTTGAGCTTTTGACATTGCTAAGATTTAATCAAGAGCTTGATTCAGATGTAATTCAAGCATCCAAAGTGTCGGCAGCTGAGTTTCTTTGAGGTTAAGTTCCCTCCCATCATACTCCTTATTGCTGTTCGTGCAGATTTAATCTGCGGAGTCGGTCGGCGACAGATAAACAGCCAGCAAGCGCTCTTGATAAGGGCACGGTTAATCACGCCTTTCTCAGTTTACGGGCGTTTTCTGCAGGTCTCCTGTGTATGTACGCGCACAAAGACGCAACATACCACCTTCCACTTAGAAACGTACAAAAAGCAGCCCTCAGAGAGCATTACCTCAACAGACTGTTATGACCCTGGTCATAAAAGAAGATACAGTAGATGGAAAAGGCTTCTGTGCATAACCGCTCCGACCTTCAGCATTGCCTAGCTGCAGACACCGCATCCTTGCTGCGTTATCCTGGCTTTTCCAGTGCAGGACTGGCCGCCTCCGCTGTGGTACGTCAGCAATGGCCCCACGTCGCTGCCCGCCTTGTCCAGCAGGCGAAGGCACTGCCAGGCAACCGCGGCTCCCGCTCACCATGCACTGAGCGAAGCAAAAGGTGGCTTACAAGTCTTCTCAGGCCATGGATTTTCACTGCCTCCTCTTTAGTAAGCGTACTGGCACACCGGTTGTTAACCCAGCTCTCCTCTCAATCAAAACGTCACTTCCAGCCTCGTCCCTGTGAAGATGTTTTATAAATCCACCTCTAGTGAACTGAGGAGATACTCGAATCAGCACAGTCAGGTCAGACTGATTTCTACTGACAAGAAGGACAAACTAAGAAATTATATTCCCTGTCTGCTGCAGCTAAGAAGCATATAACTCACTTGGAGAAGACCTCCTCCCAGTAGCTAAATCCTCTCCAAATAAGCCTATATATCTTACTCACAAAGGATATTTTGTTAAACCAGCTATGCAATAGCTACCTTCTTAATGCTGTATTTACGAACTTGCAGCTTGTACTTAGATAAATTATGGGGTTTATAACATAAAAATACTTTGGGGGGATCTGTACATTAACTAATAATTCAAATGAGATGCTTATTAAATGCATACAATTGTGACATAAATGTTGTCATCATATTCGCATGTTCCAGGCACGATCAAATATTAGTCCTGCCCATAAACAGTTACACTTCTAAGATGATACACAAAAAGGCCGAGCTTGGCTAACCTCGCCTTCGGTTCCCTCTACGAGCAGCGGAGGAGGAGACTTCTCCAGGGTTAGTTCAGCAGCCAGCAAAATACCTCCCCGTTTCTAGGGGTTGTTGTGCTTTGTTGCCTGCTACTGCGCGGAGATCCGTGGGCAAACGCCTGAAGAACCGGAGGTGCACCTTGGCGAATGTGGCGTCTCCTTCGGGATGGCCCCGCGGCGATGCTGTGAACGGGGGCGAGTCCGGGGTAGCACAGCTGCACCTCACGGAAAGCCATACGCGCGGCACAACTTTTCCTTCAGCAGATCTGTTTCCCATCACCGTGCTAGAGCGCTCGCTCGCTGCAGCCTAGGGGAAAGGCTCCTGTGACTCAAATCAGCAACGCTGCGTGTTTCTGCAGGACCACAGATGGCCATGGCGAGAACAGGGAGCAGCCTTGAGCTGCCTTTGTTGGGCGGGTGGAGGAGGGGGAAGGCAGTTCCTGCCCTACGTTTACACCCAAGAATGAGATTTGTGGGCACATACTTTCTTTTTTTCATTCACGTAGTACGGAAATGTATTAAACTTAGCAAGTGTTTGGATATCGCATGGAGTAAAGAGTCCTCCAAGACCACAGGTCCTTTCAAGGTGGTGATGGGATTAACGTGATGTAAAAAATTACAAGATGACATCACATGCTTATGCAACGTCTGCAACAACACTTGAGAAAGCTCCCACCTCCGCCCGCAACATGTGAGCCACGGCTCGGCTCCAGCGGCGCTCCATGATGAGACACGGCTCCACAGCTCCCCACGACGGGCGGGCCATGCTGACTAAACTTCCCTACAAAAAGCCTTATCAGGAGCCTCTTTGTCCTCCATTTCCCCCGCTCTAAGTACACTGCTGAACGAAAGAAAAGCCATGAAAAAGCTATTTGCATAAATATCATAACTTTTATTGTTCTGTTCACAGTTTTTGGAGAAACACTCCTAAATTACACAGTTATTCTCCCAAGAATTTGTGCCTTTTTCCAATTTGAATTTGCCTGGCTTCGATTGGCAGTCCGTGATTCTTGTTGTGTTGCTCTTTTTAAGATCAGAGAGCTGCAGTGTTCGGTATTTTCTCCCCAGGAAGGTACTTGTGCACTGTAATCAACATGCTCAATTCTGGTAGATGAACTCAGGCAACTGAGTTTCCCTCTCGTTCTCTCTAAGGCATTTTCACACTCCACCAGTAATTTTTGAATCTTTTTTCGCATCCATTCCAATTACTCAGCTTCTCTTTTAAAATGTAAATATCCAAATTGCATCCAAAATTCTCAGCTCTCACAGCTGAGACATACAGAAGTATAATCACTTACTGCTAACAGTAATTAAGAACAAAAATGCATTCTTATTCATTAGTCTGTCACCCTGGGACTGCACTGGGAACACATGTGGAGCTCTTACTCACTCTGGTCCTGGGAATGCGTATTTCTGGCATGTTAACATTTTATCGGTAGTGATTTTATATCTATCTTCACCGGCGATCTGGAACCGCTGAATCGTATCGGGTCCCAGCAGAACCCTTCTACGGGCATCCCCGTTTCCTTACGGTTCTCTTTGAACGACCTTCTCAAAGGTGTGATTGTCAGAAAACACCGAGCTTTGCAGGGCCCCAGATGCGCTCAGTTCACTCTAATCCCAAAGAAGATTGAAAAACAAAGAATGCAATGACTTATGTCACGCTCCTTCACTAACGTTCACTCTCCTTTTTCATCCCTTCCCTGGGGGCGTCAAGCACTTCACCCGGGCCGTCCCACCCCGTTCGCCATCCTTCTCATCGGCAGGTCGGAGATGGCCCCAGGCACCTCCCTTAGCAATACTGATACGAAGTTTCTAGACCTACTGAATTTTACAATGTTAGTTTTTAATATTAAGCATTGCTAATGAATGACATCACCTTTCCAGTTCTCTTACATCAGCACTAGCAGTTTTACCACCTGCATCTAGTGACGGTCCTTATCCTGCCGCAAAGATTTCCTCTGAACTTCAGCTCTTTATCGCCCTCTCCAAGCACTCCAACCCAGACATTTTTCTTTTCCTTTGGCTATTGCTTTCCTTATTAATTTCCTACACTCCATAACTCTCATTCTGAGTCGACCGCTGTCTGCTTCTCTTTTTCTTATTTGTTTTATATTACTTTACATCTAATTTTTCCCTTCATTTCATCACTGAAACAGGACGGGTGGTTAGCCAAAGTTGTCCCCCTTCTCAGCTGCAAAATTGTTGGGGTTTTGGCCATTTAATAGCTTTCACTTAGAAAACTACCTATTCTAATTCAGTTTTCCATCTAATTTCTTCTTCACTACCAGATTTGATACGAAATTTGCTCAGCTACGCCCTTTCGAAGCGCCAATTACATTTATTAGCAGTTTGCACAGCTGTATGCCTAGCTTGAACGTAACCAGGATTCCACAGTAACCACCAACTTCTAGTTCTGCGTTTCATTTATCTTCATCTGACATAAACAAGACAAAACCAAATAAATTCATCTTTCACATCTAACACTGCATTAGAAAAACAAGCCTAGGACGCAGACAACGAACATTAGTCCTGACTACTGGATTCCTTTCAACTGTAAAACAAATATATACCTTTTTATTGTACCTGTGAAGAAAACCAGGCTAAGAGATGCACCGGCAGGTTAGTACCAGCTCAAAGTTGATGATAAACAGGCACGTGTGTCTTGTAAAACTCTTCCCCATTCACTTCTCATATAATACTTTCCAAAAGTTTTATCTCTTTTTAACCACCACTCCGAAAAGCAGAGAAAAATAATTCTCAAACACCCTGAATACATTTACTAGCTTCCTGCACTAAGTCTGAGCATGGAAGTCCTTCATACCTTCATTAATATCATAAGCTACTCAGGCAAGTTGCCTTTGCAGTTTTCTGCTTCTCTAGCAGGCACAGAAATGTAAAGGATGAGCTGAGTTTGCCGGACAAACACAGTCACGGGTCTGATCTCCACGGCTCCGTTAACAGTAACTTAGTTTTCCAATCAGCCACCTTCATGCCCCCTCTGTTTAAAATACCTTCGAATGTATTTTGCATTCCAGATTTCCCAAACAATTCTTGAACTGAAACAAAACACAAAGAAGTTTGAGAACACTTTTGGATATATTAACAGCATTGAACTAGTGCTTCATTTGATAAACAATCCACACTGAATATAAAAGCATTCTCTTTACTATAAATAACTATCGTGCATTAAAACAGCAGAAAAAAGCTGGAGACGGAAGGGAGGTGGCTGACAAGACTCGTTGCTCCAAACGCTACACAGAGGGAAGAGGAAGAAGGAACAAATTTGATCAAAGAGGAAGCGGAGAGGGGAGCGGTGCCCTCGGCTCCCCACCCGCAGCGAGTGGAGCAGGGTTAGGCGGGTCAAGGGAGCGCTCCGCCGCGCAGCCCGGGCACAGCCACAACGCGCTCCCGTGGGCCCCGAGTCCGGGACGGGCAGTCAGGGCAAGGCAAGACTGGAAGGGCGACGGGAGGATGGAAAACCAACGGGCAGCAGAGAAGAAAAGCCATTTAAAGACGCTGGGCTGAACGTCGGTTTCTTTGCCGAGGAGCAGTGAAGGAAAAAGGGTGACTTGGATTGAACCAAAGGGCTGAGGGAGGGAATGGAGTGCTATTTGTCAGCTCGGGCAGAACAGAGCAGGAAAAAAATGGGGCTGGAGAGTCTGCAGCCTTCACAGAAACGCTCTTTTGGGTTCAGAACTGAAGCAAAAATTCCTGGCTCCAGTCACGCTCGTGTGTGGCCTGCCAGTGAAATGTGAAAACAAAAGCTGCTGCTTCAGCTCAGAGTTACTACATCGGATGCTTAGGGTCAGGAATGGGCGCCCATAGGCAGAACATAAAGGATTCAATCCTGACACACACACGGGTTACACGTAATACCAACTTCAACTTTTAAAAACCTAATTATACGTATCTTAAGAGAGCGTAAGCTTATACTCGATCAGGCACACAAAGCTGGGCAGTTTCGGGCACCTTCTGGGCAGCCTGAGCGCGCTTTCTGACCAGGTACTGAAGGCTGGATCAGCTACTGCAACGGACGCACAAGAAGCGGCCAAACTAACAGTGCACAAACTTGGTTTTGCCGTTTCCTAACTTCCGAGGGCTTGACTTTGTGCAGCCTTACTAAAGGTCTTTTAAAAGTAGTTGTGTGTGGATAATTGTGTGTGGGAACGTTGCCAACTCAAACATGAGGGAGTTCAAGAGGCTTTTCTAATCTTGTGAGTTTATCCACTGAAGAAAAAGATTTGATTAAAAAAACCTGAAGTACAGCTAAACTGGGAACAATACGTTACTACGGGCTGTTCTTCAGTTCTTCACAGGCACTTCGAAATCTTGAAACAAAAACCCCCAGAAAATTAGGAACTTATTAAACAGGAATGAAATGTACTGATGCAGAAACATAAACAGAAATGCCAGATGTATAATGTCAACTTGTAATATGCGGCTTCAATTAATTCTTCTTAATTCATTTGTTTTCTTAACTTCTTTTGTTTTGCCATCTGGAAAAGGCCATTTTCTAATGACAGACCATAGGAGGAAAGATCCAAAGTTCAAGTTTGCTTCAAGGAAAAGCAGCCTTGTTTCTGTACTCGCAGGCTCAGCGTTCCCTTCTGTAGTTTTCACTCACGCAGAAGCTTCAGGACACGCTGAGGCCTGGACTGGGAGGCAAAAAGATCTACGTGGAAGTTTAGTTAAAGTTTTCAAAAGTTTTACTCCGCAAAGTACAAATGTGAAAGCAGTTCTGAAAAAGGAAATGAAGCCCCGGGAAATGGCGGAGTAAATGACAGCTATGTAGCCATTCTGGAAGCGTGCAAGTGCACACTTACTAGAATATTACATGCAAGAGATTTCTGGGTGGCTCTCGTGTTATTTTAAAAAATAATCTACATTTATCCAATAAAAAAAATCACCCCATTAATAAACCAAACAAATTTTATAGTTAAGCAGATTTGAGTAGTGGAAGCACACAATTACTTCGTCCTCTGAAGCTAATCAAAATGAAAGTTGGTAACAGCACAATGAGTAACGTCGCTTTCGCACCGACACCCGTTAGCCAAAGTGATTCAGTACCCGTGAAGCTGTCAGCATAATATAGAGAAATCTTAATTGGACACGGTCGAAGGATCGGCATTACCCCGCCTGAACAATAAACCCCAGTATTTATCTAACTGCAACAGATGATTTATACTAGCACCGTATCCCACTGTCATCTTTTCATGAGGTGTATCTAGAGAACTGCTGGGTTTCGCTACATGAGCAAGCAGCCTTGCTCAGTAATTGCTTTTCTTTCTAAAATGCCTAAACATTGGTTTATACAAATATTTACTACAAAGGAAATTAATTTAAACAGTAACTTCTACATACGGTACTGAACTAGTCTCACTCCTGTACAGATTACTTTCTTCTTTTTACATTAGTGTTTCTGGCTCAAAAAAAAAAAAATAAATCTTGACTGTACACTGAAATTCACGCACCTCCTGTCCCCTCTCAACTTGCTCACTTGAGGATTTGAGTAATGGGTGCTAACGCATTTTCAAACAATGCAAAAGCGGCTCCCCAAGCCCAGGCTGCTCCAGTGCTGCTCTGAAGTACTACTGCAGCTGTACCGCAGCCACAACAAACACCAAGTTCAGAGCGCTTGTTTCACATGTTCTTTAATTTCAAAGAGAGGGATTTTTGGTTGTGTTTTTTTTTTCTCAGATACTTTGTATAGAAAGCAGAACTCAGGATATGGCATTTCAGGACATCATGTAGAGCCAAGAGAAGTACAGTCTCAAAAACTTGGATCACTACAGTGAAGTCACTATTGCGCCCGAGAATTAAGGAAGCGTCCCAAGTGAGAGATGGACGTGTCGTACGCATTTTCTAAAGAAAAGGGATGACATAGTTTTTTTTCATTAGGCAACTACAACATCCAGTATCTTAAGACATTAACAATCCATTTTTGTGTGCACACCACGACGTAAATATGCTGACTGCTAAATCAAGATTGTAATAAAATCGCAAGTTTACGTGTGCAGCGAATAGAAACCCTTCGTAGTTTATTGGTGAGAAGAAAATAGTGATTTGCAAAGTGAGGTTCCAACTTTATCCCACTAACAGCATTTCAGGACAAAAAAGTAACATGGAATACCACCATCAAGCGATTACAATCCTGTATTTTTAGAAAATTACATTATGGTACATCAATCCCTCTCAACATGACACACATGGTATTATCTTGCTCTTCAATCCCTAAGGCAATTCAACCAACAGCAACTTGAAACTGGGTGCCCAGCTTGCATGTGCAATGGTTCCAGTTGTGCGTTCACAGCTGACAACTGCCAGTGCAGAGCAATAGTTACGATCATTCATGCAGGGAATATTTGCTTTAAGATGTGGATAACTACATGAAAATAGTAGAAACCATTTTCCCATTCATTTCCCAGTACTAGGCGTCAAGACATTTTAGATTATCTATTTATTTATATCAAATTTGCCCAAAGAGTGCGGACAGGAGTGTAAAGCTCCACAAAATGAAGACTACCTAAGCAGCCTCTACTGGCTCTTACAAAAATTAACAATAAATGTATGTGCAAGTGGGCATCTTAAAATAACAGTAACGACAATAATTAGGTTAAGTAATAACTTGATTTCTACTATCATGTATCAATTACAGTTTTCTAATACCTGGTGTTGTGTGAGGACACCAGGCAATAATCTTATTTAGAAACTCTACGTTTCATGCATAACTTCCTAAGATATACAATGCCCTCCAGAATAATTCACTTTCCAGGCGTACTTCATGAAAACATTTGCTCTGGCACCATCGTGTAAGGAACAACTTAGAAAAGATCCAGGTGGTTTAAGAACATCCATCTAATATATTTTTGCAATGTATCTAACAGACTGGCCTTTTAGGAACCTTGGAAGAAAAAACATCCTTCGTTTTCTTTCTACTGCGTGTGAAAGAAGGGTCCGGTCAAACAGACAGGTAATAAGGATTCCACTGACCAGTCATTTTATTTTGAGCTCAGCAAAAGCAAAGCATTACCCAGATGATTCAGTGCTACTGTCTGTTCAGGCTGCTGTCAGAAACGGTTAGGAAAGACCTCAGAATTTTGTTAAGTTCCAAAATATAAGCAGATAATTTAACGGTCTTGTTCAGGACTGATGGTGCGGGTCAGCCCCTACTGCAGGCTACAGTCGTTACCAACAGATCCTTAACTAAGGGCCTCTGTTTGTTGGTCTCCTCGATCACGCGTTTGTAAGGCATCTAGCAAAGCATGAGAGTGTTTTCTGGGACCTCTCTGTAATCCTGGAGTGCAAACAACAGGGACAACTCTGCTCACAAATGATTTAAAGTTCCAGGTTGTCACAGATCACTAAGACGTGTCTACTGAACGCTGGAAGGAGGACAGACATTCTGCTGGCTTTCCCCTTCATCTACGAGCTGCCTGTGCCAGCAAAGTCAACTGTGGTAGCTAACGGTGTGTATGAAATTTGCCTGGAACATTATTACAGATATACTCACAAGAAACCAGCTTAAAGCTTCAAACCTCCCCCTTCACCCTGCAAAGACAATAATTTTTTAAAAAAAAAAACAACAAAACCCAACATTTTGAGGCTGTTTTTCAGCAGAACAAAGGGCTCTCAAAAAAAGTTAATTTTTTTTAAAATGCAAATTAGGAATTCAGCTCATCTGATAACACATTTTTAGTGAGACCAAGATATTTTCAGCCTCTTAAAAAAATAGTGCATAGCTCAGTCTCCCTTCACTACAGGTTTTCTCAAATATATTCCTCAAAGCCATGAAAACTAATTTTGCAACATCACTTACAACCTTGTCTTTCTGAGACGGTTCTTTTAAAAGGTTTCATGTTAAAGTTTTCATTAGCTTCTACTGCCCGGAAAGTATCTTTTTCTTGATCAGTTCTGCCCAGTTTGTCACACTGAACTCACTGCTCTGTTCTTTCCAGCTCATCTCCCATCTTCTCTGCCCTTTACAGGAACACTTTAATAGCTCTGTCACTTCCATCCTGAGCAGACAAGGCACTAGCATTTGAAAATGCTAAAGATACACCTCTCACTTCTGCTGAATCTTCTAGAAGTACCTCCAGAGTTGTGTTCATCAGCTGAACACACCAGTTAAGACTTTTTTTTTTTTTTTCCTCCTAACCTCACAGGAAACCCTTGAGACACAAGTAGAACAAATCTAAAGGTCAACGAGTGTAGTAGACAGGCTGCAGCCCAAACAGCTTTCTCAAGAAATCACAGGAATAATCAAGGAATGAAAGAAGTCTCTTTTAAAAGATGTATCTTAATCCTGAAAGGTGTTACAAGAACTTTTGTCACCGATGGTTTCTGGTCCGACCATCTAAGAATAAATGGGAATTTACCTGCTCAAAAGCTATTTCTTCTACTGAAGTTCACCGCGTTAAAACACATGGAGTTTATGGATTTTGTACTAAAAGTATGCTCAGAAACAAAATTACCTTAACCTTAGTTCCAACATGCTATCAAACATCGTAACTACTGAACCCAACTAAACTGAAAAATGGGAAGTTACCTCGCACCTCAGCAGTCAGCATGGTTACTCTGAACAACACTTATGTCTATCAGGCTCATGATGGGGTTGTTGGAATCAATTCTAAAATTAGGCTGGAAAAAATATTCATCCTGAAACAAGGCTGCAAGTTTCCTTATGCCATAAACAAACTAAGTTGGCAGAGAATACTGTTTCCTCCCCCCTCTAAAACTGTGAGAACATGACAAAAGTAACAAAGGAAACATTAATTTGGGGGCTTTATTTAATTTTTTTCTTTTCTTTTTTTTTTTTTCTTTTTTTAAGATGCTACATAGTCAAACAGGATTGGTCTTTACGGCATAGGACTAGTTTACTACTAATATTTTTTTCCCCTAGATAGACTTATTTACATACAAAAACAGTTTCCTGACCACTGTTTCTCCAATGCTCAGATGATCAAAACTCCCAACAATTGTGTAGTGCCCAAAACACCAGGAGGCAGAAGAATCTCGCATCACTACAGCAGCAAATTTTTAGTTCTAGTCACTGGCTTTGAACAGGTGCCTTTTCATACCATATAGTATTAGTCAATTTTGTGACAATAAGGAAACATGAGATGAAATACATTAAATAAGTTAAATATGCATTAAACATCTCTGAATAACATTTTAATTCAACTAAATGAACCAACAGCAATGTAGCTTGGTCCCTTTATGAGAACAAGGCATTGACCTTTATTCCAAACGAGCGTCATACCAGTCAATATATGCCTCAATGATGCCTAGCACATTCAGCATTGCCACATACAATTCTTTTCAGCTTCTCACTATTCATTTAAGTGCCAAGAAATTGGTAACTTGCACAGAGTTGAAGACACTGACAGAAACTGTTAAATTTATGAGCAGAACGGTGGATTAACATATTTTACAGAAGTTATCAACACCTCCTGCCTAACCCAGCTCCAAACATCCAATAGGGCCAGCTCCAGCAGTGGAGGAATAGTTTTTTCTATTTTTCCTTTTTTTTTTTTCCTTTTTTTTTTCTAAAAAGAGATAATCCAGCAACATGTACCAGGGTCTAAGAATGTTTACAATGACATATACAATATTCCATTGTAGTGTTAAATCATGATTTTCTCCCCCCTTCATCACTGAAGCATATTTTCTTTCATTCATTCACTCATTGTACATTTTAAACTTTCTAGATTATGTTACATAGTATTTGTGCAGGGGTAATTTAAAGGCAAGACCTGTGAGATGTCATACATTAATTTTTTTTTAAACATTGTTATGAATAAATTTAATCCAATGATATGGCAGAACCATCAAACCAATTTACAATTTCCAGCATGCTGCCTCTACAAGGCTATTTTTCCTATAATTACACCAAAGACAAAGAACAAAACCACCAAAGCAAGTAGTCTGGAGCTGAGCCCTTCGTCCTTGACAGCAGCTGCAGAAGCAGATATTGGGTTGTTTGTCTGGGGTGCCTTCCTCATCCGCAGTCCATCTTCTTCCTAAAGGAAGATATATTAGTTACTTCTACTAAAAAAAGCTTTAAATATTCACCCTTGTCATATATATTTTAGGTGGGCATAATAAAATAGGCAAAAGGTAATTTACAGCTAATTTAGAGCTCTACTTCCTAGATAATCCTGAGAAGGACAGGGTAGTGAGGTAGGGGAGGAATTCTCTTATCTACTTGATTAGCATAGCAAAACCCACATGCTCTTGGAAGTTTTCTCGGGCTAAGGTAATAGGGGAAGCAACGAGGAATCCTGCAAGAACACTTGTCCGAAGGCTAGAGACAGCTTCAGAACTTCAGAAACAATGATGGAGGGAATGGCATGAAGATGCTTTTCGTGCTCTGTAAGCAAATACAGTGCTGTTGGGGAAAATGCTTTTCAATATAATTAAGATAGATTGTGAAAAATATGCAACTTTAAGGCAATTACACTCATCATTCCCCTAGTTAGATGTCACAAGCAAATTTTACCAGCATTTGAAGGGAAATCTATTTCTCCCATCATATTAATGCTGACATTTTAACATGAAACTAATGGCAATAATTAGGATATTTTCCTGGTACAAGGTTGACAGCTCTCTTGATTTAAAGATGTACGAGCCAACAGATAAAACAACGTCATAACACCAGATATTATCGTTTCACGTGGAGACGATGTTCCCCACATCGTGATCTGAACTGTTGGGCAGCACAGCTGTGTGTTAGCACACTCCATTCCACACGGAGCACTTCAGGAGACAGTAGAGCCTTTTGTGACCTAACCTGTGTACAGCTGAAGCAACAGTGTTAGACTGCAAAAGTGTAAGATACTGAAGCAAAAGCCTCCAGTCTATACATAAAATACTCAAGCAATAAAATTGTAATAAAAGTTACTGCAGCCTTGAAAATTGTCAGATAAGTGAAAGTCAAAAGGTTCAGTGTATGTCAGTGCTTCTCACTTTTGAATTTAAAGGTGCACACAATGTTCTGGAGGAAAACTTTTTTTTTTTAAATGATTTATTTATTAAAAGTCACAGACCACCTGACACCTCACTACTGCTCTAAGTCTGGATGGGGACAACTGACTTTTGTAAACAATAAAATGTTGTTTACCTGTATAGTAATTTTAGCACTAGAAACAACACATTTTCATTTTAAATATTTTAACATGCTTCTGACAGTGACTCTAGCCTGACACAGCACGTGGTGGCTGGCAGTAATTTAACATTGTTTTCTGATGTTTTACAGATGTTTCTAACATTCCACAAAGGGAATAAACAGCTCACCATTTTAAGATGTTGCTGTAAGACATCAGCTCAATTCTAGATATCTCCTGTAGGGTGTTTATTCAAGACTGATTTGCAAAAAAAATAAATATAAAATCATATAGTACTTATAGTATTGTGAGACACTGGCAAAACAACAACACAAGGAGAAGTTAAGGTCATGTCTCAGCTATATACATACTGGTCTACAAATGTTTGAAGAATTTGTTCATGCATCAGCCAGCCAAGCAGCATCAGAGCTGACAGAACAGAGTTCCTTTCATTGGGCTCCAATACGCACGAATTCCAAATTTTCATTGGTGCCGTTATCTATGAAACTAGACATTTACAACAAATGAAAGTATTGTAAAAGGAGTTTTTCAGCATGGTGATAAAGGCTTCTCAACTGATTTCACAGTGATGTGCTGGATATGACAGGAAATGTATTTCCTATTAATCTGTCTTTGGTCATTTCAACTGCATATTATAGGTGTAATTACTGAAACACTCGGTAGTTGCACAACACTGCCCTCAAGCTCCCATCAGTTTGAGAGAACAGGGCCAAATCCAACACTGAACACTTAACTCAAACCGAGAAAATTAGGTACGAAAAGAAAAAACAGGGAATCCATTACTTTGGGTTGCTATCCAATCAGTTTCTCTGACTGCATGACTTGTACGTGCCTTTCAAAGGAAGCACTGATTTCAACACTTTTGCTCAGTTTATAGAGAGAAACCTAAATTATCTTTTAATTTATAGACAATATTAAAATATTGTGCCAAGGTCAGGTAACCAGACCTTTAAGTTGGAAGCTTCTTTTTCAGAAAGGGGCAAATCTGGGAAAAAAAAAAAGGTATCTTTACCTTAAACTGTTTATTCTCCTCCCGTAACCTCTGAACTTCTACTTGAAGCCTCTTATAGTCTTCCATTACTTTCTTAACTTCAGTGTCATCCAAAGAAGAACTTATTGATTTAGACATTACAGAGGAATCTGTCTTTGTTGCAGTTGTGGATACAATTTTATTTATTTCTATGTCATGCTGTTAAAAAAGGATAGAGTGATTTTTGGTTAGTTATTAACAGCACACCACACACCTGATACTGTGGAGGAGAATCAGGTAAAATTGTCTGTGCACACCTGAAACGTGCCTGTATCAAAAGAAATAGACAACATTTTTCTTTCTGTAACCTTTACTTCCCCCTTCTGTTTCACAGAAAACACCAGATCAGCAGCAATAAGTGCAGACAGAATGACCTCGACTTTTCAGTCCCTGCATATACAGAAAAGGAAATATCCTTAGACCATGTCGCACAATATGAACGGGAACTTCTTTGCTCACAGTCTGCTTACGGAACATTAGTGCTCTCCTCACCTTTCCCTCTCCAAACACAACACAAGCAGCTACGCCAGGACCCAGGGTATTGCTAGGAACTACCCACCTGCTCTGCTGCAGCTCCCCCTCTCTCCACTCCCCACAGCTGGCTATCACCTCTCTATCTTTCTGCATTTTCTGTGGTGATGAAGGAACTTGCAACCCAAGCTAGGAAACAAGCTGCAGACCTCCAAGCCCTCTTCCCTTTCCTGCCTTTGGATCCTCTCCATGTCCTGTACTTCGGAATGCAAACAGCCCGGCTCTCATCAAAAAAAACAGACCACTCTCTCCCACCCAAACTGCCCCCAAAATCTTAACATGAAGACTTCACTTATATGAAAGAGGCAATAGATCTTGTTACTACTTGTGCTTTGTTTTGCCCTAAAGAATTTTAGGGATTATAGAAAAAATTATGACTAAACAAAGTAGCTGTTAAGTTTCATTTAATTCAGATTTTTTTCTTTCCCTCATCACACCTCCAAACTGGAAACACAGAAAGTACCCTGGCCTAGAGCAAAAGCACCCACTTTTAGCGCAGATGTTTGCTGTCTGGAGCAGGTAGAACACACCTAGTGAGACTACAACAGCGACACTGCAACAGGACATAATTGTAATTACACACTATCCAGCGCAAGGCAGAACAACTGTGCCTTCAGTACCTCCATACTAGGAAACATTTTTCAGTTTATTCAATCCATTATCAGCTAGCTCTCCCTTCGACACTACATACTTCCATTAGAAATTAATGCGCTCATTACCCTAACAAAAAAGGATCCTACAATATTATAGCTGCTAATTGCAATATAATCCCTAACTGCATTTGTGTCTTCCTCACCACAGCTTTCTACCAATTCACTTGCTAAAATCAGTGCTGTATCAAGGAAGCAAAGGGGAGTGTTGGACAGGCAAATCTATATTGCTGACGGTTATAACTGCTTCAGTATAAACTCTGAGCTTTATGACCATCAATCAGCATCTTCCAAATTTTTTTAAAATATTCTTTATCCTGTGTTCTTTCACTAAATGAAAACAGATCAACTCAAAGATTTCTTTGTGCTTGTGTTGCACTTACATTGTTCAAATTAGCTGCTAGTTACATTAAGCATCACTAAGATTTCAAATAGTTTATACTGTGTTTTCAAAGGGTGATGCCATCCAGGCAGTGAAACAGAGGGTTCTGTCTTTTGCTTATATAGCTGTCTGTATAAACATGCCATTTTAGATGATTTACTGTGGTATTAACTTAGAACACTCAATATGCATCTGAAAATACTCACAGGCTTATCATTTTCCGCTGGTAGCTCAAACACACACCTAAGTTTTGAATCCATGAGTTCTTCTGGTTTTGCTTCTTTCCACTGGAATAATTTAATATTAATTTAATATTAAACATGTTAGTATAATAAGGCAGATGGAAAATGCAGTGTATTATGTAAACAAATCAGATCATCTTACTCATGAAAAACCCCACAGGTGTTTTATCATGTTACCATTAACCACATACATGATGAAAAATGAAACCAAATACGTAACTGAGTGGTATCGCAAAGAAAGACCAGATACCATGAAGGAAATAATTCTAAATAATCTAAATCTTACACAGGTAATTTATGACAGAACTGGGAATTGAGTAAGAGTAATTAGCATACATAAGGCGAGGCTATAAAAAAAAAAAAAGAGGAGGGGTGCATTCAAAGGAAGGGGAAGATAACAAAACCCCAAATCAGTAGCAATGTTAGTTCTGAAGCCTTTGTTCAGCAGAGCTCCTATTCAAGCTTTTCAAATTTCACATGAGGTTTTTCGTGCTGACTGGTATGAACTACAGGACTGTTTTTCCCCCTTGTTTTCCACCTCCTTATTTTTCAGCATCATGTCTAAACAATAACAGATGTGCTACATATAGAAAGGGACAGCCTTCCCTCTCATTCTTCTCTCCCCTTCAACGAGGGAGTCTACCATAAAAAAGTTTCCTTCCAATATTTTTAATAGGGATTGACAGTTATACATCTTTGCTCGGTATCAGCCCTAACCCTGAACAGAAAAGACTGATTCATAGTAGTGTTATACAGCAAGACATGTCCACATTTATGTCCTGGAGTTCTAACATGCTTCTCTTCACTTTGACGATACTTCTGGTAGCGAGGTATTGCTTTAGCATACCTCAAGTAGGTGCCAAATTATGGCTAACCTCTGTGCAACCTGAAGAAGTATTTGACTCATCCTAAATAGCTGAATCGTACTTCAGCTCTTCTGCGGCTGAAGTCAGAACTCTATTTCGAGCTCGTTGGCTGCCTGTGAAGTGTTGAAAGCTTTATAGTACTCCAGTAATTTGGCTCACCTGTTTATCCAGAATAGGAAGAGATTTGGAGAGCGGTAACAAAACTGAGAACTGATCAAGTGTTATAGGAAAAGAAATTGTGTTGGTCTGGAGAGCTCTGGAAAACTGAAAGGGCCATCCAGGTCCTAAAAAACATTCTTTGCTAGCAGAATAATGTTTTTCATGGTATAAAGTAACTCATAAAAATTAAAGGGTTAGAAAGAAAAGCAGACTGGCTTATCTTTCTAGTGATGCAGACATTTTATTACTATTGCTGTTTCTCCCACTGGATCTTATTTTGAGGCCATTAAACAAATATAGTTCCATAAATCTCTTTAAGAAGGGAAATTCTTAACCCTGTGGAGTGCTGCAGCTTTAGAAAGCTATTTAGAAGAAGATGCATATTGTAAAGACAACTGTAAAAAAGCTGTGATACGTACTCTGAGGTTTTTTGGGGTTGGCTTTTTTGTTTTTAAGTAATACGCATACATACACACACACACCAGCCCCACACTTTAGAGCAATGGCCTTTTTTTCTTCTTTATTCTGTCCTCAGTAGCTACTGAGTATTCTCTCAAGCTAAGAAAAGCTAGATTAGAGAAAGCTTCCTTGTGCCTTCTTGCAGCAGCAAATCTTGCTGTTATAGGAAAGCCACCAGTTGACATACTGGTTTGTTCCTTTCCAAGTTGTCTTAATGTAGCCTGACATCTTATTTCTACGTCTTTTGTCCTTCTTTGCTTCAGCACCTGCGTGCTTCTGGTACTCTCAATTACAATCCACAGGACAAAAATCTATGAGGGCCTTTCATATACCTAAGCCACAACAGACATAGGCAGGGATAAAGAAAAATACAATACTTGTGAATCATCCTCCTGTTCTTGCTGGGAAAAGGAGCCGCTCAAGGGAAGACTCAAGACAGAGTAGAGGCATAAAATATAAGAGATACCACAGACTTAGAATACATTCTTTATAACATTTGTTTCATGGCTTGGTATCCCATTACTGACAGCAGCAACCTAAAGAAGCAACCACAGACACCAACTGTGTCTTTCAGTGCAACATTCCCGGAGCTCGAAATAAACAAAAAACACCTTGCCATGCACAGAGATGGAAATCTGGCAAAGCTTTCAAGGATCATTCCAGTGTGGTTTGACAACAGCCCTTAAACAATGCAGTAAAAGGTCTTATAAAATTATGCCATCAGAAAAAAATCCATTTCAATGAATTTCAATACTTACTACTGCTTCCATATCTGAAGTATCAGCTGGAGCAAACATAGACTGAACCATAAACTTGTGTTTACTTTTCTCATTAGGGTCATAGTCAAAAGGCTGTAGCATCACTGCAAGAAAAACCCCAAAACACATTATGTTAACGTTGCTCTGATGCACAGTCATGCACTGATGATATAGTTACCAGATTTGAGAAATACAAACATTAAAATGGTTTCAAGTTGTATGTTCATTATGACCAAAGCAGGAGATGAAATCAGGAACCTCACTTTAAAACAAAATTATAAAAGAAGATAAGAGACATGGACTTCTTCAGTCCGTCTAGATTTTTGTCAGAAAATTTTGGAAGTGCTGATCACTGTACAACATTCCTTACACAACTATGGCAAGATAATAGTAGTAACTTATAGTAAATAGGATACTTGGCATATCTTCTGGGACAGAGGGAAAAATTCTCAAAGAAAGCATCTTTTTTCCTTCCTCCATCCTTGGGGCAGAAGTGACAAGCTGGCATTTTGATTAGTTGCACACATGGTATTGCTGGTGGTTCCTGAGAAAAGCTATAGGGGCTAAGTCAAACATTTTAAACCTTGAGGTTCAAGTCTCAGGATGGAAATTTCCTCTACAAAGTTCAGGAGTCTCATGGTATTTGTTTTATCAAGTGCAAGTATTCCTCTTCCAAAAACAAGTTGCTGAAAGTTTGTTACCAATTTATAGCTGGAAGTTTCTGGTTAAATGCTATATAAACTTCGCCTCTAAAAAGTATAAAAGAAATGTATTTCTCTCCATTCAGAAAATCACAAATATTCCAGAATTTACTTATGCAGAAAATGACTATGTTCACGGGGCAGAGAGCAAGGAACGGCAGGTTTGCAGGGGGTATGTGCTTTTTTTAATTTTTTTTTTAATTAATATTAGGCATTTCCATGTCTTTTCTTTTTGGATAAAGAACTAACATGTTAAAGTAACTTGGAGAGTTATGTACTTCATTTACATGGAATATTCTTTAATCACAGTGGCCAATTAAAACCCTACATTTTGCAAATGACACCTGGATATTCAGCTACTGTGACATTAACAAACATGGGTTTGGCTTCAACATGAGCCAGAACATATGTGAAAATAAGCAAAGCAGTTTACACCAACATGTTATTAGATATTGCAAAAAGCTACCACCCCCTCAAATTTAAAATGAGGTTTGCATATACTGCAATTACTGCCAGCATACAAAATGGTGTAAGGTTTAAAAAGTCACATTTGACGATCCTTCAGTCCCGCGATTCAATCACTAAGAAGGGAAGCAGTTCAAGAATTAGGATTACTTTCAAGTACTAGTGCTATTAACATTATGTGCCCAAATTCATATGCACTAATTGCAGCGGTTTGTCATATAAAAGCAATATCCAAAGATCCCATTTATAGCAAATGAAGGCAAGTCAAACCAATTTGCCTCCTTCAATGAACAGAGTATGTTATGGCTGTGCCATCTTCATTATGCACACAATCTGTGGCTATCAACAACCACATACCTTTTAAAGCCAGAAGAGAAGGAAGACAGCAAATTCTCTCAGATGAGGCGCTTTAAAAATTATTCTGCATTTTTAGCTCACCTTGCAGTAATCAAATACTAGTCCAAAATGAATGTTTGCAAATGAACAGGCTATTTTTAAAACTGTGTTTCCAAACAGAAGTGACTGCACTGTGAAAGCACATATATTTCAACATTGCATGATACGTCACTGAAAAGCAGAATTTTTTCTCCCCGTAGTAGACGCCCAACTTATTTCAAATCTACATAATGTGTAAGATTCAACTGGGTAGTCAAAACCATCCACTGTTCATGGAACTTCTCCAGATCTGCAGTTTTATGTTTGCTTTGCTGAGTGCAACTATAAGCTCATTTGAAGATTATTTCCCAAGTGATAGTGCTGAAGCCATTCTTGAACGCCAAATGATCGCTGCTCTGAATTCCATTCACTGAATTGTAAGAGCAAGCAGCTAAAGAGGGCTTGACAGTACAAACGTTGTTAGCACTTGTATTTTTAGATCAATACATGAAAGCCATATTGACACAAATTATTCAGCGAATGTCTTGTAAGCCAGATGGGAAGCTCAAAAATATGTACTTTGTTCAAGAGGAAACCAAACCGTTTCAACATTTATTCACATACTATTGGGGGTTTCTGTGAAAGATTGGTTCCATGTAACTGCCCTAATTGCTGGAGAATTTGCTACTGTGAATGTGGCTCCTTTGTTTTGACTGCAAATTCCATACCTTATGCAAGAACTATGTGAAAAGCATATGTTCCTACAAAACGCCTTATCAAATCAGTCATCTCATCTGGTTAAATGTTTCTGACCAGCTTTCATCAGAACCCCGAGTTCTAAGAAACAAAATGATTAACATGATCTTCAAGTTTACTAGCACCAGCATCCATTAGGCAGAGGTATGTATTTTAACCACTTTCTAAACTGATCACCCTACAGCTAAAGCACCAGAAGTATTCTACCACAAGCAAAAACCACAAAGGCATTGAGAGATCCATGGAATGAGGAGTAACTCAAGTTATATTTGGTTAGCCCACTTGTCTCTCTCAAAATTCAAACACAAAGGACAGACCTTACATACATCCTAAAGTGTTTCCAAAGAAATGGATACCAGTTTTCTCACACATTCCTGCTATAACCCCACATTTTATGCAAGGCCCTCTGTAGCTAGTAAAGGAGAGAGGCAGTGACCACCTAATATACGCTTTCCTTTTCCTAGAACTGTTATTAACTTTGCCAGTAGACTATGTCAGAAGCATTCAACTCTTCTGGTTTTCCTAGAGTAAACCTGCTTTCTCAAGGAACAGAGGAAATTTGAAGCAAAGAACATGGAAGGAGGCAAAACTCTACCCCTAATGCCTGCTAGGATCTAGGGCTCTCTTCCAAGCGCAGAAGGAACAGAAAAGTCTCCCTGCTCAGCTAGTCAGCAACCTTCCTCTAGTTTCCACCTAAATTTATTAATGGCCTGCTTACTTGGTCCCGGACCAATACTGCCCTTATGCTTAAATATCAAAGAAAGGGAAGAGTCATCTACTTCTGGTGCACTCCAAGACATCAATCACAGTAACTGTTGGCCTTCTGGTAAACTAAATGGTGGGTCCTCTCCAGGCCAGGCTCCCCATTCATTCTCTGCACCTGTTCTGGCTTGAATTCCTCTATATGAGCTACTCTGATTTTGTATCCGGGAAATTTTACTAGTGCCTTGGACAACAGCATTTATACCCTCTTATCTCTTCCATTATCCAGCCTGTTTGCACATAACATTTGTCTTATTCACAGCCACATTATACCAGCGTCTCTGTTACCCTATCCAGCCTCCTTTGTTTAACAAGCTTGTCATTATAGCGGGAGCATTTTATTCTCCAAGTACATGATTTTGCAGTTTTTCTAATGAAACTCATCCTCTGTTTCTCTTACTGTAGCCTTCAAGGACACCCAGTTCTGCTGCATATCTTCAGCCTCCCAACTTTACATCATTATCAGGGTGTTTTGTGTACTCTTTTTGTGCCAGAATTGCTTATAAAAGCATTAAACAAGATTAGTACCAAGAATACTTCTCCAGAAATGTCACTAGTAACTTCCTGCTATTACATTTCCATCCACCACATAACTGTTTACTCTCTAAGTAGCCCCTTCAGTAGTCTGTGAATCCATTTTTCTTGACTAGCTTTATTGACATTTTTCCCAAATGGCACTGCATGGAATTCTTTATGGTCAGGATAGATCAGATCTACCACACTTATGTCACCTTTACGTAAGATACCCCAACCAGCTACAGGGGCAAGCCTCAAGATCATCGTGCAATCTGACCAGCTCTGCTAGAAGTAAGCAAAGGACACTTGCATCTACAGAAACAGGCAGAATCCACTGCACCACTTCACATTTGTTCCATATTTACAGAAAGAACTATGTAAACATTTCAATACTAAAAAAATGTTGAATCTGTGAAGATCAAGACAGATTCTCCTAAAGCAAGTGGACAAAACCAAACCAAAACTTGGCAGTTGCTACATAGTCCTGGGATGCCCGGGGGAACAGCGTGCAGCAGTGAGGGTGCCTCGGGAGCCCTGGGGGCTGCAGCAGCGGACGGGACATGATCGGTGTCTTAGCCAAAGGGGCTGACCCACTGCCACCGAAGAGAAGCACAGCTGCAGAAGCACCCTCCTGAAGGCAATGCAAACTGCCTTTTCAAAGTCAGGCAAGTCTACAAGAGACTAAAAATCCCACCCAAGGATATCTGACAGCAACCTAAGGATAAAGTCAGCTTCTCCCCATTTTTAGGAAGCATGTTCAGACTGCTCCCTTCAGCGGGACACGGTGCACAGATGGTACCATCTGTATGTACTTCTTCTCTCCCTCCGTTATACACCTATCTGCAGGCTCAACAGCATCTGCTTTTATTTTTTTCCACTTTTT
Organism: Morus bassanus; assembly: GCA_031468815.1. Classification (NCBI taxonomy): domain Eukaryota; kingdom Metazoa; phylum Chordata; class Aves; order Suliformes; family Sulidae; genus Morus; species Morus bassanus. The sequence goes on from CM062575.1 coordinate 38,280,540, forward strand.
CTTTGTAATCCATTCATGCCTTTTATTTAGACTTCAACCTCCCGGAAGCCACAAAATCAGATATCTTCGTTGAAATAAGACATGTTTAACAAAAATTGAATGTGTGCAAATACCCTTCTTTTCAAAGTATTTCAGACCAAATGCAATGAAATCAGATGACAGCACACACATACACTTCCTGACAGTTACATAAACTCAGCTGTTAAAATTACACGCCATTATATAACAGGTGAAAACACAGGCTACAAACCTGACATCGCAGCAAGCAGCGCATGCTGACAGGGCCTTAAATGCAGATATTTAGGAAAAGCTGTTATACGGCATAAGAAGTCGGTATGTGACACTCCACTGGAATAAAGCAAGCTTTACTTTTCTAGCATTTTATATGTTTTAAATAAGCCAACAAACTAGTATGAAATAAAGTGGAGTAATGTTCTGGTTGCTGCCTCTGTCTTAGGGCAGAACATCTTATACACTTACATCAAAATAGTACAAACAGTTTCACAGGAGCTTAAGAAGGGCGTCCGGTTACTACAGCCCAAGGAAGACAGGGCTGCCCCAGACTCAGCTTCAGTGAGTAAAATTCTGAGAAACCTATAAATTGTTCCAGAGCTTCATGTCACTATACAAAGGCACAGATTTTCTGAAGAGACGAGGTGCAGTACCAATGCAGTGCTACTGAGTGGCTGTGCTAAAGCCAGTCAGCAATTCTCAAGAGAACAGATTGCAGATAGTAAATACAGCCCAATTAGTTTAAGTGTCCGGAAGTTATACTGAATTAACTATATTCTAATAATTTCTCATCAGTAGTATTTTCACGACGTTTGGAGGACTACAAGTCCTATTTTTAAGCCCTGTGCAAGACTTGAATTACATGATTGAAAAATAACTGATTCAGAGGCAAAGAAACAAATTCTATTTATTTTTCACTTCATTAACTCCAAAATCAGCCCTCTGTTCTTAAGCAACATTACTCCAAAGCAAAGGTTAACCACATCTCCCCCCTTTCTGTGAATTCAAAACCAGTTCTGTTCTGTAAGTTAATGAAAGTCCCCTCTTTGATCCCCCCCCATCCAAAAGATCCTTTCTTGTAATCAGAACCAAAGTCACTGCCATCTTTAAGTCCAAAAGTAGGTCCCATGCCTGGTTTAAAGGAGCTACCAGAGTGCAATATATACAGCTCTCTTACGGGGAAATTCAACCGCAGCACACGATAAAAGACAGCTTCAGTTTGGAATGTTTTAGGAAGTAAAGACTTAACATTCATAACCCCAGAATTCTGTAACACATCTACCTATAAATTTACCTTAATATATTATCTAAATAACAATGAATGTGTACTACTTGCATTTTAAAATACAATGTTAATGTAAGGATTGGCAATTTAGGATCATTATTTATTATTACTAAGTTATTATCAGCATGAAAACGTGTAGAACACAAATGTGAGCTTGTGATTAAATAGCCATTTGCAAAAGTAACTGAATCATAAATCACTATAAATAAAGTTATCAGAAAAGGGAAATTTTTCAAAGCTATGTAAGCAAGAGCAAAGCACAGCTTAGGGTTAGCACAGCAATCTCTCATAACGGACTACTTTAAGTCAAGTCTTGGACTAGATCCACATTCTATCTGGTATGCCGCTGGGAAGAGTTGGGCTGGAAAAGCAAGTAAGATGTAGGCATGCTGGTAGCATAACATAAGACAGTTCATTCAACACTCGCCTATACTATATTCTGCTCAAGGTAGAGCGAGGGGTCATTGTAAGCAGAAGTTTAAGACAACACTCAATGCTGAGATCAAGACGACATTTAAAAGAGCATGGTTTATGTGCCAGCAAAGGAAGTGGGTTTTTAATTTTGAAAGTTCATCTGGAAGATGAAAAGAATCCACATCTTTATAGCATGAAGATAATTTGTAGCTAGAAACCATGCTAATTTTCATTATCACTCCATTGATTTCTATGCGTTTAATATGCTTGCCTGCAGCTAGCGTAGATGACAGACAGCTTTACTTGGGAATTGTCCCCAGTTTTAAAAATCTCAATTTCTCTCTAGAGAGCTTTTCCATTTACATATTAGTCATTTCAGAGCTTACTGGATACGTGCTAGCCTTCTCCTGAAGCAGAAGTGCTTTGCCTGCCCCACCCGTAGCTACCACATTGCACTGGTTATCTCCTCACTGTGACATTCCCCAGAGATTAACGTCAAGCGAGGCACAATTCCGCAATCATATGCACGCTCAATTTGACACAATAGAAATCCTAAAGACAACAGATCAACGAGTGTGCAATTGTAGGCATGCACAAGAAGATTTACACGATTAGCATCTCTTAATGCTGCAGTGCAAAGTATTTTTGGGATCAATTTTTATTCTGTTGAAGCAAGATCTCCAAGGGTGAGGTGTTTAAATATTTTACATTTTATTAAGTAAAAGACTGAAGTCTTTATTTTTACATTTTGACACCCCACCCCACCCCCAGTAAAAAACAGTAGTTTCTAGCTCCCAGAATTTTTCATTCCAGGCTAGAAAAGTTTGGTAGGAGACTAATGGCAAACCGCATAACCTATCAATAAGTAATTTTTCTTATCATGCCAATATTAAAGTTTATTAAAAATAGTAAAACAAATCTGCATGTTTATAGAAATAATTTTCTTAACTAAGTCGACTTTATTCATGCAGTATGCTACTACTACATGCTTTGACAGAATTCTCTGTTAAAAACATGGATCGGAGAAGTCACTGAGAAAATACATTGCTTTCAAGCATGTATCATCAGCAAGTTAATAATATACAGACATTCTGTTTATGGGAAACACTCAACTCTTTATGCTTGCCAAGTAAGCCACTTCTTTGCTTTTCCATTACCAAACTTCGGCAAGTCAAGAGCTACTGACTCATTAGAGAAAATCACTAACTTTTCCTATGGAACAGCAAAGATTTAGTCACTTGACATTTCTAACACCAAAGCACACTGCATCTTCAAGGAACACAAAACGAGCATGGTTTGAAAGTAAATGTTTTCATTTTTGGTTATATTAGGCAGTTCGGCAACAGCCTACATCAGTCTAAACCGGCGTGGCTCCAGCCCACCCAGTTTTATTCTTACCTCGCCATGCCCGTCCAAGCACTTGTTTGACCCTGTGGTGAGCTGGTTCAGGAAGTTAAGCTGGCAAAAAACTAACCGTACAAAAATAATCCCACAGGGAGGGCAGGGCTGATTTCGATAGGCTGGCTAAAACTGTTATTGAACTATATAAATCATTTATGTATTCCCTGCCCCGCCCCAAAAAAGGTGTAAAAACAGATCTATTACTGCTAGACCAGGAATAAGGGAAGTAAAGATATATGAAATGGCTGCTTCTCCATGAATCAGAACTTCTTGCTTTTACAAACATTCAACAAAATACTTTCAGACTGCAAAGTGTTCGAAGAAATAATTGGTTAGAAGACGCTATTTTCAATCACCAAAAAACCGCTTGAATGACTTACCAGAAACATTAATTGATGTTCCTGCATCGATAATTCCACTGTTAGGCCTTACACAGTATCTACGTGGTGCTGTGGTCTTAACTTTGAAGCACACATTTCTGTCTGTAGGATTGCCGAGTTTCAGGTTTGTAGTGACAACATCTGTGAAAGGACCTGAGGAGGAGAGCAAAAGCAGACTTGAAATCACACAGAAAGTGCTGCAAGCAGAGGCTAAGCAGGCTCTAAATTCTGTTCACAAATCTTATAAAGTAATTAGATGTTCAATTTCCATCCACGGCACGTACAGATAATCGTGCACACAAAGCTGAGGATGCAGCAAGGCCTCTGAGCATTCTGACCTGCAGCATGCTCCAACACTCACAGCGCAACAGCTGAAGTTGATCATTAATAGCAAAACACAAAGGGGGAAATCATTTATAGATGGTGCCAACACAACAACATGGCATTCAAATGATGCCAAATTCTCTGCTGTATCACAGTTACTCCATTCTAACTACTGAATCCCAGTAAACCCAGGCTTACAGAGAGATATCACATATACCTGTGTTACAGATGATAAAAACAGGGGAGTCCAGTACAGTATGTTAACTAGAAAGGGAATGGTAACAAAGCAGCTACTACAGATTCATCTGCATATGCAAGCGGTACCTCTGCAGAAGAAGGATTCCACCAGGTGTTCAGAAATGCTGTACCATAACCGGTAAGATAAGTAGTCAATGTGCATCCTCTTTTCCTACCAAGCCTTTTTTTTTAAATAATTCTCTTGGCTACTAGAAATGATAAACCAGAGAAATATTCAAAAAATAGACTACCTCACCCAAGACAGGAAATAACCATGTGGAAATAGGAAAATTCTTGGACGCTGAGAGCACTGGCAAAGATTTCTGTATTAGCAAAGCCAGAATCAAACCATTGTCAAGTTCGGCAACACCAAGCACAGGCAAATCAATTTCTCACAGGCTCACTACCTAGTTGAAACTGCCAAAATCCCTCAGGTTAGAGAAAAGGCTAGTTCCTGATTTTCTACAAGACACCGATAAGTCAGACAGGTAGCACACAACTGCAGTGCTTGCTGAGATGGTAAAAGAAATATAACCATACTTTGATCAACCATCTTCTGCATAAAAGTAATTAATTTGATGCCTGAATAAAATATCTTCATCTAGCCTCAGGAGTAAAAGCAAATTAGTCAAAAAAAAAAATCAAACCTTTCCTTGCAGAAATGACAGCCCTAAAATTTTAAAAGGGTGAATGATGATGATGATAAAAATACTAGCAGGCAACATTTCGCCATCCTCCTCCTGCAGCATGGTTGGCTTAAAATAATCTACGTTTGCTTCCTTTTCTACAAATTTATCACACAAATTTGTCTCCTAAGACGACATTTAATATAGCTGTAAAAGTATTACAGTCCTGCAACCTTTTTCCTTGATCCAATTTGTTTTAAGTGATTGAAAGCGGAAAAAAACCCCAAACGATCACACACACAAAAAACCCCAACCAGAGAACAATGTAGCACCATTTCTGCCTGCACTCTGAACAAGCCAGCTTTGCATTTACAATGCAACCTGGCAGAAAAAGAAACTAATAATAATAAGAAAAAAAAAAATCATCGAAGCAATAAAATTTTCAGATCCCATGACAAAGATTTCACTGAACTTGTGCCTGATGAAACACCGAGATGTGAAAGGGAATGAAACACAGCTGTCAGGTTTTCTGTGTTCTGCATGCAGAGAGAGACTGTAAGTCTAATGGAAAATAACTGGGCAGAATAAGCCAGGAGTTGCTGAAGTTAAACAAGCCGAACTATCAGAAAAATCCAGCAAACATTTAGGTGTGTAAAGACAGTAGCAGATCTTTGAGACAGCTCTAACTGGGAGAAGTCTAACATTTCAGAAGAAATTACTTGATGCCTAAGCATTAAGGATGTGCCTTTACTAAAAAAATTACAGCTTGAGCTACTCCAGCACAGAGGGAGGGTCGCCTGTACAAAGCCCTACATATGCAGCTGCATCCTCAATAGTGCTTTACTAGTCTGCATGCTGGGATAGATTTCCTGTGGGAAATACCATGTTTTTACTTGGCTGATCCATGAATGCGTGCGGGATTTGTGCGCCCCAGCACAGAGCTGCTGTTTGTAATAGTAATATGACAACAATTCTGTGTGTAAAATAATTTCCAAATGGAGTTACTTATTGCTAACATAGATCATACCAAAATATTTGGCAGCAAAAACTTTCAGCAGACCAAATTAATTTCTTCTTGTCTGCTTGACATTTCCTCCTCTTTTCTGTCTGCTCAACTTTAAAAAGTTTCTTTAGATACATTTTCCCCAAATTACAGGTTTTACAGATCAGCCAGCACAACTGTCCTAGAAGGCTGATGTTTGCCTTCAGCAAAGTTTTGTGCACGCATACTCCTCATGGCACTGCTGTACAAATACTGTAGCAAAGCAAAACAGAGCAGACAAATGCAGCATTAAAGTGCCATTATAGGTGTTTTGAAGTGTGTAAAAAAAGAAATAGACAACAGAGTATTACTCGGGGGTAATTAGGGCATGGCAGTGAAATATTATCAGCTTGGTTGGCCTGCCATTTCAGAGCAAGGCACATGGACTGCCAACTCAGGCTGAAATGAAACCTTGATAGCCTGTTGTTAGATTCGTATATGCTAGGTTAGGCATTTTTGAGGGAGGTTGGGGTATGTAGGGGAACTGATCCCAGGATAAATACAAGTTAATTCTGTACTGGAGATACACCTTTGCTTTCTAATGTCTCGATTTGTGCACTGCAGGTAAGGTTGGCTTGGGTATTAACAGTCGTATGAGACACACATCTACCTCGGAGCTTCATTTTTCAATGCAAAGCATTAGGACTTCTGGAATTATAGCCACAGATACAGTAATATGAAATGCTCTATACTTCTTTCCAATGCCTTTGTCCTCACTGCAAGTGGACGGACTATTTATACAAGTATATGCAACACTTGGGGAATGCCTATACCCCTACGGTGGGCTGTAAGCACAATTACAGTCAGTCAGGGTGGTGCATCTGGATGGTACTTAGGTTAAAAGCAACAAGCTGACTCTGCAGTGAAGACTGACTCTTACTGTGCGCCTAAACAGAAGCCGCACTCGAAAAACACAACTTTGATTTCATAACGTTCAAAACAAAATAATGTATTTTTGATTGCTTTCACTATTTCTAGATAAGTGAAACTTATATTAAGGCAGGGTGCTTTCCAAATGACAATTCGCACTTCTTAAAAAAAAAAAAGGAACTATTTTTCTCCCGTGTTTTTAAAGATCATGAGAAAAATGCCACTGGTGTCATCCCAAGGACAAAGTTATGGGAAACTCTGGGTCTGTACATGCATCATCTGACATGGGGTTGTCATGGGAGCAAGTTGTCTGCAAGGAAGAATGTAGTAAATTAAATTTGGCGGTGAAAGTTTGGAATATTCCACGAGGGCTCGATGACTTTTTCCTGCCAGTTAGACTCAAGCCAACTTGTGTTAATGCAAACTGGGCATCTAGTGATATGCAAACTAGCAGTACTGCTTAAAGAAAAGAAAACATCACCTCATACACCCACGCAACAAACAACAGTAAGAGGTATCATGGTTTTCCATGGGGTCACTTTTCAGCAGGGTTAGTTGCAAACCACAGTTGTGGTGTTCTACCCAGGAGGCTAGGCACACAACCCTTCACATTTGAAGATCACAGCATTATCTTAGAATTTGCCACGCTCCATTTCCTATTCAAACACTAGTGCTGTATCAATCTTTCCTAAGAGTGCCATTCTGCAGTGTACTGCATTATAATATCCCAGATCATTTTAGTAATAATACAAAAGCCTGAGAATTAGGTCAAAAGAACATGATGTCAACTCTATTTAAATTTTAAATAACTCATTGCAATAAAAATTGCCCATAATTGTACCAGCAAATCCAGGCTGATAACTTTTTGATCAGCACAATACTCGCTGTAAGCTTCTTGTCACTCGCTACTCACAGGAACCATGTTACACAGCTACATCGTCTATACGAAATCTTAATACGATTATTCTCACCTTAAGCAAAATTCTGTGCTTTAGCATGGCAAATAAATAATCTTCATACACATGTACTTTCAATGCAGCAAGGGCACTGCTGTAGCACTCTCTAGCATGTGAAAGAAGTTAGCGCAAGCATCAGCAGAGGTAAAGCTTTGATGGCACACGCTCGGGCAGGAACGTTCAAACCAAACAGGCACAGTCCTCTGCAGATTTGTACATGCTAATACTACTACATCTTTATAATTAGCTACACACATCGGTTGGGCTACACACATCGGTTGGGCTACAGTCCCACGGTTGCTTTGTTCCTGCATCGGTCTGTGTCTTTGCTGAAAGGGGAGGTGGTATGACCTCTCATCTCCACCAACTGCTCATGCTAGCTGCACGGTGTTCATCTGGCTGCGCTGAGAGCTGAGCTACTCGGGCTGAAAATTAATCCACTTACAAGACAGAGAGCGAGGGAGGGGGCAGTGGGGAAGAGAAAAAGGGAGAATCACTTTTCAGCCAGATCAAGCAGCGCTCAGACACTGGCATCAGGGAAACTGCATCTTTCTGCACAGCATTCTGCCAAATTAAGGCAACAAGGTCTCATATTTAGCAGGTTAAAGCTAGCATGTCTCTGCAGTCACACTTTTCCTTGTAGAGTTGGCATAGCTGTTGAAAGTAATTATGGCACATGCCTAATTTTTCTGTGCTTAAATCTAATGCAAATTCCTATCTGCTTAAAGCCAGGCATCCCCTAAAAAAATTTACTGAAGTGGTGCTTTTCAGAGCAAAAGCACTGCAGTAGCACTTGATATCGTAGTCGAGTCATGTTAAACGGGCCGTCATTGATTAACAAGACTAAGAATAAATTCTCATCAAGCTGCCCAGAATATTTTAGATGCACTTTCACCATCTTTCCCTAAACAATTTTTGCCACTCCATCTCAGCACCACAGACACGTATCCAAAAGCAAGGTAATTGGAAACAGGCAGAAATACAGGCAGAGCTTCTAGTGAGACAGCCCCTCTCATACTTCCTTTGTGGAAAGCAGCAGGATGCAACAATAGGAGGGGAAGGACATATTTCATCATGGTTTAATCCCATCGATGTGTCAGATGCAAGTCATTAATCACCTGATGTATTAATCAGCCATAGAAAGGTAACCAAGGAATCTTTAATAAGGGAGATGGTGGAACGCAGTAAAGGGGAAACCTAAAATTGTTTTGTGGCTATTCTCGGGAGCCCAAATCCTCCACACTGATGTGCCCTGACTAGCAGATGTCCAAACGGAGCAGTAATTCATCCAGTGAAAGAGCCACATACGAACGGAGAGGGTGGGGGTTGAACGTGGTACTTCAGGCTCCCTTCCCCACCACACACACCACGTTGGCTCCTGCTCCCACGGCGCGGAGTGCCTCCCCACCAGCTTGGTCAGCCCCTCAAACTGGGGATGCACCTCGCCCTGCTCCAGCACGTACCAACCTGCTGCAGAGTCCTAAGCGAGAGTGCATTAGCACCACCGACAAAACCACCACCACCCAAGAACACGGCCATCTCACCATCTGAGTATTTCAGCCTTTCTATTTACAACTTTTCTTATCATCATATCCGAGTTGTTTCTCTGTTCCTTTACTATGCCTCTGACAGTAACAAGTGATTTGATTTTATTTCCACAATTTGTCCCATTGTATTTCTGGGGACATCTATCGGCAATAGAGAGAGAGTCAAAATAAAAACACTAGCGATGAGCAAGAGGGCTCACTAACAGGTGTAGAGCTTGACTTACTGCACACTTCTTTTTAAAGTTAATATATTAAGTTGATCACCTTTGAAGATAAACACTAAAATGAAGAAAGCTGAAATGTCAAGCAAGACATCTTGAGCTATGAGCCAGGTGCCTGTGAATCAAGAACACCCAAGATCCAATCAAACTCTTCCACTATCTTACTTGTCTTTAGACAAATCACTTAAGGGCTTGATCTTCTGCTATTAAGAGCCTTAAGAGTTGATAGCAACTCCAAAACAGAAGCAGATTTGGACCCTTATAGTTTTCCTCCCTGTGAAGTCAGGAGAATACTTATCTAATTACAGAGAATCTTGTGAAGATTAGTGTTTTAAAAAGTACTGTATGCCAAGTTTTAATCATCGTCATCATCTGGCTCTGGAGACATTCATAATTGAGCATCCGCAACTTCTGAAATCAAAGAAGTCGAAGAATGAGAAACAAGAAGTGCCTGTGTTGCATAAACATCTGATTTCACAAGTAACTCACTGAGACGACCCAACAATCCCAAATTTGGTAATTATTTTTAAGAAAAATGTAGGCGCCTCTTAATCCTTGTGTAAACCACTCATAAGCCTTTCAATCTCAGCTCAGATTTAAATGGAAGTCACTAGAAAACCCCGCCCCTGTGGAATCAATTTCTTTACTCTTACTGCGACTCTCCTCACCCAAAAGAGCCCTTGAAGCAAAGTGACAGGAGGGAAGTGGTCACTTCCACTTCTGCTGTGTCAAGCAGTAGAAGCCTTGATGAAAAACCTATTACAAAAATAGAAGTGCCATGCAAATCACTCCTGTGCAAAAGCTGACGCAGTGGAGTCACTTTTTTTTAAAAAAATATGTAATCAATAAAATGATCTAAGAGAAAAAAAACAAGATGTAGAAAACCAACAAAATTACTTGATTGAGATGCCAAAGTTGGAGCAAGGTTGGCAGTAAATTATTCCATTTGGATGGATTAAGTGGATTAATCAGTGTCCTTTTCTGGCCTATTTTGGCACAAACTATTTTTCCAGAGCGCGCCTCATGCTTAATGGGGGGGGAACCCCAGAAAAAAAAATATGAGACTGAAGACTATTTTCAGGGTATTTATTAGTATGTAATTTTTGTCACCTTTTATTCCTCAGAGGATCATTAACAGTTTGACTTCACAGTTGTAAGAACTGTGAGGCCACACATAAGCTTGCCAAGAGAAATGGAAGAATATGCCCTTCAGATAATTTTGGTTCCAGTGTCATTTGTTTTTTCCAGTTGATCTCTTCAGAGTTTTATTACACCCAGACATTACTTACAGCAACCTTCAGCAACAAAATCGCACAACATGAAATATTTTCTCTACATCCTAAACTTAAAAGCGGTTTTCTGCACACAACTGCATAAACAAGAGACCGATAGCAGAGTTGGCTAGCTTTTAGAGGTATATCTCTGTTTCAGCTGTGCTTTCATATCCTTTTAGAACCGAATGCCAAACATATCGTATTACTTTGTTCATTCCACTTAGAAATATCATATGTGCCAACTCTCTCCAGGTATGAAAACAGCTCAGAAAACAGTGGCATACTCTCTTTTTATAGTGGAATGGGAGCTACATCGCCTTCAACAAGCATGACATAGTAAGAACTACTGACAATAAGACACCAAGTTATTCTACATGGCTAGAGGCCATATTCCTGGGGGTTGCTGGGTGGGTATTGAAAGGATACTGAAGCAAAGCACAGGCTGCCAGGGAGATGTGGGTATGCAGCAGCGGAGAGCAGAGCGCAGCGCGATGATGGCCTGATGTGCAAGCTTCCCTGGCAAAAACAGTGCTAAAGACTGCAGTCAGTGGAAAGTATCTCCCTGGAAGAAGCATCATGACTGTAATCACCATCCCAAACTACGCTTTTTCTTGTACTTCTTGTGAAGTAGTTTTTTCTCGTCTACTTTCATCACTAATTTCCATTTTAGGTGCACATTAAAATGGTAGGGAAGGAGCAATTTCACTACTCTAATTTTACGCTCATATATACTCTTCAAATAGACAAATTTGAAGTGTAACTTAAATAGCAACTGAGCAAATATTTTAAGTGCAAAACTAGGCATACATTGCAACTACCAGAAGACATGAGCAAAATTAGAGATTTTGGGAGGCACAATGAGTAGCTGCTTTTCTAGTAAAAACAAACAAAAAAAAAATAGGCAGCAAGAAACTGATTATAGCTACAAATAAGGAAGGAATCCTGAATTTAGCAGGATATATTTCTGGGGAACCACTTGAAAACTAGCCCATTAACCGTGCTTTCAGAATCAAAGGCAAAAACACCCACCAAACCAAAGCCAAATCAGAAATTTAGTCAGAAGCAGTAAGAAACTTAACAAGGAAAAAAATACCTGTCAGCTTATACTGTCTGGCATAGAACAAGATACAAATATGAGGTTGCATTCTCCAAACCTAAACTTCCGTAAGCATTAGCTGCACCACCGTACGACACCAGTAAGCATAGTGTAAAAACAGCTATACAAAAAAAGAGGACCAAACCAAACATCTTACTGCCTTTACACCTTTGCTCCTAGTCTGGTGAAAGTGTAGGAAGCCCAGAAGAGGAAACATTGCAAACCAGAGGAAATTATGCATGCAAATATTTTGAGAAGATGCAAAATATATTGTTAATTCACATATCACAAGAGCCAGCAGTTGCAAATATAAACAAGTAACAGTGGCAGTCCAAACATGAAACTGCATACAGGAGGGCTGGACTCCTGCTTGTGAGAAACATTAGAAGGATGAAGTAACTGGTTAGATGAAAAGGAGCAGTCAAGGGAAAAAAAACCAAAACGTGCATTTTTTTTTTTTTCTTAAAGAATTACTTTTGTCTTTTGAAATGCCTTCTACAAGCACAACTAACTTGAATTAGGTCTTTAAAATTGTCTGCAAAAACATAAGATTTGGCTCCATAGTGAGCCCCACACCTACACAATTTTATAATTTGCATCACAAGTAACTGGATCACCAGGCAAGCCTCCCCCTTCTCTATTTTTTCCGCCCCTCATGGAAACCGACCAAGAAAACAGGATTAAATTTAGAACGATAAAATCTTTAATCCATAGCGCCACGGTATGAGGGACTTCGTTTACAGCTCAGAGAACTAGACACTAATGTAGTTTAGTAAAGAGATTATTTTCATAAAGTATTTATAATAACGTGGGATAAAGTACTGCAGGCAGCAGCAGTACCCAGTTTGTACAAATGTTTGTGAGGCCACAAGAATTACAGTTGAACTAAGCAATTTTCAGAACAGCTATAACACAGAAAGGATAAACTCAGTCAACTCTCAGTCTGGATTGTCTTGGTAGTGTAAACACTCAATCACTTCCATCCATGTGCATTTTAATCTTGCACTGCATTAAACATGGCAATGCTGATTCGCTTCACATACATTTTCAGTGACAGCAAGATTGTGACAGCTGTTCCAGACTGATGGCACAAATCCCTCTTGAGGAAAGGTTGCCTAGCAGGCCACGTTTTAAATTCAACAACATCCCAGACATATCAGAAAAATACCCTCTATGTCTCTACAGACATCTTGGTCTACAAAGTAAGTATGAAAGGATTTAGATATTGAATAAATATTGGGTCAAACGCCAGAGAAAGAGACTTGGCATGAGTCTGGCCCCTCGTTCAGATAAACTGGTATTTAAAAATTCATATATGTATGTAAAATAGGCTTCCTTTCCGCCTCTGGTCATCACACAGGGAGACAACAAAAGGAAGCTTCAGTGTTACCTGTGGTAGGAACTGTCATACCAGTGTCAGAGTCCCTCATTCCGGGAGGAGAGAGAGGTCTAGCCGGGAAAGAGTTCCTGACCCAACCAGATTCTCACTTAAATCAGTGAGGATTTACTTGGAGGAAAAAAAAACAGCTTGCAGCAGCACGATGATAATGTTAAAGATCCCATTCCCTACAAATACAAAGATGAAATTTAAGTCTGAAACAACAGCGGTTACCATAAACAAAACTGTTGCAAACCTCATCAATAAAGCTTTCAAAGCCAAGCAACTACACTGACAGAAAAAGGAAAAAGGTTGTTATTGTACCAACTATGAAATGCACTCAGTAGTTATTAGTTGTTCCCTGCAGGGATCAAACATAAGACCAATACGGTAACAAGATAGTAGAAAATGAGTGTGACTGCAAGATGTGGGCAGAATTAGCAAGGGTCATTTGACTCCGGCATTGTCTCCAGCTAGGCAGAAAGCTATGTTTAGAGGCACTCTAAAAGCAAGAAACAAGACAAACCCTCGGTCACCCAGTTTTCTACAAAAGTTACATTATAACGTATGTAGAAGTTGCTCATTTGATTCAAAACTCATTTGATGCAATCAATACCTTCCAGAGCTGGCTGCATACAACAAATTAAGCTTCTTTTAAAATTGGGTGTTTGTTCATAGATGTAAGCTGACCTGAGCTCATGAAGTTGGATCATTCACTATGGTGATGATGCCTTTTTTCCAGTCGAGTTTCAAAACAGATCTGACAACCTGTTTAAAGGTTTGTACTCTAGTTTTCACAATCCTAATTCCGAATTAGAGTGCAATTAAACAAAATTCATCCTTGTATTCAAAGGTAGGTAACCTACATTGAAAGAAATAAAGCATTGCATGAATACTGATAAGTTTTTAATTTATAAAACCTGTGAAGTGAGGAGAAAAAAGGCAATAATTTAATTTCCAATGAGAAGAAACTATCAGAAACTCCTGTGCAAATTTCTGCTCCATATTCTTCTTTCACAGGGGATAAGACATTACACATGGCATGCAGGGGAGCAGCTGGTAAATAGAATTTACTGCTAAGCATCTGTGTGAACCTGCACCCACTACGATACCTTACCTGTGTCTTTATTTTGACATGATAGCCATGCTCCTAAGATAGCCACCTGTTACCTTACGTTTACGTATGTATTTTCAATATAATTTGTTATCAGCTATATTTTCTAAAGCGATGAACAGAGGACACATCCCGTCAACCAATTCAGACTGGCAGTCCGCCACCCTGATGAGCTTTAAATAACAAACTTGACAAACTCTTTCACGTATCATTTCAATGGTTCCATAGCTCAAAGTGAGCTGAAAATTGGTGCACAGCATGAGATTCCCAAGGAACAGGAAATTATAAATGTATGTGTCCCATCCCTCACAACAAAAGCAAGCAGTTGACCATATTAAAACCACAGAATCCCACAAAACTAAGAGATGTAACTGCCAAGTAACAGTTACTCATGCTGCTTTTATCACTGCATTAGGACCCTCCTTAAAATAGTAATGCTTTGATCCCATTAATACTCATTACTTCAACTGCAATTCTTAAAATCTATGCAGTACAAAATTATTCAAAAGCCCGTAACCCATAAATCACATTGGCCAAAGCTTTCAAGCAGACTGTGAGATTTTTGGAAATAATCTTGGGAAATCTAAATAGATTAAATTAGATTTAACAGAAAACGCAGCTTAACCTCCTTGACTGCTTCACCCAACTCAAATAATTGCTATTTGGCTCTCTAACCATCCTACTCAGTTTCAAATTTCTGTTAGCCCCCACACGTACAACTCCTCTCCCCTTTCCCAGTGGAGCTGTTAGTGTCGTGTCTCTAGCATAGAGGACACCAGGAGGTTAAGAAAGCTCAAAAGAAGCACTACCTTCAACTTACTCCACCTTTCCAAAAATGAGATGTGTCATGAGACCCTCACAACGCATCACTACCTTGCTTTTGTCTCCAGCTCTTTCCCTCCAAACACTGCTCTCTTAAAGTGAAGTTAAGAATCTGTGCAAAGTGATGAAGCCATTATAAAACTAATGGTGCACGTGAAATTAGAATAATTCAGTGAGATGCAGCAAGTCTGAACAACTATAATGAACACTTAATAGTTAGAATAAGCTACTGCTTTTAGCTAAGTTGCAAGAATAGCGAGAATAACACGAACGGCAAATATTTAAGCGTCACCAGAAAATGATTAATTTTGTTTGCTAGTTGGGCTACATACTTAGATTTGTTTAGATTTAGGAAGCCTGCCTGTTATTTAAATACTATGTCCTCTTTTTTAAAGTGTATAATTTGATAATCAAATTCAAATATGCAGAGGCATGTGAAGGTTTACTCGTATTTAATGCAGTAACAATGATTCTACTAGGTATCAGGCTAGACAAAGAGAAGCATGGTGTGGTACATTTTCCAGCAGAAAAGTAGATAGCTATTGACATGGCAGCCTTCAAAGAGTAAAGAAATCCTAGTACTGACTGCCATTATGCTGTGAATACCAGGAGGGCTCTAAGAGTTTGAAGAAAACAGCATGCAAATTTTCAGCTTAAAAGATGCATATTAATTATACTAAACAGGCAACTTCTCACAACACTGTCAGTATTTTACATTCCCATTCCAGTGACAATGACTAGAAATCCCTATTTATCCGATACAGAACAGAACGAGCACAGAGTCAAATCCTCCCGAATACCTTTGGTGCTTCAATCAGTTCAGACAGATCACGACAGAGATGTAATTATACAGTTTAGTTGCAATGGCCGACTAAGTCCTTAACCTCTCTTCTGAGACTTGACAACTACAGGTTCGGTAAAGACTAATCTTAAGTCCCGAACGTTACTGAACTCTTGGATTGAAGAGCCTTAGCCCGGCAGCCGATAAGAACTGGATATTCATGTCAGATACAGGACGTTTTGCACACCTACGCTGCAACGCACAGATCTGACTAGAGTTTACAAGGACTTACCTGAAGGAGCTCAAACCATCTTATTTGGGAGTGGCAGCCACCTAACCACGCTAACGCAGGTTATACAAGCTGCGTGGGACTGTGGCTAAATACTAAATACTTCACTCGCAGTACTGCACATACACTGTTGGACTGAGCACACCTATACGGGCCGAGGCCACACCTTTGGCCTGCAGCTCTGACGTGCCCAGGGGATTCACTTGAGCCAGGGACAGGTGACAGAGCTTGGAAACAAGACTGCTAGGCCTCAGGCCAGGTCTGAATCCGTACCACTAGGACTGGACCGTATTGGCTATTCTCGTTTACTATCGTGCCCTTTGCATAAAGCAAAGGCACACAGTGACATATTGCATATGTGCAGGTGCAAAATCACATAGCGGGAACAGGAAAGAGCATTTCCAATTAGCAGCAACTTACCCATTTTTGCGAGGAATTAATCCTGCATTTGGCAATACTGCCGTTTGCCGCTTGGGGAGCACTGCAACGGAGTGCTGAGTCATAAGTCCAGCCTAACCTGTAGCAAACCTCTAAAAACGTTGCTGACATGCACCTCAGCCTATGCCACCTCCGTTTTTGTGCGTGTCCCCTACTAAACACCGCTCCGCTGACACTCCGCATCTGCAAAGAACGCAGGAGCACTTCAAACACCTAAAAACCCAGGCAACTTCTAAAATAAGTTACGTTCTAACAAAATTTTACTTGCTGACATTAAACAAATGATCTCTATTCCAGATGGGCACGTCATGCTGAAACGACAGATCGGCCTCACGTGGCAGCCGTCCCGCGAAGGGCACGAGGCAGTGCCCTACAGCACAAGTGCGGCACTGTAATTAACAACTGTATCAAAACACAGCTAACAAAAGGGGCCAGAATTACACACCCTTGCGTAAATTTAAATTTTATAATTCCCAAAGTCAGGCCCTTGAGTATCGTAACCTAATTCTTGGCAGATTGTTGGATGTTATCTCCTAGATTAAAAAAAAAAAAAAAAACCGAAACGTAAATGGAAACGTTGTCACGTGTAACAACAATGGCCTTTTTCACCATTCATTACCAATAGAGTCTGAACAATAAACCTTTAGTTCGATCCTTTCTCACCTGGGCCACGAGTCTACACCAACCATGAAGTGGAGAAAGTCACTGGCAAGACAGTAAAGCTTCTATTTCACGTGGCATCAAAGACCAGGGCAAGGAAATGGGCACCTCCGGCCACATAATGGTGGGCAGAGGAGAGTGTCCTGCCTCCCACTCTTCACAGCTGCATTTCGGCACAGCACATGCTGATGCTATTTTGGAGCGTGTGTGTTATGGTGTCGGAGATGCGAGGCGGGGAGGAAAGACAACCCCTGCTCATGTTCACAGGCCGTGAAAAATTCTAGCATGAAAAACTCCTTTGATATTTTTTGCAAACAAGGAACAAACAGAGTATTTTGAAACAGAGCGCCAAATGAATTTGGAAGATTAATTGCAAACCAAGGGGCTGCAAAAGCTTCTTTTAAAAGGCTTTCAAATCCTTCACAAGCAGAAGTGCTGGCTAAGAGAGACGTCTGCAGCACCGTAGCAACTGGGACACGTTATAGAAGAAATCCTCACTTTGGTATCTTATTCCCCACATCTTTTTGCGAACATCATACCTCCCTCTAGATTTTACATTTAAGAACTATACAGAGCACTTGAACAGTATCAGAAGCAATGTATTTTCTGCTTCTTCTGTCTGCGTTTTGACCAAGACCTTTATCCGTTTCCAGTGTTTGCGAATCTCAGTTTACAAGTCCTACCTCACCGACACTGCCGGCCTACGGTAAGCATCAGATCTTTCAGTGCACACCAGCGAGGAGGCACAACCGCACCAGCCAGCGGCACCACTGACCTCTGTCAGTTTGTGTCTACTTGAACGGTGCGAAGCAACGCTCTGGAATTAAATGCAACTATTTACAAAGGCGAGAAAATCATTACAGCCATATTACCAGGCAGTATGCCATCACAAAACCAGTAGAAAAAAAGTGCTTAGAGCAGAATTTACTTCATGACTACTTCAAATTGGCCTTTCCTGAATGAAGGACAGCGATCAGCACTGTTTGTCAGAAAGGTCTGTAAGACAGAATTTATTGCCAAGGCATACGAATGCTATCCATAGCATTAAGTCTGTTTGAACATTAATATTTAAGCATACTTTTAAACTAAGCCATTTCTCAGCTGCAGCTAGTCAAGCAACATTTTACATTGTAAGGACTGTACGCTGCTGGCTAAAGATCTGGCAGCCAAAATCTATATGGTTAGTTGATTTAACTTCAATGGTTACTGATTACGTAGCCTAGAACCTCAACTGAAGCACACGCAGCCTGACAAGTTATCTTTATTTCAAGAAAAAACAGGGTTTGGCTGGTTTTACAGCTACCTGTGATGAAGTGGGGAAACCCCCCCCCCAAAAACCCTGAATCACAATTATGTCTCATTGACAAGTCAGCGCCAGTTAAGGCCCCGCTTCTTGCCCACCGGAGTTTGGATTCGCTTGCTTGTTGAAAGCATTATTATTCAGAACAAGAGATGACTTTCATCTCATCATACTTAACCTAAAGAATGTTAAAACAACAATAGTTTCCTTCTTAAGCGTGTTTGATACTGCTGCCATAACAACATGCAAATGCTTCAGCTCGCAACAAAGATGTATTCATTCCACCCAGTGTTTATTACCGTGCTTTTTGATTAACCTACTTTATATTAGTACTTCTAATGTACTTACTAATAAAAACAAGTAAAGACATCCCCTACATTTGAAAACATACATGAAAGCTTTTTAAAGGAGCATTATTTTTACCAAAAGCCAGCAAATAAATCACTGTTTTTTTAAAAAAAAAAAAAGCGTATTTGCCAGATATTCAAATGAAGCTATAAAGCACCTCTGACTCCGGTAGCATAAATAAACTTGCTGAATGCTTATTTGTAATCCCAGAATATTGTATTACAGTAGCGCTATCTGTCAGGCTACAAGACAGGAATTTCAACGCTAGCGAAAATTCAAACCCATTCAAGGTTTTTATTTAAAGGAAGGACGGATTTTGGCGCAGGCAGCGTATTCACCATTAATTGACCTAAACGGCTTATCAAATTATAATAATAACAACACGAAAAAGCCAGGCAAGGCCGCCCAGCAGCCGGGCAGAGGCCCGGCGAGGCTCAGCCCCACGGCGAGGCGAGGCTCAGCCCCACGGCCCGGCCGCCTGACAGCCCGGGGAGGGCTCCCCCCGCCCGGGGCCGGGGGTCTCGGAGCCGCCCAGGCCCGCCCCGACCCCAGCCGAGGAGGAGGAGGAGGACGAGGAGGAGGAGGAGGACGAGGAGCCCCCCCCCCCCCGCAGCTCCGCCAGGGCCCAGGGCTCCCCCCGCCGCCTCCCGCGTCCCCCCCGCCCCCGGGGCGGCCCCGCGGGGCCCGGCCGCCGCCCGCAGCCCCCGGCCCGCCCCGCCGCCCCTCCGCCGCAGCGGGGGAAGGTCGGCCCCGGGGCACAAATGGGCTTTTCGGGGCGCGCCGCCGCGCTGCCGGCCGGGACCCCCCCCCCCCGCCGCCCCGTTCTCCCCTCAGGCCGCCCTCGGCCCTGCGGCAGCCGCCCGCGGCGCGGGTGGGGGCAGGCCCGGGGGGGACCCCCGCGGCCCCACGGGGCTGCGGTGGGTGTGAGGGGCCCTTCCCCGCCCCGCGGCGGGCGGCGGAGGCCCGGCAGGGCGGGGGGCGGCGGCGCTGAAGGACATTTTAGCGGCTGGTGCCCAGCCCCGGCCCCCGGAAAATGGCTGCCGGCGGAGCGCGGCCTGAGAACGGCGGCGGCCCGGCGCGGGGAAGGGAGGGGGGGCGGGCGGGCGTCTCGTACCTTTGAATTTGAGCTCGTGCTGCGGTTCGAGGCTGAGGACCTGCTCCGCTTTCGCCATCTTCCTCCTCCTCCTCCTCCTCCTCGGCGGTGGCGGCACCAGGCGGAGAGAGGAAGGGACGGGGCGGGAGGGGAAGGAAGGGGGGGAGGAGGGAAGGCAGGCGGGGGCGGGGGGGGGGGGGGCGCGCCCGGCTGGTTTATTCGCCCCCCGCCAAGCGGCCCCGGAGCGGCGGAGGCAGAGGAGGGGCGCGGAGCGGGGGCCGGGCGGCGGCGGCGGCGGCTCGGCGGGTCCCGGCTGGCCGGGCAGGGGCGCGGAGCGGGCGGGAGGCGGGATGATGCAGCACGGAGCGGCCCAGAGAGAGGCTGCGGCTGACGGCTGACGTGCGCCGCCGGCACCGCCGCGGCGGCGGGGGGGGGCCCGGCCCGGCCCGGCCCCGGGGCTGCGCCGCCTCTGCGGGGGCGAGGTGCCGCCCGACAGCCGCGCGGTGGTTGTTTGGGGGGGGGGGGGGGGGGGAGTTCAAATTCGTAATGAAGTTTAATCATCACCGAAAATCGTGGTTTGGTGATGAACGCCGTATTACCTAGGGGCAGCCTGTTATTTTAGGCCTCCGCTCCGTCAGCCGAGCAGCGCCGCGGACCTTTCGGCCACGGTGGGGAAGGGAGAAGCATCCAGGGCAGGATTCCTGGAGCACCGGAGAGCCGCGCCGTAGGGAATGACTTCCTAAGGCACGGGAAGGACTGCAAGGCTGGAGAAGGGAACGTTACAGGACCAGGAAAATCCTGGTCGCTGCCGTCGAGCTACAGGAAAGACTTTTTTAACAAATAAACCAGGCTTTCAGGTCATCTTAGTGGTTTTAAGACACACCTCCCCGACCCCGCTTTCTTAAGTAAACTGTAACAAAACTTTTGGGGTGCTCGGTTTGGATTGTTGTTGTCGGGTTTCTGTTTTTTTGGGGGGTTTTGTTTATTTTTCCTCCAACTGATTTAAAATATTTTTTAAAGTTTACAGGTTGTTCTAACATGAAGTACTGCTTTATTGATAGCCCTAGGCCAGCGTAGTCACAATAGCACTACGTTTTTGCTTTCTTTTTTTTTCCCCCCTTCCCTCTCTCCTCAGGTTGTTTTAAACATTCTAAAAATTCTTAAGAATTTATAAAGCATTGCTGTAACCCGTCAAATTCAGCAGGGGGTAACAACGGAGCAGGAGTTTGGGATGCTCATGTTACCAGCAGAAACGTGCTGGTCTTAAAAACTGCTAATTCCTATACACCAAAAATTAGTCAGTAGGCAACTGGACCGTAGACATACCGGACTTTGAGAGGAGACACCATTTGCAGAGATAAAAAGCAAGTGTATTGACATCCATCAACTTCCAAAGAACAGCAACTCAAAGCATACAGTCAAGTCCTAATTAGGGCTGATGAGCAAACAGGTAAGAGGTGAATAAAAATATGGTAAAACATTATGAAAATTCATTTCATCACACCAGTACAGTCTGTGTGATGCAGTGTACCTCACCTCCACGCAAGTTCTTCGTATCATGAATGTTGTTCTACTTCATAATTGCGGAAAATGCATAAGGTAGCTAAAAAGATCTGGAACTTGTAACAAGCGAGAGGTTGTTCTCATTTCTGGCAAAAAAAGTAATGGCAAATGACATATGTATCTGTTAAAATTCCCACCACTGAAGGGGACGATGGCGCTCCATGCTCTAGGCACGTGTGCAGTATTTATACCACATCTCAACACTTCAGCTGCTCTTGTCCATGATAATCCTCTTTTTTTTTTTCCAGCTCACCTGCTTAACCACCTCCCATCCCATTCCGTCTTTTGGTTTTGTTCTGAGATGTCGCTCAATCCATACCAAACCAAACCCAACCCACACAGGTGTTCAGTGCAACTCTTGTTTTCGCCTCACGCAAGTGAAACCTGCTAACTCCTTTTAGCCAATCCATCCGGGCCAATTTTTAGAAGCTTCAGCAAAATAACGCAGTGCTCTCCTTCCTTAAAATCCTTCTCTGTCGGAGAAAAGATGGTCACATAATGTAATAAAGGGGTGCATTTTCTTTTCCAGGTCCCTGCTATTTGCCTTTGCTCAGTTAATTAGATTTGGAGCTTACGATTTTCTTGGCTTATTATTTTTGCTACTTGTAGGGAATTAATTTACAGTATAAATTACGGATTATGTCATAACATTTTACTATCTCAAATCAGGGGAGAATTGAGTTCATTTACGCTTTGGAGTAGAGCTTTCTTTGGCTGGTATTCTGCAAAGGTTATCTTCTTTCACATGATCTCTTAGATTTTATTTTTATAAAAAGATGCTCTCGCTGAGGTAGGCATTCTCAGTAGTAATTAGTAGAAAAGACAAGGCTTTATACATATCTGCAAGTTAACTGGAAACTAATGGTGAGGAATAAGACAGAGGAAACTTTATGCAACATATAGCCATACATTACAAAAAAACCCTAAACAACTGTTCAGCGTGGCTGCCCAGACCTTTTCAAGTTCTACTCTTCCTGAAAGAAGTACAAAGTACACCCCGAAGCATTTGATGATCCACGTCTTCAAGGGTTTGCCAAGTTGTATCCTCTCACCGCACACAACTGGCAGCTCTGAACTTACCTGCTTGTGTTTGAAGGACTCGCCCATGTTTTCATCCAGGCCGAAGTTTTTATAAAGCACAGCATTGTTTATTCTAAGTTGAAAATTTATGAAGTCTAATGAACATAGGTTACCAGGTTTTTGTTTTATGTAAATAATGTGTGTACCTTTAATATTGTGCAGCTCAGATTCATTGAAATGGGCATGCACGAAGGCCACCTGCGATACTACGTCCTCACCAGTTACACTAAACAACCCTCGCTTTATTAACAATTCAGCCACAACAAGACTAGAAGGCAACTTGTTGCCCCGGTGGGTTTTTGATGAACAGGAGAAAACAGGGATGAACACTACAGGGAAACGCTGAAGAGCACCTGAAGGCTTTGTACTGGAACAATTTTAAAGAACAGTTCCATCCGTTAAAAAACTTTTACCTTAAAAGCTATGAAAGACTTGATCCAAATAAAACATTCTTTATATGGTGTGTGTGCATGAGGTGGTTGGTGTTTAGTTATCTAGATTCCCTATGCAAACACATATAAATATGTTCTGTTCTAGCACATTCCTTACGTTTACCCCTCTTACGCTCTTCCCGACGCACATTCATACCCCCTTATACAAACATGTTTGACACTCTTCAAAAGCAGTTTACACACCTAAGAGGATAACTTAAAAATAGCAGGTACTTAACAACAAATTTAAGTTATTCCAGGTCTCCGTTAAAAAGATGACAGTACGTGTTTCCCACATATGAACTGCAGCCAGTTGCTGAGCAGGAACTTGTATTCAACATTTTCAGGTGAAATAGGAGTATCAGAAGCAGGACTTTTTTGCTTATTTATGCTTTTGAAGGCTGCTATTAAATCAGCACGTTAGACTTGCATCACACGCTGAAAGAAGGAAACTACATCTTTTAAGCATCACATAAGTCAAGCAAGATAACTGTAGTCAACTCCATATTTTTGTGCTCTACACAACCACCAAAGCAGTGGTTTAAAAAACAAAAACAAAAAAAAAAAAGGCAAGCTACCAACCAGCTGGCTGTATTAACAAACAAGAAAGGATCCCTTCCCAGCATGACAGGCCCCCACAACACCGTGCAGATATTAAAAGCACTTTACAGTTTTGATTGACAGAAACCTGGCGTAAGCAGTCAAGAATTTTACATTTCATGCAGTCTAAGCTAAAAGCAGTGTATTAAATAACTTGATCCTGGTAGAATTTGTCAGGCCTTGCACTGGTTGACAGGACTGTGTGTGGCCTGCAGTTTCTCAGACATCATGCTGCAAAGAAAGGAAGCATTACACAAAAGCTGTATTCTCTCTGCTGTTTCCCCCCATCCCTTCTTTGTACAAGTTCGCCTTCTGCCTTTGTCTGTGTATAATATATAAACCAGGGAAAAGCTACAGTTTCTGAATGACCAGTAGTCAATACTTTTGGAAAACAGCTATTCGAATCAGCGCTTAGATTTGCTTCTGCCATGGTATTGCTCACATTCCTCCATTCCTCTTCTATAATTCTATTGCTACAGAGACTTTTTAAGATGTTGAGAATTTCAGAACCGTTTACAAACAAAGCCAGCACATTTATAAACAAAGCTTTTTATTAATAAAATGTTTACACCTTTTTTTTTTTTTTGCACAATACATCAGACTGGTAGTGATTTAGCATGTTATTACACTATAAAAGTTTATTATGAATGCTTAAGCTGAAAAGGCTGTTTACATTATGCCAAATCAACATTTCTTTATTTGCATTCTATGCACTATATGGGAGTGTAACAATTCGAACAAAAAGGAGGGAACAAAAGCCTGGTTTTCCTCATTAGCATCTACAAACCAACAACACAGACAAACCTGTACACGCTCTCAGGACCAGCCCAAGAGAAGACTAAAAAAAGTCTCAAAACATTCATAAGCTTGGGAATTCATCACTACAATATTTCATCACTAGTAATCTGACTACATTTCATGCAGTGAAGCAATGGTTGTAAATTTGTGCAGTTTACAGTGCTGCAAATGCTCTGTAACTTTGAGCGGCTTAAGTTTGTTTTAATAAGAGATACTATAGTAAGAAGGCACAGACCTTTCAACCTTTGTAACAGGTTAACCCAATCCTATAATAAAAAGGCAAAACGTTCTTAAGAGGGAGAAGAATTGCTGATACAAAGGTTAACCTTCATGCTTAATTTTACAGGCAAACACTTACTACACTGCAAGAGCTATATGCATATCAGGTTATTTTTGTGCCCTGAATACACAAAATGCAAATGCAAAGTTTCGTGTTTAAAAGAAACCTTCAGAATGATTTCTTTTTTTCTTCATTGTGCTGGGGGTGGGAGGTACAAAGGGGAAGATTACCAGGAAGCCTTAAGTGTCTTACAGCTACAGAAACGCGACCCATTTCTGTCTCTTAAATCAATTCACCATGTCACGATTTCAATGTCTGATACACAATATCCAGAAATAGGAAGTACAAAAACAGGAAGTTAAAATATAGAAGAGTTTACTTCATGTTACTAGAGCCTTACAATAATTTGCTCCCCCAGGTGACTATGCTTTTAGCCTTCATTGCGTGGTATAATACAGTAGTGGTAGAAGTCTCAGCCGCGATGTTTTCATAACAGTGTCAAGGCTGTACTAGCGAATGACCATTTCATTTACAAATATTTGCTGCTGTGACACACTTTTAGAACCTTTGAGGAGAAAAAGACACTCGCCACTTATTCTTGGCTAAATCCCTTAAGGAAACAAAAAACAAATTGTCAAGAAAACATAATGGATTTAATAGGAAATACATACTGTCACAGGAGTAAAAGTGAGGCAAGAAAGTAGCAGTGAACCTCTCTAGGTGTCAGAGTTACAGCATAGCCAAGTGCAACAACTGGATGGAGTATCACACTCACACAAATGAAGAGCATGACAGAAAGAGTGGTCTGTATCCTTCAACTTGTGAAGAAGTAGCAGTTAGTTTGTTCAATAATACATATGTGAAAAAATTAACAGAAATGAAGCAAAGAAAAACCCAGCTGCCTTAACAGAAGAGTACCTTTACAAAGGTCATCAGCCCCTTAAATAAAATTCATTGTTAGTGTTTCAACAAAAATTTAAGAACCCCAACTTGCAGGATGATGTAACGGGAAAAGCAAAATTGTTTCTTCTAAGAATTCTTTATTCTAGAATGAGAGCAGTTTCAGCAAATGCTGTCCCAATTTTTCAGAGACAAATCATCCTACTGCTTTGATTTTCCATGTAAAATAGAAAGCACCTAATAACTCTAAACCACTAGAACTTTTCTAAGTATTTTTAAATAGCTGTTTATAGCATGTACACTCTGACAACACTATGTTAGAAATTCAGGGTGGGGTGGGGGGAAATGGGAGGCGGGAGGAGGAAAAAGCTGACCCCAGGATCACTTTGACGTGTCAGAGACTAAGCCCATCAGGACTCCTGGGTTTCAGGATAGTCACATATCCCTTGAAAGATTTGTTATCTGTGACACTTTATGGATAAAGTTTGGTAATGCTTGTTTGATTTTTTCCAAGTCATGCATTTTTGATTCTAGCTGACCAAGGAAGGGTTTGCATTCAAACTTTTGAGACCTCCAAAATATCAGAGGGGTTTTTCAGAAATGAGCATTGGTGTCAGAAGGCCTAATAATTTTCGGGAAGGATATTTTGGCACATGAATTCTTGTATGAGAAACAACAATGTGGTTTCAAGTGTATTTTTCTTGACAAGCTGGAGCCACATGACTCCGAAAAGGACAGCTGACGTGACTTTTTTTTTTTAAATATTAGAACCTATATTTCTATCTTAGATTGGCAATTCACACAACCATCTTATTTCTATTAATCTGTCACCTACCATTACTAGGGCTGTGATCTGTTACTAGGAACATTCGGTGATCTGAACATAAAATTCTAACAGTTTTCTCTAGAGAATTTTTGTGCAGATTTTTTTAGAAGCTTAGTTCCAAGCACGCAATTCTCCTGCTTCAAGTAACTGACTCGTCGCATACAGTCTCAGGTCACTGCAAAATGACTTCCTGCTAAAAAAGCTAAGAAAGTTTGTCCTTCTCTCTTGTCCATGAACAGAAAAGCCTCTTTTTTTAGAGGTTTAAAGCATTTAAGAGAGAACCATGAAACTTTTCAGAAAGTGAAAAGGCAGTGTAGAAGTTTAAGTCAGTGAATTAGTCAGGTTCTCCTCATGTCCGAGATGATTTTTTCTACTTCAGTGTAGCTATTGCTGCTTATAACTGAGGTTTGCTACAGGGTGACTCGCTACACGGTTCAGACAGCTTCTGTCCTGTAAACCATCAATTCCCAAGATAGTCTTTGCAGATTGCTGACATAGCACACCACAAATAGACTACACCATCCTTAATAAACACTAAAGACCGTTTCACAAAAAAAGTCATTCAAACATCACTTATAAAGCTTCTGTTTCCAACTAACACTCAATAGGTTATTCTGGAAATTAACACTAATGTTAAGGAATAATTTAGGATTAACATAGTAACAACAGTCTTACTGAGGCCAACTTTTAAACCATTCAAGACATTCAGCCTGAATTATTTTTTTGATAATTAAAATGAAGCTTTAACCGTGTACGTAGACAGCTCCCAATGAATCCCACACCTCTTGACCAGGTTAAAGGATTAGACCTCTGCATCAGTAAGTAGGCATTGTCTCCTCTCCTCTTACTCTCTTCCCAAGCATGTAAATAACCTTTCTTGAGCAGGCTGGTAGCATTAAATTGGTATTGTGTACACCGACACATCAAAGACTCAAGTCTGCATAAAACACCCCTCTAAACTATTAACTGTCTGATCCTGTAGCACTTAGAGGAAGTCTCCCTGATGTCTGCAGGGGTTTGAAGTGCAATGATTTGGTTTGTTTCAATGTGGATCTAGTAACATAAATCAAGTCTTTGCCTTCTTGGCAACAGCAAAAGTTGTTAGAATCGTCTTAGAACTTTTCAAAGCACCTATTACAATTTTCAGTAGCTTGACCACTAGATGCTTCTGTTATTAAACATAAGCTTCCATATTTCACTTACTTAGGCATTTAGTATGCCAGTTTTCAGCATGTATATAAAAATGTACTACAAAACTACCTACAGCACAGATCGAGAGCCTGGCAAGTCAGCTAAGAGACTGCTGTAATTTAGAGGGTCGGATGAAGACACCCTCCAAAACTTGGGGAGCGCATTTAAGTTGTTCCAAAGCTTAAGAGCTAAACATTTATCGCATGATATTTTTGTACAAATCTAGCTCCTGTGGGAAAGAAATGGTGTTGTTTAGAAGTTGAAACAGTCATATTTTGTCAGTTAAAAAATGCTCTGGATCAATGATATGATATGCACCTTGTTACATTTTTACATACATGATACTCTCCCCTTCCAAACTTGCTTTGCAGCAATTAATTCCCTTTGAGAGTATGTGAAAGTCTAGTCTCTATGATGAGTTCGAGTCATTAAACAGAAAGGCATAGTGGAATAAAACTTCAGTCCCCAGCTTTTTCAACAAATTCTTACCAGAAAAAAGTTATTAAAAATTTAGCTGGAATGGTTGATAATCAGCACTCCGAACACTCCAGGGCTAATGCATCTCCAAATAGAGAAGCTATGTTAGGACAAAATATAATCAATTTCAGCAAGCCTAGTGCAAGATGAAAGCAGATGGCCTAACGAATTATTAATACAGAAGAAACCATTTTTCTCCAACAAAAATGAAACAATGAACATGTGCATCTCATCCAGGGAAGACTGCATTCTGGCTTTCAGCTAGGGCCAACTGATCAATAAACAGTTATCTTGGCTCAAAAGAACTTACATCAACAGTCTGTCATTTTAAATAGGCATGTGTTAAAAGCAGCCTCACTTCAGTGTTTGCAGTTTGGACAGTCTGAAACACTGGCTATTTCCATGCTTTCATTAACTGCAGTAATTCAAGATCAGAACTGCAAAAAGGATATGAAGTATGCTGGCATTCCACTCCGACTGGTAACAAAACAAAAGGAGTCAGAGGCATTAAGACTTCGCTACATTTGAGAAAGGCCAGATTGTTGCTGCTGCTTTAGTGTTTCAGGGTGGGGGTTTTTTGTTTGGTTGGTTTTAAAGTCTAATTTTGGTGTATAGCACGTAAGTGAGGCTAGATCAGGAAGCACTTCATAAAGATTTGCTAAGATACATGGATCTCTCTCCCGACTGGAGAGAATGACAGTAGTCTCTATACTAGCCTAGCTCCCAGTCTTGCCTAGAATCCCATATTTTCTTCTCAAGTCAATAAATCTTGCATAAATACTATTAAACTATTATTGTTATCTCACTGAAAAACAGATTTAAACTCCATTTTTACCACACGCTAACAGGCAATAACAGTAATTTAGAAAGTCTGAATTCCTTTTTCTACTGATCTACATGAAAGATATTCCCAATATCTGAGACTTTTCTTCTCCTACCACGATCTTTCCAAGTTCAAGAATTTCCAGAGTTATTCCTAACCAACTTTTATTAAAGCAGTACTTTCTGTATCACAGTTAAGATACTAAAGCACCTGGTATCTTGGTATAGACTTCTGAAGCACTGTGAACACAACATGGTTTAAAAACCTAGCTGAATTAGGTAACCACACAATGTATTTTTTAAAAATTTGCCGGAGTAAGAATTGAGATATGTCAAAGAAATTAGGGATCTCCATGACTGCCACTGTGAAAGTTGTACATTTAATTGCTAACCTGCTTTTTTGTAATTAAAAATATGCCCAGGAACAAGCTTACTCTGTTCTTTACTAATTATATTTCCATCATGCATTTTGATGGAGTACTAAAGTTTTCTGTTCATAATTTATTTGCTTTGAGTAACAGAAAAAAAAATCATACATCAGGCTGAACACCAAAGACAAACCTGTTTCTACTATAAGATACTTCGTTAAAGACCAATGTTTCAAAGGGGCTTCATACAGCCTTCGCTCGATGAAGATATACTTCTTGGGCTCTCTGTAAGCACGTAGCCTGTATACAACTGTGGCAAAGAAGGCATAACTGACAACGCAGGGTAAGTAAAAGGTGTGATAAAAATGCAGTCACCAAATTTCATTAAGTCATACTGACCCATTCAAAAATCTCACTGTAATGGTTCACCTGGGTTTGCTCCAGAACAGCTCTACATGAACTAATGCAAACTAACCTGGAGTACAAGTCCTTTCATTTCTTACAAACTTTTCTACATTTCCTTTAGAGAAAATACTTGAGATGATAGAAAACCAGATTACAAACAAAGAATAAGCATCATCAACGTGACCTCATTTTGATACTAAAGCTAAACAGCGTATTTTAGAATCTACTCAAGTCTATTAAGCTCTTTTTCTTCGAAAGTATGAAATTTCTCACTAGTGCTGGTAGGAAACAAAAAGTAAAAATAAATAAAATAGCACAAATAGGTATGGTCAACCTATAGTTTAATTGAAAGTGTACTAAAGCCAACACAGAATAATCTACACACTGATTTACTAAAAACCCTCACAGATGAAAAAGCCCAGGAACCAAGAGGTAACGATCTACATTACCACGTCTTAAGGTTACTTCCTATTTGTATTTTTGTGCCCAAAACAGGAAAGACTGAGTGCACCACAGATGAAAACTTGTTCAGACAGACCTCATCCTGCACCAACAGCATACTCTATTGACCCCTTCAAATGTGATTGAAAGAGAAAAAATTTCAGTCTGCCTCTGGATGAACTCACAGTGACAATACCTAAAATGCAGGAAAAAAAAAAAAAACAAACCAACCCTGATGGAGATTCCCCAGGAGTTTATCCATAGGTGTGGAATGGAAGGAGACTATAAGATTGCATTATTTTTTACTGTCTTTACATAATTTATAATACTTTAAACAAACACTGGTCTCATAAATATAATATGAACACTTTACACATGCCAAGCAATTAAAAGCTTTCCCCCAAAACTTTTAGGTCTTATCAGAACCACTGGCAGCATCTGTTTACAGCATCTGTTTTTAGTCAGTAACCACTTAATTTAGTCAGAACTACAACTAGGTTGTCTTCAACCAACATCTTAATACTAAAAAACTTGTAGGAACAAAAAGATGCCTATAAGCATATCAGTTTGCCTTAAAGTGATTAGAGTCAGCATGAAAAAAAGATTGTCTGTGTTTTAAGATCTGTTGCTTGTGTCCCCACCCCCGGCGCATATCATCTTTAAATAAAAAGTGCAAATGGGATTTGGGGACTGGATGGACTGATTTGCCTATTATTTGTCTTCAGTTGCTTATTCTGTAGCCACCTCACATCAGCTGTCTCATCGTACTTTGGATTAGCTACAATTATATTTAAAATAAGGCTCACTGAAGAAAAGGAAGAAATGACATCTAACTTCCAGACTCCTCCCACCCTTAAGTCCCACAAAAGTGCTAATTTCCCTTTAAAAAAAAAAACCAACCAACCCTAAAATCTTGATTACAAAATTATTAAACGTTTCAGTTCTACCATCCATATAGTCACCCTCCTTTCAAGCAAGACAAAAAAGCAATGATGGATTCCCTTTGAATGCAAGAGATACTACACTTTTTGTAAGTAAACAGGCTGACATTACGATTGCAGTCTTTTCTGCGAGTGTACAGATGTCAGATGAACTGGTCCATTTTTGTGGGACCTCGGGTGCATGAGCACCAGCAGATAAAGATCTAAGACTGATAATATAAACCCAACGTGAACTATTAACTTCCAAGACCACCTACTGTATAAACAAGTCTGATTTTCTAAGGGATCAGTCAACAGCAGCTGCGCTTTGTCACCGATGGCTGTCTTCTAAGTTTGAAGCCCTTACCACTAGAAGGGGGGTTGGTGTCAGTTGATGGAATTCTGCGACCTACAAGGAGGCAGAGAAAAAATTTATAGCAAACATTATACTTGAAACTAAATCTAAGCATTCAGTGTATGTTTTGTATACAAAAATGTGTCTTCAGTTAGTCCTATGTCATTAATGACAACATTCCTGCATAACAGAAGGACGGCAGTTAACAGTCTATACTATATCTGTAAGAGGTACGGTTCCACAAAAGAAGAGTAAAGGCAGTTTCAAGCTAATTTTGCAGCGCTTACACTTCGGGCTAATCTACACTTGGAGACCTAAGCTATAAAAGCAGCCAGAGAATATACTCTGCAGGATCCAACACCATCTGGAATATCTTCATCAAGAACTACCATCTTGACCTGTATTTCCACAGTAGATCACCTGCACCAAGCTTAGCACAGAAGTGCTTGTAAAGATTGCTGCTTTAGTCATCTAATCAGTCTTTAAAATTGACTATTCCTGGTTAAGCATTCTTTTCTGAGGAGGATTTATGATTTTTTTTTTTCTCTCCATAGTTTATGCAAGATCAATTTTAGAGAGCAACTATTAAGTCAGTAAATCAGGAAGCTAATCTACAGCACATACTTTTTACATCAGCTTCAATTTATTCAACTGCTTATAAAGACCCTATTTTTTTTCCTCTCAAGTCTAATGGTTCTGTAGTTATTCAAAGCTAAACTGCAGTGCGCACACACACAAACGGATTGCTGTTTGTCCTCTTTTCACAAACAGTCTGACATACCTGCACATTGGTGCTGCTGCCTGAAACATATCCTGCAAATAATATTGCATGGAATTCACTTTGGAATACTGTCTGCTTCTCATTCACACAAAGAAACTGCCATTGTTGTCCCCGCCGTGAATGAGACAGAAAAGATTTGCAATTTAATTAAAAAACCCCAAGGTATCACAAAAATACTTGCAGAAAATCTACACTTAATAGTTGCGATTTCCTGGGCAGTAATCTGGCATTTATGAGTTCTTGTATTTTTTAAAGTGCACTGGTTTAGACTAAGTACAAACACTAAGAGTGAGAACTTAATTCCTTTTCTCAGCTCTATAAAGTTTGGATCTTCCTCATGCCATTTCCTTTCCCTTCCATAACCTTGGAAGCACTAATTGAAACATTCAATAACAGATACAGTAAGATGACACTGACTTCTGATGTAAGTGCCCTGCTTGCTATTTATCCAGCAGCATCACAATAGGCTTAAAATCTCTAGAAGGAATATTTAGAGGTCATTAGGTGACTAAAAATTTGTACGGCTCATTTTGCAGTTTGTATTCATGTCTGATTGTAACGAATTTAAGCCAGTATACTCTCACCTAAATAGCACAAAAATACAGTGATCAAATTTCTACTTAAACTTTTCAGAAGAAAGCACATTAACTGTTTAAATACTTACTAATTTCTATAAAGAGTTCATTAATGTTTATTGCATTTTTCGCACTTGTCTCTACAAATATTGCATGAATGGAATCTGCATAGTCTTTAGCATCTTTTTCCATGACTTCTCTGGAAAAACAAAGCAAAGAAAAAACAGTGAATGCAAAAAAACCCCTACATTATTCAAAATCTTAAGGGATAGATTAAGCTTTTAAGTGTCTCATTAAATGAGTATTTTCTATATTACCTGTTTGGCATCACAGGCCTCCCTCATTCTGAGGCTGATGCTCATTCTTTACTCTGTGCTGTCTCCCTGCCTTGAGGTATGAGCACCACTCAAGCACAATCATAAACTAAACAAGGCCTTAATCCATCTGAGAACAATACAGTGGAGTTTGTGTCTTGAGTGCTCTAACTGTAGGTCTGCAATCAATCATTAGGGGGTGCTTTATTCTTCACACACAGAACAGTTTTAGATGAACTGAAAAGATCCTAAAGCATTAGTTCCACTAATCCACTGGATTTCCTACAGGTGTTTACAAACCCAAGCATCTCACAACACTGCGCAGAGATTGCATTTACCTTACATGAAGCACGAAGACATGGCTATAAACGGAGACATATTTAGACTGAGCACACAACAACACAGCCAAGAAGTGAACAGGTTATTCTGCACCCCTAAGTAGGCAAGTTGATAATGAAGTATGTTTCCTTAAACAAGGTGGAAAAACCAAACCCCAATAGGTGGAGAGAGGACTGGGCTATACGTTGTATCACTTTACATACAATGTCTAGAAAATATAGGCTACTTTCAGTAGCAAGGGACTGAAGATATTAGAAGCACAGACTTTGGATCAGTGACTCAAATATTGCCTCTGACTAAAGTACAAGGAGTCTTGCTCATTAGCTTGAATAGCGATGTTTACATAATTTATGATGCCACCTCAGCATCAAGAAATAAGCATGTCAGACTTAATACTGCATGCCTTATATTTGTCTTCCAAGTAATTTTATGCCATATTTCCTTCAAGACACATGCTACTTCTAACAAGAGTTATTAAAGCTCACTAGATAACTGCCATGTATTAACAATTTGTAAAACTATACTAAGAACCAACTTTGCAGTGGTTCTTT
Source organism: Morus bassanus (assembly GCA_031468815.1). NCBI lineage: Eukaryota > Metazoa > Chordata > Aves > Suliformes > Sulidae > Morus > Morus bassanus. Next base: position 38,314,465 of record CM062575.1, read on the forward strand.
AAACACATAACCATCTGTCTCCTTCGAGACACCAGCTGTGGTACCTTTTCCAATGAAATCTAAAAACAGGAAGTTTGCACACACCTTCTTTCTGAATTTTGGCTTATTTAACCAGGACATAAATAAAAAGGGCTTCTTTTCTTTTTAGTACATGCCTTCTTGAAAGTTTGGCTGTTCATAAAGTTTCTCAAGAACTTTTCCTGCTCCCTGCAACTATTTCCAGCCACAGCCAATTCACCCCAATATTTAAGCAGGGAAGGAAGGCACCTGAACAAGCAAGTCAGAAAAACCTACACAATGCTTTCCAACAGGCTTGATGTTTTTCCTAACAAAATGAGGTGCTACAGACTGACAGGGGTACTTCTTACAAAGTGAGGTAAACAGCTTGTATTACACTGTAGTTTCACAGGCAGTTTAGGCTTGTGTAACTTGGCACTGCCACCAGAGAAGGTAATCCTGTCTCCCTGTAAACTCCTCATTCCTAACCCAGCTATCCCACCTCTGTCATGCCAGCAAGCGTTCATGGTGTGAGCAAGATAAATACACTTGGATCAGTCTTCCTTTTTTTAAATGGTTAGTTTTACTCTGGATCCATTTTACAGCCTGATTTACTGCCCAATCACGCACATACAATCCTCCCAACACAGGGAGGAAGTGGGCAAGGCTGCCCAAGGGCAGGCTAACCAAATCATCTGACAGTAGAAACAGCTCAAACCCCTTGTGAAACTACAATTCTAGTGCAAAACAGCTTAAATTGCTCTATACCTTTCACCTGCTCTGAAAACTCAAAATATTTAGCACTAGGAGCTTAAGCAAAAAACCTCCAAACCGACAATGGTTATTTACCTTACATCATTAAGATCACACTTATTTCCTGCAATAGCCACAACAATGTTTGGAGGTCCATGCTGCCGAAGCTCTTTAACCCAGTTCTTTAATGTTGAGAAAGTCTCCTGATGGGGGGGGAAGGAAGAAAAAACAGACAGAAGGAATTAAGAGTCAGAACCGTCCATGACACAAAATCCCCCAGAAATCATAATGCTGGGCCAAAATCAAATTTCTTACCTCTTTTGTGATGTCGTACACTATAATGGCTGCTGCTGACCCTCTGTAATACATTGGGGCTAAAGCACGAAACTGAAAGAAAGACACCATACATTATGAATCAGATCTTCCACTGACCTCCATGATTTCATTATTATTATTGAAGAAAGAGAAAACTAGCTTTAACGTTCACATTAGTGGAAAACTTTTCCTTACAATTACAGAGAGGCTGCGCAGTAGAGTACCTAAATTTTCCCGAAAGCATTGTTTTGCAAAGCCAATAAATAGTTTAGGAATCAGCAGCACACCTACCGCAAAAAGCGGGAAGCCAAACTTGACCTAATTTTGACTAGATTAGAATCTCTCATTTAAAGACTGTAGATTTTGTATGGACAGAAACTGCAGGATATATGCTCAACTTTAAACACCGAGCAAGAGGAAAATAGTCAAAATCGAACTCGCTTCTTCCTCAAGATACTCATGCTTTTGGACAAAGAGTAATTTCAAGAAAACCAGCATATATTACTGCTGATCTGAAATGTTCAGAAGTTGGTGTCAACCTCTAGCCCCACGGATCAGTCATGGCACTCTTAAATGCTAGAAATGTTGGTTTCTTCATAATCTAACTTATAGCTTTAGGGATTTCGCTTAAGTTTTTCCTCAAAACTTGAAAGTTAGAAGCATGTTTCAAACTAAAAAACTGCAGAAGCCCACAACTATGTGACCTGTTGCAAATAGAGCTTTAAGGAACACGCTAGATAGTAAAAGGCTACAGTAATTTTATTGTAATTTGCAGAATTAAATCTACAGCAGGCATATTTTGTAGGTAGTGGATTTGCAGGGTATAAACCAGGCCTGTACCTTTGCATGGGCACAGTGTTATGAATCCAGGACTGAAAAAAGTGATAGAGCACATGGTTAAGTTGCATCAAATAGACCAATCAAGCGTTCTTAAAAACAGTGTGATACTCTTCTAATTTCAAAAGAACCAGACAACTAATCCAACAACCAAAACTCTCAGTCAAAGCACACAGTAAACTGCACGTACTGCTTTGCTGTAAGCACACGCAATTTAGAGCTTTTGTGCATCTTATTACTCAGGGTAGAAATCATGAATAGAATACAGTTTTTCATAAAGGCTTATTTGGTTCTAATAAAATACCAATTTCCTCTTGCTTAGTACAGTTCAACTGAGAGCAATATTATAAATCATAAAAATCTTGCTATAAAGCAGAATTCCAGACCATTTACATTTGGCTCTCAAGTTCTGTTTTGAAAACAGGATTTTGAACACAAAGTTCAGAATATAAAAATATTTAATAGTGGGAGAGGGAAACGTGGACAGGCATTCAGTTCATGTTGGGACATAATCCCCCTCTTCCTCCTAAGTACTAAAATGTAAAGGGAAACATATTTGGTAAACCACCACTTGGACTGGTTGCAACCTGGCTTTTTGATTATTTGACTATTTACATTGGGAATAAACCAACTTTCACTTGCTGATTTTGTATTACTCTCATTTCCTGCCTGCTAACACTTAGATACTTTTTTCCACCTCAGAGCAATCAGCAGATAAAATGCATTAACAGAACAGATGTTACCAGAAACACCAAATTTTCCTTTTGCTATTTTTCCGAAGACTTCAGCTTGCCCTCCAGCCTCTGATTTGTGTTTTGACAGAATTATTAATACATAAAGTAATTATCCAGAGAACCTGTCACAATTGTTAGGTAAGCAGGCAAAAATCCTAACTGCTATAAGTAACCTCCTATCAACTCTACTCAGTGTAGAAGACATGAGAGAAGAAAAAAGGCACGTGTGTAGGGAAACGAGCTATGTGAATTAGTACACGTTTCCACCTTCGGAGTGAAGCTAGCCAGTCACTCCCTGAAGCCACTTAGAGCAAGGGGTTGCCCAGTGTAGTGTAGAGCTATTCGCTGCTGGGCTTTGGAAGTGGAAAATAGCAAATGCTCCTCTAGAAGCCAGGACTGAGTTCTGTGCATTACACATCATAGCTCAGCAGAGACATTTTAGCACCAAGAATGCTGTGGACATTTTTGGTATTCCAGATCACCAGGGACGGGATCCCTTCAATAATTCGTTGTCAGATGTGTTGCACGACCAGAAAACTGTGCTACAGATTTCAGGGCAAGGCAGGTATACAGACCATTCGTGACTAGCAGTTAAGTGATAGCGCCATTCTGTTTTGGAGAAAGAAACAGCTATGAAGATACTGGCATCATTTCAAAGTAAATATCCTTGATCCCATTTCATTGGTTTCCTTGGATATATTGGGGCCTCACAGTGACTTCTCTCAGGTGTAGAACATAAGCGTCACACATATCACGGCTCTTGGGTCAGAGACCCGGTAAGACATCTTTCCTTTTTTGATTTCAGTAAAGATATCATGCAACTTGTATGGAAGAAAATTAAAGAGGTGTCACTCAAAGTCTAAAAACAGAAAGACAAGGAACATGCTAGTCACGTAGAGAGATGCGTCCTCAGATTGTAGCATGCTGAATCCAAACTAGGGCGTTCTCCCATTGCTTGCAAACACAGTTAAAGTGAACAGGATGAAACGCTAATATGTGATGAATGTTCCCCGCCAAGTTGTTGCAGGCGTGTTTATAAAGCTTTCTATTTAAGAGTACCAGCCTCGTAAAATTCATACTCTTCCTCTCAGAAGACTCGCATTCCAGCATTAACATTTCAGAATGGGCTAGGATGTTCACTTAAGACAAATTACAACAAATGCTGACTGACTGCTAGTAATGGAAGGACTTGGATATTTCTGATAACATGGATACTATTGGACATATCCCTGGGACACATTCCTGACAACGTAAGTTTGCTTATATGGTGCTGCTGGAAGGAAATAAGTTGTCATTCAAAATCTAGAGCACTGAAATGCAATACAAATATACTTGAGTTACTTTCTAGCTGTCAAGGCTGTTATCAAACTAAAAAGCTAGCAAGTCAGTTCCATCAGGACTCCAAAAGGTCCAGTGACTCTGCATAAGAATGACTGAGCCTTTACAAGGTTGGAGTTTTTTTGTTTGTTTTGTTTTTGTTGGTGGTGGGGTTTGTTTTGGTTTGCCTTTTTTTTTTCCCCTCCTTGGGCTCTCTGTTTCTTGAGCCGATCTTGAAAAATAGTACAGCTGCACTTGCCAGTTATTATCCTAATGTAATAACCCAACCTGATCAAACTGACTCTTACTGGAGACAGCTCTGGTGTCTGTTACAGTCAGCTCACATCCTAAATAAACTCCTCATGAGTAACTTCCACTTGCCAGTAGTTAACAGTCAAGAAACTGCAAGAATAAGCACTGTCAATATAGCTACTATAATTTCCATCACTGTTGCTAGTAATCTATAAACAAACAAGTTCACTAGCAAAGTTTTCCTTTTAAATTTCAAGTAAAAATCATGCAAATTGTGTTTCATTTGACTAGTCATTTTCTTGAAAGCTTTTGTCACCTCCCCATAGAACTAAGAACGCTGCAGAGATCAAAACCTCAAACTACCAAATTAAAATTTAAATTTCAAAATAGACGTCTTGACAATAGCTCCTACACTATCAGATTTGAGAAGTAAAACTTTACAAAATAATAAAAAAAAAAACAGTTATCACCCGTAACGCTGCTTGAAACACTGCTTTTGAACACCTAAACCCACATCCTATGCACATTAGTAACCTTAACACTGAAGCTAACAGAGTGTGTGAGCGGTTGTATATTCTTCCAGAATCAGGGCCTTACTTGTACTACAAAACACTTGGATCATTTCACTTGGATTCTCATGTTGCCAGTTGCACTGTCTGCAAACACTGCACTTGAATGTTTAAAACAACTACAGAAACGGTACTGGAGGCAGCTGCTGGCTTCCCCCCGCCTTGTTTCCTTTTGAAATGGCCCTCCCTTGCAGTGAATCTAAACCCAGCCTTTAGTTCCAGAAGCTCCTCTTCTTAAGTAATCATCCTTAACTTCATACTTTAACCATGATAACAATGAAAAATAAGAACATATTTACAGCACCCATATCTTGATAGAAATCTGCATAGAAAAAAACCCGTTCGAACAGATACTCGTAAAACCAGATCCCGTTGTGACTTTCAGCAAAGGGGTTGAAAAGCAACCCAAACTCTAGCTGGAACTATCACCACACAGATATTGATTCTACTTACCCGCTCCTGTCCAGCTGTATCCCAAATCAGGAATTTGTGCAGCTCATTTTGATACTGTACAGTCTTGGTCATAAATGAGGCTCTGGAAAAAAATTACAGCTTATGCTTTTCAGAATATAAATATGTTCTTAAAACATTACCACCATGAACTTTTTAAAAGATTTACATTCCAATAAAAGTGTTTTACCCCACTCCCCAAAACTGATGCAGATTTTCATACATAAAGGCTGAAATTAATGAGGCAAAGGGCCTCAGACGATAAAATTTCCTTTCAGAGGATGACATTCAACTAGCAAAACAGAAGGAACACAAATGCACACCATAAGTTTTTATTGTTCACAAGCTTTTGATAAAAATAAAGGATGCATGACCAAAAAAAATCAGAAAGATTAGCCTTTTTAGCAACATTCTTCCTAAGTGGAGGAATCATCACAGGAAATCACTTACGTGTATACCGAAAACTTCCGGAAGGAAAGAGATCAAATCCTTCCCCTCTGCATCAGCTTTTTTATCTCTGTACTAACATCCAGATAAACACTGGTAAGTCCATACTTGGCAATAAAATATGGGAGATTCGTATCACTACTGGCAGGTGTTAAGAGGACAGAGAAATCAATGTGTAACTTGCTTGTTGTCTGCACCCTCTACAGCTCCCAAATCCTGTCTTTATATACTTCAGTCTGCAGAGGCTCTTGCGTTTCTAGAAGACAACCAAAAAAAATCTCTTCCTATGCTCCAGCTCCCCCACTCAACTTCTAGATGTTTTACAGTAAAATACTGCAAAATATTGTAAAGTACTTCTGTGCTTTACTTGATCTGCTTTAAATGAATCAGTGTATTTCCCACAAGAACAGGAATTCAGAGACCTAATCTTTTACAAGAGGGAGTTCTTTGCTATATATATATTACCTGTAGGCACATTTTTTACTAGAAAAGCCACACACTGAATTCAAATCCTTGTAGAATAGGAACTATAGATGCCATAATTATTTTAAGCATATGAGATCCTACGTTATGATCTTGAACACCTTTTGTACACTTAATTCCTGTCACTTGAAAATACTGCAAAATTCCAAACTTGTTCTACTTTCAGTCTTGGACAAGATGCAGGACAGGATCCTGGAGGTGGACTGTACTGGAGCTTCTTGCAGTACACTAAGCTTACTGTAGATTCAAAGTCAGAGAACAAGAGTCTTTCAGCATGATCAACAACATTAAGTACCAGAGTCCACGACTCTGAACTTCAGTTTATCTTGCATCTTAAGTACCACCAGGGCATAGATTTTAATCATGTCCATGACACTTTTGTAGTTAATATAAGTGGAGTCTTTGGACTTGTTTCAATGTTATAGGAGGACAAAAGAGCTATCTACGTTTAAAATAAAGAAAGGGAGCAATTACACAATGCTTTCGACTGTTAAGAGGTAACCTTCTCCCCATTCCTTAAGCTCAGATGGTTTGCCAAATAGTACACCAGTCTCCAAAGTCGATTACTCTTTTAAGAAGCCAAATACAAGGTTGCAGCATCCCTAAAGAGTCTAACTGCAATGCATTTCAACACAGTTAACTAGATGGTGTATTTTAGCAATGAGTAACGGAAAACAAAGTGGTATCTATTGAAAAGCACAGCAAAGACTTCTACTTCCTTAAAACTGCTGCAAATTAAGCATCAATTCTGAATTCTCTGGCCATTATGGAAACAATTTCCTAAATCACAGATTCTCACTGAAAATTTATCTTACTCGGTTCTATAAACCAAAACATTCCTGTACAGTCCATTTGAACTGAACAGCTGTGCTGCTCTAATTCACATCACAACTAAACATACTGAACAGTAGCTGACAATAGAGGTTAAATGCTACTTGAAATTCTGTGACAAGTGAAAGCTTTCATTGTGACAGACATCAATAAAAAAAGAAAAAAAAAAGAGAACAAATAGCTCAAAGACAAACCGTTTATGGGTCAACAAAAGCCTCCAAACCACAGCTATTCTCAAGGACTTCTAGTAAGAAAACAGGCATTATCCCTACTAAATTTCCTAGCTGCTTCTCTCAGCCAAGTAAGCACTATAACTACGTGAACAAGATGCACCTGAAAGTAGCTTTATACTCATTCATAATTTCTTTTTGATGCTACAACAGAAGACTAGATATTCTGCAGTACCTAGAGACATATGCTGGTAAGGCAAAGCAGAACATGTCCTCAGCATCCTGAGAGGACAAGAGTCACAGAATTCAGCCAGGGTTTCTACAGTTGCCTATATTTGAACCTGAGTGATGAACATTCACGACAACAAAGTATGATTGCTCAAATAATTCTAAAAGGAATGGAAACAGGACAGGAAACATAAGATTGTATCTCATGAACTCAAAAACCCAGGAATAAACGTAGAAACACTCTCAGCTTTAGTTTTGTAAGATGCTCAAAACTCCTCTCTAATCCTTAATTTGTTCTTTCCACCTCCTAGTCTCAATCAGGAAATAAAAATGAGGTCTAGAAAAAGTTTCAAAATTAATTTTCTTAAAATTTTGGAACTCCGTCTTACTGGAGCTTCACACAAGCCCTGCATTTGGGCAAGCTTTGATTCATTTATACTGCTATAGCAAACTGCCAAGATATCAAGTCTTCAGACCAATGAATGACTTTAAGACTGCTACAAGATACAGATTTTTAGTCTGTCACTTCAAGAAAGTATACTGATCCCAGTACTTTCATTAAACCCATGAAGACAAACTCTGTTCTACATATTAGCCTCATTACTACAATGGCTAGCATCTCCTAACAGCACCTTAAGTTACTACACAGTATCTGTTACAGACATTCCCCTGGGAATATGTGTGTGTGATCTCTTGGGGTTTCTTCCTTCAAATAGATAGGTGCTACATTGGAGGGAGGAGGGAAAGAGAGAAAAAAGGAATGAACCCACATACCACACAGTCAGAAAACTACCAGATTAAACAAAACTGACTTTGGAGGGAGGACAACAAGATCTGATGAAGTTCACTCCAGTCTCAGCCCTTCCCCAAGAGGAAAGAAAAAAAAGAAAAAAAAAAAACAAACACCACAAAACCCTCTCCGGAGTTTTCTCCAGATTATAGAAAATTCTACTTTGCCAGGATAGAAGCATCACAGATCACAATCTTTGCTCTGCAGCTTTAGACAGTCTTACACACAGGCAGAGCCTAAAGCCATCAAGCACAGTATTTTAGAATCTGAAAGCAGACTTGAGGAGGCTGCAGTTCACATGTGATTGGAGACATAATGCAAATTCCACACTGGGTTACTCAAACGTTTAACCCATGTAGTCTAGATGTGTGGTGACATATGTCTAACTATAGAACTGAGCATCCCAGCCAAATAGATAGGCACCACTCACGTCTGCAAACCCTAAGTCTTGTGTTACCGTACGCGGTCACTACGCAGACTCATTTTTTTTTTTTCCCTCCCCTCCCCCAGGAACTGCGTGCATGAACATGGTGACTGGCTTTGGGCCACTGTACATACTACCTGTATTAGCCAAGTGTTTAACAAACTCTGGTTTTTAAAAGTATCTGGATAACTAGGAATGAAGACAGATAACCAATTTCTGAAACACCTCAGGTAATAAGAAAAACAACTGGATCTTTCAACGGTGTCCACCTGAAGTAGCAGTTTTGCTTGCAGCTGATATCACTATGGGCAGTAGGTCTGAACTTTCTATAAAACCTGACCTTAAATGTTTAAGACAGCCTGCTCCCCTACTTAAGCAAGCAGCAATATGACTACTACCCACACACCAGCTTCGTGGTCCTCCAAAAATGAACCTCTACTGTAGCTAATTTGGCAGTAACTAAGAATGTTCAGCCCTTGAAGATCTAAGAAAACTGCTTAGCAATCTATCTCAAAGGCTACCTTTGTTAACAGGGAAATTTAAACAAAAGCATACTTCCTACAGAATATCTTGCAATTTAATACCAGTATTTATACTAAAAAAAAAAAAAAAAGAGGTGGGGGAGTTGAGAGGAAGAGAGAGAGATATCATGGAAACCACATTTTTTTAGAAGGACAGGATGAGACACAGCTGATCTTTATCAGCAGGACCTTTTCTGGTCAAAGCTGTAGTAGAGCCTGGGTGACACCTGAGACAGGAAGTTGCACTGACACCCCCCCACAGATACACACATCTCAGCATCAAGTGAAGTCATGTCCTCCTGTCAGTCAAGAATCACATCTGAGCAAAGCAGCCCATAAGATGCTTGCAAAGCAAAAAAGACAGCAAAAGAAATAAAAAGATCCAACCACTCCCAAGAATTCCTGATGCTCGCCCTTCCTTCTATCCATTTGAAGATTTGAGCTCAGTAACATTGCTACTCTGAGATGGGACCAATTGCATTAACAATTTCATCAGTTACAAGCATGTGTACTGCATACAGATGCACAACATTAGAATTAATTCATGAAGAAAACTACAACCTGAATTAGTATTAACTACTTCCAAAACCTAGGAGACTTGTTATCATACTTGACTCTCAAAAAAAAAAACTTAAAAAATAACCATCTAGTTGCATAATAATTAGACTCTGAAATTTCAGAGTAGTGCATGAGAAAAGCATGTTGTTCCTTCAATAGAAGCATCTATAGTGTTATTTATTCAAACCCAGGACTCCTAGCAGGATTTTCTTAGCTTAGATTAACAATACAAAATGGGTCCAGATCTTACATATAAAAATGGAAGCTGCAGGAATGCCAAATACACTCCTTCATTTCCCAAGGTAGCTCATGAGCTAATTAAGGCTGCAGTCATGTTTATTACCACATTTAGCTGCCACAGATGGAGAATCCTCAAATGATCTATTCAGGAGGTACAAATATATATTCATACAATTTGGTTTTATTCTTAAATAAGCCATGTTTACTTTATTTAGTTTCTTACCCTATTGTTGGGTTGATGTTGGGATCAAAGCTATCTTCTACAAATCTCCACACGATACTTGATTTGCCCACACCAGTGTCCTAAAAAGAAAAGAACAGAAACAGTTGAAAAAGACATTAGTTACTAGAAACGGACGATTCTTTTTGTCCTCAAATCTTGCAATACACTGTGCATGAATAACACGTTCCTGCAGAGAATCTCAGAAGTTAGATTCTGAAATACTTCCGGTATTATATTCGTGAAAGGTCTCTGGTAAGTTACAGTTTTCTAAACAAAACTGTTAAGATGTTTTTATGAAGGACTATAAAAAACTGTGTTCATGCTTATTATCATTTATTCAAGCTTTTTCCTCCCCTCCCCCCCCCCCCCCCCCTCCAAAGCTATGCACAAATTGCATTTGAACAGGAGTAGGGAAAGACTGTCTACCACTTTTAGTAAAATATAGAGCAATTGAGTATGGTACTCCATCTTTGCAAGCCAACGGAGCACATTAAATTATACAAGCGTGACACACACATTTCAACCTCTGACTAATGCTGTCCCACCCTGTTTAATGAAAGACTTGAAATTTCTTCTGTGACACACCTGAAACATGTTTCTAATGCAACTCTACAGAGCTATAAATGGTAAAAGAGGAAACGTAACATGGAAATTCTGGGCCATGTATGTATTTGCACCGTTGACTCCACAGTTAAAAAAAAAGATATATAGAAGGCATATTTAGGAGTGAAATAACAAACTATTAGCAGTAAAACTGCTCTCAATAGAAGCCAGACATTTTAAATGGTCATTTAATTAAGACAGGTAAAGACAAACTTTTTGCTTCACATCTCCGGAGGCATTGAAATTTTAAGGAGAAAAAAACTGAGCAACTGCTTCATTGAAAATGAATTTTTATGCTGTTCATGCATTTTTTTGAATCTTCCAAGTACTGTAGTAAATTTGGGTACACTATGTGTGCTTGTGTTTATCTTTGCAAGCTGTTTTCCTCTCAAGGAAAAGCGTATTGTCTCAGTTCTATATTTTATAACATCTGCGGTCTCAATAAGCAGAGCAAATTTTGAAATGAGAAACATAGATGCAGTTCCTGGCTCTGGGAGTTTAAGGACAAATTTTCCCGGGTGCTTATCCTGCTTTTCTTACATGACAAAAGGTTTCTCAGGTCAGGTGAACATAAACAACAGCCAGTAGTTACCCCAAATACCTTCATAACATGAAGGGCACAGAAACACATAATTTTCCCTCTGAAGGGCAACGTGGCCATTTAGAAGCAGAAAGCAATTCTGTCTGTCATACTCTGTCCAGGACAGGATTTAGATACAGGTGGAGACAACTCCACCTATTCAACGTAAGGCTCTCCAGTGAAGCCCTCAAACCAAGCCAACACACAACTTTATAACCTTGATTTTTTTTTTTTTTTTTTTAAAAACTTCTACCTCAGTTTGCTCGATGCCTCTTCTTTCCACCACCTGCAACACTTAGGACACTTTCAAAGCCTACATAGGTTGTTTAAAAAAAAAAGTTCAGGCCCCTCCCCCTCGAGTTTGATTTCAGGTGCTTTTATTTATTTATTTTGTGAACTCCAAGCCCAAAACAGCTTGCAAGGAAGAGGGAAGCATACACTGGATACTCGTACTTCCTCTCTTTTCTTTTTTAAAGGAAAAGACCGGGAAAAAGAAAGAAAAAAGGAGGGATATTTGCCCGTGGAAGCCGCCGCCCCCCGCGCAGGGAAGGCCCTTCCGCCCGCCCGCTCTCCTCAGGGGGACGGGGCCGGGCAGCCGCGGCGCGCCAGCAGCTCCGGCGGGGGCGAGGCCCACCCGCCGCCCGGGGAGGGGACCCCCGCACCCCCAGCCTCCCCCGGGATGGCGGAGAGGCTCCCCGCCGCCGGAGAGAGCCCTTCGAGCCAGCCCCTCAGCAAGCGTCTCCCTCCCGCCGCCCCCCGGCCCGCGCCGGGGCCCCGCGGAGAGCCGGCCACACAGCACTTACCCCCAGAAGGCAAACTTTCAGCTCCCTCAGAGCCATGGCCGGGCTGGCTGCGCCTTTAACGAGCGCCTGAGACGCAGCCCACAACGATCATAGCCCTTGCCGAGGCAGGCGCACGCCCGAGGCCCGCGGGGGCAGCCCCCCGCCTCCCCGCGCCGGGGTTACCAGCGCACCTTCCTCCTCAGGCTCCGCGGACGCGGCGCCATCTTGGGCGGCCCGCCGGAGTCACCTGACCGCACCCCCCGCCCGCCGCCGCCGCGGTTTTCTTCCCTCTCAGGAGGCGACGGCGGGGGCTGAGGAGCGACTCACACCCCCCCGGCGGCGGCTCTTTATTAAACCGGTGGCGTTTCGGCTGCGCTGGGGCTGACCCGGGGGGCAGGAAGTACCGGCGGCTCCTCCCTTTGCCCTCCCGCTCCCTCCTCCTCCTCGCCCATGTCCATTCCAAGATGGCCGGTGAGTGGGGCCGGCGGGCGGGGGGTGCCGGGGCGGCTCACCCGGGGCTGCCGCCGTCCTCGCCGGAGCCCTCCGAAACGCAACCCCTCGGCATCTCTCTTCTGTTTTTGTTTGTAGGGATCCCTTTGTATTTTGTGGATTTGCAGGATGACTTAGATGATTGTGAGTAACTGCTTTTTTATTTTTCTGCTCCCTATTTAGGCCCTCCCCCGCTCTCCCCCCGCGGGGTTCTTCTGCAGCCCTCTTTCCCTCTCCGCGTTTTTATCCGGGTTAGGGTGAAGGGAGGATTTTGAGGCTGTTTGTACCCGTAGCTGAAGGTTTACAGGACGTCAGGGCTCAGAAATTAAAAGCCTATTTGTGTGTCTGTAGGAGCGCGGCGCTGACAGGGGGAGCGGGCTCGCTCCCCCCCTCAGCTGGGGCCCTCGCCTCCCCTGGCGTGTTCTCTAAGCCTTGAAGCGCTGGCTGTCGGGCCGAGCCCCCCGAGGGCGGGCGGCCCCTCGCAGAGGGGCTCGGGGGGCGGGGGGGGGCAGCCGCCGTCCTGCTGGGGGAGAGGGAGGGCCCGGGGCGGCGCCTGGAGAGCGGCCTTCCCGGAGACCCTCCTCGCTGCTTCAAATGGCCGCTGAGCCGGTGGGCTCAGCCGAAAGAGTGCCCCCGACAGCGGCCCGCGGCGAGCCTCTAGGAGAGGAGAACGGGTCCGGCCGGCGGTGGGTTCGGGGATTAGCCCCGCTGTTGTTGTCGGTGGAATTCAGCCTGGAGGGGCCGGGGGATTCCCTAGCTGCCGCAGCCCAGCGGGTGCTGCCCGGCTGCTAAGGACGCCCAGGGTCTTGCTGTCCCCCGGTCCCTGCGGCACAGGCGCCCCGCAGGACGCTGCTGCCGCGGCTGCCTGCGCGCCTCGGAAGCGGGAACCAAGGAAAAACCGCACTTGGGCTCTAGTTGGCTGACACAAGCCGGTGGTTTGGGGTTAAATACCGTGTCGTGGGGTCCTAGGCCAGGCAACAGCTCCATCTCAAGCTGGTGAAGTCCAGCGAGGTGTTCTGCTCTAATCCTGTAACACAAATCAGGAAGCTTGGTAAGAGCTATTACTTAAGGAGATAAATCTTTGACCAGTAATTATATGAACTTGTATTGCTTTAGAAAGCAGCTGTATATGTGGGGTGGTTTCCTTGGCGCTTTGGATGCTTGATTGACTTGTCTATTAAAAGAAATGAAAACTGATACTTTAAATTTGTTTCTTGTGAGAGACTATTAGTTTACCACAAAACCATTATTGTTTAGTAGTAGTTGAAAATGTGTAATAGATGGATTCCACCACCACCACCCCCTGCCCAAGTATAGCACGAATAAGCTAATTCAGGAGGAAGGTGGTCTTCAGGAAGACGGGGGAAAATGCTAGACTACAAGTGAGATCTAAAGTATTCCATTGGAAAGATGTGTAGGGTCACGGCCTCGGCAGGTGGGAGGTCGTTCTGTGGGGTTTTGTTAGTTGCTGCTCTTAAGTGTTGTTCTCAGTCCTTGAGGCTTCTGCATTTCACTAGTACGTAGTATAAAAAACGATGTGTCATCTGCATTTTGATTCAATTTTAGACAGAAAAGTTTGGGATCTTTTGTGATGTAAGTGATGCATAAATATGGTGAGATTAATTGCGTAGGTAAGAGTTCTTCATTTGTTACATGTCTGTATTTTTGTGTGTTGCAAGATATCTCTAAGGTTTCTGTTATATAGATAAGAGATGGTAACTCTGTAAGCCTTAATTAATTTAAAACTGTAATCAAAAAGCATCCTCTTTCCTTAATACAGTTATCTATTTGAAAAGATAGAATTCTAAAAAATGTAGTGAGTGTGGAGGATAGTACTTGAAATACACGTATTTCATACATAGGGATTTAAAATTTTGATAACACTACAAGAAGTTGCTTACAAAGAAGTACTAAAGGTTATAGCTTGCTGCAGTAAGTAAATATAAGAAGTTTGCAAGAAGTCATCACCTTAGATGACAAAAAACACGTATGTGTTCAACAGGATTTAAGAGAGAAGGAAATTAGCTGATATATTTCAATGTGGTTATGCTGATTTAAAGACTGTTTTGCAGTGAGCTCCTCTAGCAGAAAGGCTGCAACAGTTGTTGTAGCGCCTTATTTAAGAGTTGAAAATATCTTTCTCTCTCTGCCCTAATTTAAAAAACAAACAAAACCCCAAATGAACCCTTGATAGTGCTAATGAATGCTTAGCTATTTTAATTGATTGGGTCTTTCTGAATTGCTCCCAGTTCCCTTTTCAATTTTCTTCTCTCTGTATTAAGAACGTTCCCCCACGCACACACCCCAAACCTGGTGCATCATTTGAGTTCTATTTGCTGAATGTATAAGGCGTAAGCAGTGGAAATAAATGCAGATTTCCTGTAGTGTTGTGTTGTGGGTCTTGGCCTTAAACCAGGGATGACCATCCCTAGGAATTAAGTGTTCATTCTCCATTAATGTTCAGTCTTTGGCTGTTCTGTTGAGACTGTGAGTAATGGATTTGTCTAGTAAGTCAATTTAGAAGATTGATGCTTGTAGGCAAAACTCTAGTTTGAGTCATGAAGTTAATGAAAATGTTCAGATAAAGAAAGCTTTGCCATAAGCAGGAATTATAAAGCTTTTTATATGGATCACTTAAAATTTGTGTAAAAGAAATGATCAGTTACAGGATGAGCATGTAGATAAAGGGATGTGCATTTTAGAGCATTGTTGAAACCTTATTCTTTGATTAAATTCATTAATTTCACAATGCAGTTAGAAGACAGCTTTAAATGCCATAATTAATTCTATTTGTGTTACTGCAGAGCTCAGACGTCCCATCTAGACTGAGATAGCATTGTGCTACTCCAATGACTAGTCTAGCAAAGAGTTCATGATGTGTTTTAGGAAAATATCAGTGAAATAGATTGCTGGAACTGGATTTTTACTTTCTTAAGTAAGCTGGTGAAATACTGTTATGCGCCTTGAAGATTAATTCCATTGAAACAAACAGAGACTGGGGGATTCCTTTGAATTTGGGGAAAACCTGAAGTAAAATCTACCTAAATTCTTTGGGTAGAATTTGAAAATTGTATTTTGTAAGGTGAGATATTGGGTCATCTGGAAAGATAATTAATTATGCCCTTTGTACAATAAAGAAAATGTATTTTTAAAATTGTTTTTCCTTCTAAAAACAGCGGGAGAGAAGATGACCTCCTTGAGCTCATGAAATTGTTGCACTCTGCACCAGTATTTACTGGTTTGTAGTGGCACAAGTGAATAGTGATACTAGCTAATGATGTCAAATTGCTTGGTTAAATTGGGTGGCCCCGTAGGTGCTTCTTAGAGGCTCTAAGCAGCTTTTGAGTGTAGGCATGGTGAACTCAAGTTCAGCTGTGAATACTGTCCCATTTGTTCTTGCTTAGAGGTGGGCAGATTTCAAGCTTGCTTGTTTGATATCGTTAGAGGGAAAAATACTGAATGCTTGATTCACCTATGAAAGAACATTAGTTAAGTTAAATACTAGTTCATTATTTTCCTGTAATTTACTTTCTAGTACTCTGGTGTATTCTGAAACTTGTAAGTACCTATGGCTTCTTATTTTATGGAAAAAGAAGATTAAAATTCTTGAGAGAAGACAAAGTGGATTCTGCCATGACTATTCCTTACTTATGTGTACTGAGTGTGTGGAAAAAATTTCAGGTATTTAACTTTCTTGATCCTGAGTAGTTTGCTCTGTTTTCCCTCTGGTCCTAGAAGCACTGGTGTGTGCTTAGCTAATTTAAATTAATAACAGAACTACTCCAAGTAGTAAAATTAAGCATGTTCATCATGCAGACAAAATTAGTCCCAGGTGTAGTATTGTAGTCAAACTTAGAGTTGAGATTTACTTCACTGTCATTTGAATTGGTAGGAATTCTGAAATAGTTGAAATGAACTGATGAGAGCCTTCATTTTTAAACTGTTTCTAAATTCAAGAACAAGTGGGTGGTAGATAAAATCCATATACTTGCCATTAACTTTTATTTTTTGTAAGCCCTAATAAATCCTTCTTTGTATAATGGGTGGCTAGCATCAAAAATTAGCTGGTGAAAGAGTATCCAATCTGCATGGGTTTTAAAATATATATATTATAATTTTATAGATATAAGGAGGGTCAGAGTTGGGTTTGAATATGGAGAATTTGTTGCAACCTCGGAAATGAAATCTGCAATCCTACATAGGCTGTAAACTTCCTGTGAGCTTTCAGTGATACAGTAGGTTTCTTTTGAAGCAGCAAATACTGGATGGTACCTCTTCAGAGTCTATGCTTGGTGGGAAAGCTAGCCCTAGAGCTTGTGAACAGATCAATCTCAGACAGATCTGTGCAATGTAAATTATATACACTTGTGCAGATAAATGTTTTGAACCTGCCAAAACTTAAAACATATAAAGAGCAGCCACTAGAAATAATGATGCCCAGTTGAATGGAAATAAGGGTGTCAGTACAATATGTAGTCATTATAAAAAGTCATGAATAATTAACATGTTTCTGATCATGTAGCTGTGGGTTCACTTGCAGTATCTGTGTGTACATTTGAAATGTGAACATTTAGTCTAATCCCACGGTTTCCTTCTGTTTGAATCCCATGAAACTTGTTGATCAGAGCATATTGTCTGCAAGAATTGGAGAATTCAGAATTGCTCTACCTTTTAATTCAGCTGGGTTCCCTGGAGACTGTGCTTTCTTAAACCAGTCTGCTTCCCCCCGCCGCCGAAGACCCAGTTATAACATTTTGCTCTAAGTATGTTCAGATGACTTCATCTTTAAATGAGCTGTATTTGTGAGAATGTTTTGGTTCATGTTACAAAATTGAAAAGCAGAGTTTTTATGTGAAATCAGAATTTTTCTATAGGAAAAAACCTGAGGCTTGGTACCCCTTGGTAATAGAGGTTTTTTTTAATATTAAGAAGTGATTCATAGTGGGTATTAATGTAGTTTAGAGCCTGTGCTGGCTTTGGCTGGGATAGAGTTAATTTTTTCTGTAGCAGCTTATATGGGGCTGTGTTTTGGATTTCTGCTGGAAACAGTGCTGATAACAGAGGGATGTTTTCATTCCTGCTGAGCAGGGCTTACACAGAGCCAAGGCCTTTCCTGCTCCTCACCCCACCCCACCAGCGAGTGGGCTGGGGGGGCACAAGGAGCTGGGCCGGGACAGCTGACCCCAACTGACCCCAGGGATGTCCCACACCACACGGCGTCATGCTCAGCACATAGAGCTGGGGGAGGAAGGGGGAAGGGGGGACGTTGGGAGCGATGGCGTTTGTCTTCCCAAGTCACCGTTAGGCGTGATGGAGCCCTGCTTTCCTGGGGATGGCTGAGCACCTGCCTGCCCGTGGGAAGGGGTGAAGGAATTCCTTGTTTGGCTTTGCTTGCGTGCGCAGCTTTTGCTTTACCTGTTAAACTGTCTTTATGTCAACCCATGAGTTTTGTCACTTTTACTTTTCCGATTCTCTCCCCTATCCCACCATGGGGGAGTGAGCGAGCGGCTGCGTGGGCCTGAGTTGCCAGCTGCGGTTAAACCACGAGCCAAAGTTCATTGTGCTGGGTCTCAGATTAAGGGATTCTCTAGGGAAGAGTGTTTGTAATATAAAACTAGTGAAGTAAGAGCGAGGGTAGAGCTGAAGCTTAATTATCCTGATTAAGATACAGCCACTTCAGTCCTGAAAAAATTGTTACATTGGAGATCGTGGAATTACTTATACACACAATTTAACCCACTGGCAGTTTCAGAGTTCATTATGAAGTAACACAGATTTTCCTTTAAGATGTGCAAAAGCTTTGTACTGATTGGGATGACATATTGGGAAGGACTGTAAATTTTTTTTTATTAAACCAGAATACTGAAGATAGGGATTATATAGTACTTCACATACACATTTCTTAATCTTTAAAGTGTGTCAGTGGGAAAAGGGTATTCCTGTTCTTCCCATTTTACAGACGGGAAACTGGTGCTATAAATGAAACTAGTCCTGGTTTGCTTTTAGTTACTTAGCCAAAGCTCTGCTGGTTTTTAATATGGAGGTACCATGTAAGTTCCACTACCTGAAGACAGGAGGTCTCTGCCTGTAGAGGCACAACCTATAGCACCTAGATTATAGTCTCATAGGCACAGTTTCTAATACAACCTATTTGGCTTGTCATTGTGTTTTCAAGTTGTTACCAGATTTGTGCTTTCTTTACTGTTTTAAATATCTAGTATTGTATCCTGCCAAGCAGAAACTGGCTTGTTGCCTTCAGTGGTTGTCACTCTCAGCACATAGGCTGGTTTGAGAGACTACTGCTTGCACCT
This sequence comes from Morus bassanus, assembly GCA_031468815.1. Lineage (NCBI taxonomy): Eukaryota > Metazoa > Chordata > Aves > Suliformes > Sulidae > Morus > Morus bassanus. The sequence continues at coordinate 38,333,369 of CM062575.1, forward strand.
GAGAAGCAGTATTGGCTCAATTTGCTTGTAGTTAAGTATGATTACAATTGCTATATTTGTGTGAATGAAGTGTCGGTAATTCCAGGAGTGCTTGGTTGGGAAAGTTGTAAACCCAGAGCAGGAATATCAGCTACTCTAGTGCAACTCTTTCTGTGGATTTGGTTGCTGTATGTGTTCCTATATCCATTGCTGAAATGAGAGAATTTGTGTTGCAAGCAGGTTATTTCACTGCCTTCATTTTAAGGATTAAGGATTAAAAAAAAATTTGGCAGCAAAGTTATCCTATTCCCTCTCCTCTTCACAGTTTTTGCCTGTAATCTGTAATCAAGTGCATGTGACTGGGTAAGGTGCCTGCAAGACTTGGTGGGGGAAATTTTAACAGTTGGTATGGTAATATTTGTCTCAAGCTGCAAATACAAAAAAAGATTTAGAAATTAGTAGGTTTGCATGGGAAACCTGTAGTTGATGGGTCTGCAGTAGAAAGTTCCCAGCATCTTCACAATTAAGTTAAAATTTTTCCCGAAGTTACCAGTCTGATTTAGATGTATGGGACCCAGTAACTAGAGAGAGAAAAATGTACCTTGGTAACTTTGAAAGAGACCAAGAATTTGCTGTTTTAAACTTTGGGTTTTTCTGTCACTTTAAAAAATTCAGTTCCCTTTAATGGGACTGATTTTCTTGTTGGTTTGTGGCATGCAATTTTGTCAGCTGAGCCCTCTTAACTCATAGCACATGTGGTTAGTCCACTCAAATGGTCAAGTAAAATGTGTTAAAAGCCAAGGATTTTATGGCAGTTGAAATGAATTAAATTTCAGAGCTTGAATTTACAGGTCTATATGCAAGTGTTGCTCTTGACTTCATTAGGTACAACTTAAGATCTTTTTATAAGCCATTTCCAGTGGTGTAATAGGTCTAAAACGAGACAGGGTTATTGCTGTAGTGTATTTTACACTGTAACATTGCGTGCTGACTCTTGGATTTTGATTTTTTTTTTTGGCTACTCCTCTTGTCTTTCAAGTTGGCTTTGAAGATTATGGACCAGACTGTGATAGCATGAGGATAACAGCATTCTTGGATATTCCTGGACAAGATAATTTAACTCCGCTGGCTCGTCTAGAAAAATATGCCTTCAGTGATAACATATTTAACAGGTAAGGGTGCAACAGCTACACTTGATGATAACCTGAGTCTGATAGCATTGTGGATGTTAAAGTGTCATAACTTCTGTTATCATTCTTCTAAACTCATGCCTAATATTTCTGTTTGAATAATTTTATATAACATTTTCATAAAAAGAGGTTTTCATTCTTGGTCATCTGAATAAGATTTCTCAACTCCATCTTTGTTGTTTTGGGATGTGGAGAGACTGTATAACTGATATGTCTGAATGTTCAGAGAAAAGCTTGATCTTTTTTAAGGTGCCCATTTACATTTGATAAGTTCCCCTTGCATCCCATCTGCATGCTGTTGGCAGGATATTAAGGCAGTTAATGTGTTGTTCTCTCCACAGGCAAATTATTGCCAGAGGTCTTTTGGATGTCTTTCGAGATTTCAGTAATAATGAAGAAGACTTCCTGACTGTAATGGAAATAGTGGTCAGGCTCTCTGAAGATGCAGGTTTGAAAGTTTTTTTTTTTTTGCCTTTTGTTGTTCGTTTTTTTTTTTATTTTTGTAACTTACTTTACATAAGCTGCAATATAGAAGGCAAGAACTTTCAATTTTGAGAAGGCAATGAGCGAATGAAAGAAATGAAATCATGTAACAGCAGTATCTGTCAGTGAAAATGAGATGATTTTTTTTGTTTGAAGTATTTTGTGTGGTAGATGTATAAATGAAAGCCTTAGTAGAAGGCCCAAAGTAATATTTTCAAGGAGTTCATTATGTCTGAATGTGTGGTGTATGTGGCACAGAGGAGTTGCATGCTTTAATGCTTCATGTGCATACCTTCATGGTGATTGGGTTTTCTGCTAGTGCTCTCATTTCACCTGATATATTTGGGAGCTGATCCCAAATCTGTTGACTGTGATGATGTATGTAAGGCTGTTCTATTTTATTCAGCTTTCCTTTAAGAACAGGAAGTCTTAGTGGTGATATTTGTTTTGAGTCTTCATTTTCCTCTGTTGCGAAACATTAAACAAACAAAAAAAGCTACTTTTTTTTCTTAAGGTACGTAATCATAATTTCATATTTACTGATGTAGTTTTGACTTTCTTTTTATTACTAGAACCAACTGTACGTACAGAGCTGATGGAACAAATACCTCCTATTGCCATTTTTCTGCAAGAAAGTCAACCAAAATTCCCAACAGCATTTTTCGAGTACCTTATGCCCATAGTAGTGAGATACCTCACAGATGTTAACAATCAGGTAGGAAAAACAGACTACATGAGTTGAATCATTGGAAAATTCTGCATGGTTCGGTGAATTTGAGGCATGAGGAAGAGATAATAGGGAAGTTCATGTTGATTGATACCTAGCTTTTATGTAGTGCTTGTGTTTATTGGTTTCAGCACACTTTGCTAGGGAGGTCTCAATATTTTTTTTTTAATACTTTCCTTAGCAGATAACAGGAAACTTACAGGATTTCCCTAGCAGCATATTGACACAGTCTGTTACAGGAGTCATGACTTACAAGTCCTGTCTTCTATTTCATCTTCTGGCTTTTCCTCAGAATTTGATGAAAGGGCATCTAACAATAATATTAAACTTTAGTATTTATTATTAATTCCTTATGTTGTTAAAACTGAGAGGTTTTCTCTGTTTAACTCATTGTGGTTTAACCCCAGCTGGCAACTAAGTACCACACAGCTGCTTGCTGACTCCCCTGCCTGTGGTGGGGTGGGTGAGAGAATTGGAAGAGTAAAAGTGAGGACACTTGTGGGTTGAGATAAGAACAGTTTAATAATTGAAATAAAATAGTAAAATTGTAATGAAAAGGAAAATAACAAAAAGAGAAGCAAAACTTAAACACAAGTGATGCAAATGAAAAACAATTGCTCATCACCAGCTGACAGATGTCCAGCCTGTCCCTGAGCAGTGGCCCCCCCCCCCCCCCAGCCAGCTTTCCCTTAATTTGTACACTGAGCAGGATGTCATATGGTCTGGAATATCCCTTTGGCCAGTTGGGATCAGCTGTCCTGGCTGTGCCCTCTCCCAGCTCCTCGTGCACCTGGCAGAGCACGGGAAGCTGAAAAGTCCTTGACTAGTATAAGCCCTGCTCAGCAGCAACCAGAACATCAGTGTGTTACCAATAGTATTCTCATCCTAAATCCAAAACACAGCACTGTATCAGCTACTAGGAAGAAAACTAACTCTATTCCAGCCGAAACCAGGACACTTGCACCCATGTGTTCATTGAAAACATACCTTTTGTGGTTCTTATACCAGTAAATGTTGTTTTCATGGTGATGTACTTTTTCTGTTTTGTTTGTTCATATTGATAGGTTAGAAAGGCAGGTCAAGAAGCACTGCTTATACTGCTAGAACAAGACCTTGTTGCTCAGAGTGACATTGAAAATAAGGTGTGTCCAATTCTGTTGGACCTCTCTGCTCCTGACAGTGATGATGAGTATAAGGTGGAAGCTGTGAATGTAAGTGAATTTGGAAGAAATCTTACATCTTTACTTTTTTTATACGTTTTTGCTCTCTCTCTTCTAGCAGTGCTACTATAAAGCTCTTCTAGAATGTTATAACTTTGTGTGAGATTTTCATGAGTGTAAAACCCAGAAAAAAAAATACACTTGCATTCTTAGTGTCCTTAGAGCTTTATATTAATCATTGAACTTAAACTTTCTATAGCTTTACTATTTCAGTTTGTTTCATTCCTTCTCTATTAGTTAATCACTCTGTTGTGAACTGAGAAACCACTGTTGTGATACAGCTGAAGTTTAAGTGTGCTAGGCTGTTAATCCTTGAATCTGTAGGTTTCTTAGTCATTTCTGGTGTTGAGCACCATTGAAACAATGTGAATTCTCAAAAGAATTTGAACAGCGTCAGGACTTTATGCACCACACTGAGAGGTTAAAAGTGATCTTAACTGAATTGAAGAAGAAAGCAAGGTTGTCCTAAGTGCTGTTGTACTGAATACTATTTATTAATGCCTTTGGCTAAGTGTAGAGGTACTTTGGGTAAGCTTTCTCTAGGTCCTATACCTTTTGTGCGATGAAGAAATCTGGGCTTCTGCGTCAGTGAGGTGCTTGAGGAATCTTTTTGAAAATTGAGCTATATGGTACAGTAATTGGGAACAAGAACATTATTGTATGCTTAAAAATGTAAAGTATGAAATCTTCAAACTCAGAAGTTATTTTCCCCAAATGATGAGGGGCTTCTTCCTATAGATGATTGATGATCTGTTGAGGACTTGAATTGAGTACTTCTCCTTTTCATTTATAACAGTAATTAGGATGAGGTCCAGGAATAGTGCTGACATTAAATAAAATAAACAGTCAAACCTTTTGTGTTTATTCATTACCATATTTGATTTTTTTGGTTAATTTTTATTCTGAATATTTGAAAAGATCAGATTTAAAGAGACCATCTTTATACTTCAGAATGCTAAATGATTGTCAGAATGGTAGCCAAATGACTTTAAGATGCAGTTGGTTCTTGGCAGCCTTGTTTTAATTCTTCTTAAGATCGTTATGTTCCCCAACAGTTTCTTTACATTTGCTCTGCCAGGTTTCACGGTAACATTGTAAAAGTATGAATGATGACCTGATCTTTATTCTTAAGCATTTGAAAAAAACATTCCCTGTTCACTTTCAAGAAATCGGTTGACTCCACAGAAAAGAGCTGGTGTGTAATTACATTTCAGCATGGATATCTGATACTTGACCTGTAAAATAGTTTTACCAGTTCCTCTTCCTTGTTTGGGAGTTGGGTATTGCTTAGGCAGTGTTCCAGGGTGACGTCTGAGCACCCGATGCCTTTTAGGAGTTCGAAAATTTGTAGGAAAGATGAGTACTTTTAATCTGACAACACTTGTGTAAGCATTAAACTCCTGGTGCTGCAGGCAGAACAGCTGAGTAGAAAGGTGCATGGGAGCCCCTTCCTTTTGACTGTTGCAAATATAAGAATTACAGCAAGTTATCCCAGAAGGTGGGAGCTGAAAGAAAACGTACAATCCAAAGCACCTGATTTTCACAGCAGAAACGTGTGGTTTCTAGTGGTAGTTGAAACTGACAGTTCCTCAGAGAAAGCTAAATTAATGAGCATGTTACTAACTTTCTTTAATTATGCTCGATATTAACTCTTAAAATTTCCGAGGATGATTCCTCTAAAATGTGCGTTAGCTCACATATATAACTAGTTTGTCTTACTCTCCCTTTTCTCTCCTGTTGTATAGCAAACTTATATTTTATCATGTTGTCTGAGCTGGGGCTGTGCTTGTTTTTAAGTATCTGAACAGTCCTGTTAAAGCCAAGGGGCTTACTTGCATGCTTAAGCTTGAGATATTTCTAATATGCTTAAACATTGTGATTTTTGTGTGCTGGCTAGTGCAATGGAACTTTTGTCTTCTCTGTACAAATTATCAGTGTATGCCACATTGTAAAACACCTTGAAAATGCTTTTATTAATAAAAGTCTATTTATTTGGATAAAAAAGATGATTAATTATGTGCAAAAACCTTATGTTCAGGCACAGTGGCGTAGAATGATTTTAAATAAAATATATTTGTGCTTCACATAATAGGTGTGTAGAAATAGGAATAATGTATAGCAGTTAAATCTATTTGATGGCAGTTGCTCTCGGAAGTAACTTGTAGGACAGATATTTGGCCATGCTTACAAGCTTTATAATTTTCCTTACACGTATCCCCTTCTTGACTTTTTTTTTTAGATAATCTGTAAAATGGCTTCGATGTTGAGCAGAACAACAGTGGAGCACATGCTGCTTCCTCGTTTCTGTGAACTGTGCAGTGATGGGAAGTTGTTTCAAGTCCGAAAGGTTGGTGTGTTTTCAATCCTAAACCACTTAGAAATTAATTTGTATGTTGCTGTTCAAATGCCTTCCTGAATAATTTAGTCATAACTTTAGCTCATGAACTTTGAAGGAGCCTGGAAGAGCAGTTTTAATTTATTGTCATGGTTATGATTTCTGTAGTTCAGTAAAGAAATAAGGAAGAGTCCTTGGTGAATAGCTTTGGTGTAGCAGTTAAACTGGTCTTGCACAATTGAGAGTTTTGCAGAACCTTTTTTTTAAGCCACTATGCTTGGTTATAAAATGCAAACAAGTTACCTGATCTCCGCCATCTTATTTCAAAACCAGAAATTCAAAAGTAATAGATACTTGACACATCCTTCTTTAAAAATAAATAAATAAATCAGGTATTATTGAAAGGAGAAATCCCAAAAGTGTAAGACTTATTAATTCACGGCCGAGTACGAAAGGAAGCTTGTAGCATGAGAAGTCTTAAAATATTTGGGCAAACTTAAGGGTCATGCAGAACTTCAGCTTGGTCCTTAACATAAGCTGCACTTGTTGGAATTTGAGCTGCATCATAGCCTTCTAAAGCATATAGAATGAATAAATCATATGTTAACATGGTCCTATCTTAATTGATTTCAGATTTTTGCAACATCTTTTTCCAACATGAGGGAATGTCCCTTTTGCCTTAATTACAGCATTTGTAATGTCATGTAAATGGAACTAACTTGAGACCTTGATTAAACTTTGCTTCAGCAAAGTACTTAAGCCAGTCTTACCCATAGCAAAGATAGTTCTGTCAGTACACCTAAGTCCTGACCCTCATATCATATTTTAGTCTGCTTTGGTTTTGACAGCTGCTGTTCAAAGTAATTTAAACTTTGAAGTAGGCTTATTGTCCCTTTTAGTGATTACTGAAGTAGATGATGCTCTTCATGCAGAAACCTTTATTATTATTGATTTCAAAGGCATGTGGCTTATGGAAGCTTGCTCTAATGAGCCTTTTTTAGGGGTGAGTTAATATTCCAGGATGTAGTTGCATGGCTGAAATTTGAATAGTCAAACATGCAGTTGTTACATGGGATAAATAATGCATGATGAAGTTGCTAATAAAACTAATGCACTTGAAAGAGCCAGAAAGTTACTAAAGACTTTTCTATTTCTTAGATTTGTGCAGCTAATTTTGGTGACATTTGTAATGCGGTTGGGCAAGAAGCCACGGAAAGACTGCTGGTATGTAAAAATCAAAATCAATTTACAAGACTTCTATTTCTTAGTTCAAAAGGTTTGATAATGAGTTCTTTTATTATCTTCTCCATAAATTAATCAATGTGCATGCATTTTTTTGAATTGATTTGGCTAAGGCTTTGGTTGCAATTATATAGCAAAACTGGGAATTAGTAGAAATGCAAAGTTCTTGTTTTGCAAAATGCATAAAAATGTAATTGACAGCATTATATATATATATACACACACACACAGACACGCTTCAGAATTACTGACTCACTCTTTTTTCCCTGAACTAGATGATCAGTCAAATTACAGTTTCAGGAAAAATAGGCAATTAATAATTCTTTCGATTCTTTCCTAGTGCATATAGTAATACATAAAATCCTAATGATGTAAATGAGAGACAGATAGTTTTTCCAGTTTCTTCAATTAATACGTTTTTAACCTGTTCTGTTTCTTCTGTTCTTCACTTATTTTATTCTCTCTTGAGTTACCTTTGTCTCCAGTTTCCAAAAAAATACCTTTATAGTATGTTGCTGCAATCTTTGTTTAGCCTTTAGTCTTGGTTTTGCTTATTTTTGGCAGATTCCCAAGTTCTTTGAACTCTGTTCTGATAGTGTTTGGGGAATGAGAAAAGCTTGTGCTGAATGCTTTATGGCAGTGTCTTACACCACATCCCCAGAAGTTCGCAGAAGCAAACTATCTCCGCTGTTTATCAGTCTTATTAGTGACACTTGCAGATGGGTAAGTAACTCACTCTATAATTGATCATCTTCCCAGGCAGATCATACACAAATAACGGGCAAGTCAGAAGTGTGCTGTAAAAGTTCTCTCAACTGAATTTGCTGAGATTAGAGTCAAGTCTACTAAAATCTAATCTCCTCTAATAAGATAGTATCTTATTTTTCCTCTCTCTCTCTTAGTACTTTGAATTTCTATCAACAGGTTTTTTTAGAAGTGTAAACACTCTTCTGAGAATAGGTTACTTGTGTTAAAGGTATTAGTTGAAGTAGACAGTGATGTCCTTCAAATTTATAACTTTGAAAAAATTTCCTTACTATGATTGTAGATACGTGCTTAATATTCTAACACCCTTTGCTTGGGTGTCGCTTATTTGGTAATTGATAATTGGTTATATTTGGTATTGAATGAAGCTGTTACAGTAAGAATCAATTGGTTCTTACTAAAAAATTGGAACCATATTTTTATTTTCCAGCATTAACTCCATGGGAGTTGTATGAATCCTGACTGTTGTCTTTACACTATCACAGGTTCGTCAAGCTGCTTTTCAGTCTCTTGGCCCATTTATTTCTACCTTTGCAAATCCTTCAAGTGCTGGTCTTTACATTCGAGAAGATGGGACACTGAGTATCCGACCGCCAACACAAGATGTGAATTCCAGTTCATGTCAGCCAAGCAACAATAAAACGTTAATGTCCTCCAGTACACATGCTACGTTGTCCAGGTAAAGTCATGGGAAAGATGTGGTGTTAGTGGAAGGGGGAAGAAAGAAGTTAATTCCTCTACTTGCTCTTTGGGGCTAAAAATCTCAACTTGAGAATATAGTTCCAGAAAAGGTATGAAGAATGAGGTCACACATGTGTTTATTTGAGTGTAGCCACATTATTGAAAAATTCACTTTGGCTTCACAGGAGGATAAAGGGAAAACTGGTCAAGTAAAGCATAGTGGTAACATAAATTCTGTGTTTCTGCAGAGAAAATAAGCTTCTGTAGTCAATGCTGTCTTTTATGAAGTATTTCACTGAAAAGTATTGTTACAGAGTACTTTAAGTTTTATTTGGATAACTCTGTGTCTGTTACCAGTTCAGAACAACCAATGGAAATCAAACCAGAACCATCGACTGAGGAGACTTCATCTGAAGTTAATACAAAGCTCTCGGTTGAGAACCTAAATAAAGATACTTGGGAAGAAGGTTCAGATTATTGTACCAATCCTGGAGAAGATGTGTCTCGATTGTCTCAGGGTGATAAAGTTGCTGCTGGTGTCATAGAAGTCACTAAGGACAGCAGTTTTCCTGGAATGAACTCAAGGCTACAGTCTGCTGAGGACGTATTTAATACTTTTCTATACTGGCGCCCTCCTCTGCCTGATATAAGTCAGGATCTGGAGTCGCTTCAGTTCAAGACTGAAAAGCACAAAGATAGCTGCTCTGTGCCGTGTAATAACTGTGTTGCTAGTAGTGAAATAAAAAAGGTTCTAGAAAGCTTACAGGAGCACATAGATGATCCAGATGTTCAAGGTGAGACTCTGTAACAGTAAAATCATGTTTTCTCTGAGCAGGTTTTCTCCCGGCGTCTACAAAACCCTTGACTCTGTTTTAATTGTCTTGGTATTCATAAGGTCATGAGACTTCCTCGAGTAGTAAATTATAGTAGAAAGTTATGCAACAGCCTTTTTCACAAGACCTGAGTTATTTCTAGAACAGTTGGGAAAGTGTTCCTTGCTCCTGTTTGCACAAGAAATAGATTGGATCTACCTACAAAAGGGAAAAGAACTTGCTGAAATTTGTTAAAACTGTCTTTAAGTATTGTAACTAAGTACTGTAGTTTTAGTGACAGAGCTACCTGTCACAAGCTGAATTCATCTAATATTTTGTTGGGTGAGAATGGCCCTCATGTCAAGTCATCTTTCCTTAGCCTCCCCATACAAGCCTATTGACAAACATCCTGAAGTGATGATAGCCTGACAGTGGGATGCATGTGTGTTCCGTGGGCCAGATCCCTCTTGACAAGCCTGTCATCCATAGTCAGCTCTGTTACTTGCTCTAGGCTTGTGCAGATGTAGCTATCGCAAAGTTTCTGCATTCTGAACTCTTAGTAACTTCATGTTACTATCAGCAATGTAGCAAAATGTGCAAATACAGTTTGTTCTAACTTTATTGGTGACACAGTGCTAAACCCGGCCTTTTGTGTTCTATCTGCTTCTGGAAAACAGTTCAGAGATGGTCTGACTAATTCCCTCCTCTGGATGAAGTTTTTCTCAGAAATGTTTTAAATGCACATTGATGCCTTTTCCAAGCAGCTGAATCAATTAAAGAATATAACAAAAGAATTTGTATTAAAATGTATGACAGTATGAAGAATGGGAGGTGAGCCAGCATGCTGTGATACCTCGTTACAGGGGATTATTAGAAATATCTTTCAGTAGCAGAAATTGGTAGAATGCTTCTGCTGAAAATGTTAATACATCTAAATCATTGCTCTTAATTTGAGATGGTTTTGTGGAAGAGTAATGGGCCTTTCCTTTTGAAGAAAAATGTTTTGCTAATATACCATTTCTGTGCAGCTCAGACTGGGCTTCTTTTTATCTTTTCAGATTAACTAATTACAAGTTTAATGCTTTTAAGTGCAGAAGGGAGACTATTTAGTTGTCTTTTGCTTTATACAGCTCAGGTCCAGGTGTTGTCCGCTGCTCTCAGAGCTGCTCAGTTTGATTCTGTTGGTGACTATGAGACCAAAAAAATGGAAGAAAGCAGTGGCGAACTTCAGAACAAAACTGTTTCAGATGAAACAGCTGGTTTAGATGCTACCTGCAGCCAGGTGGAGGAAGATGATCTTTCATGCCCTGCCTCCCAGGATAGCGTCAGTGAGCAGTCTACCACTAGTACACTGAAAAGCACAGTAAGTATGTGTTGTGCTCCAGGTCTGAAGTGAATTCTTACCAGCTGTAGTACTATGTGTGTTCGTGTGGTCCCTGGCATAACTGACCCACTTCTGATCTGAACATTACTACACCATAACTATCATAGACTACTTTAATTAAAAAAGAAAAAGAAAAGCTATTGAGGGCTATTATTTCTGTTTGCACACAAATTACTTAAGAGTTAAAGTTTTGCAGTAGTCTTGCAGTTTTTTCAGACGAAATGTACTAAGTACACATTCACCTCTTCCTGTAATGAATCTAAAGTTAGCCTTTTATCTCCAGACAGGAGGCTGAATCAGGTGGTGACACACACAAAGTTCCTGCTTACTATTTCTTGATTATAATGTACAGTTAGGAGTAAAAAGAATTGTTTGCATGGTATTTAATGTTGCTGGAGCTAATTGTGAAATATAAAGAACACCTCTTTGCCTATGAACAAAAATTGCACGTGAAAGCTGTACGAACAAAAATGTAAAACACTGTGTGAAGTTTTGAACTCCGTATGTTTTTGGTCTTTTAAACCTTTTAATTATTTCAAAGTTTTTCATTGTTATTTGGGGAGAGGTGTATGCTTCATAATTTGATAGGCCTAGGAGTTTCCAGCAGTATGTTCTAAAATAGGTAGAGCTTTTATCCTGGTACTGACTGACTTGTTGGAGCAACTGCTAAGCTGTCTTGTTTAACATAATTTAAATTCATGCCAAGAATAAAAACTATTTAAGAGTAAAGTAAAAGTAACCATCCAAAATCTGTATGGATGTTGGGTTTATTGGGTTAAATTAGATGGCTTTTTTTAGAAAGTAAATCGAACTACTGTTCCCCTTGTTGCTGCTACAATCTTAATAGTGTTTGCCTTAGTGTACAACTGTGTTGTCTCTTTGTGCTTGCATAAACACACTGAATAAGGCTTTGCCTGTACAAGGCTTTGTCTGTAAAAGGCTATTCTGTATCCGAATTGCAGTGTTCTGTATTGTGATGCTTTGAAATATCCCAAACAGCAGCAAGTCTCATTCATTTCACTAGCTAGTACATCCTTTTACAGGACTCGGAGGAACAACGCAGAGGAACCAGTGTATTTTTAAAGAGCGAGCAAGAAAATAATCCACCATTTGAAGATGACAAGTCAAAATTACAGGTGATTTAAAATAGTATCTAACTGCTTTAGTGGAGTACTGGATACAGTTAATCTTATCCTTAATACAGTGATAGTGTTTGCAATTGATCAGTTGCGGAATGCTCTGGGCACTTGAGGAGAAACCTATTTTAAATCAGAAAGCTAGAAAAATTCTGTTGCCTTGTTGGTGCCTTAGAGGCAGTCTGTGCAACCAAGGTAGGCGCTGACTCTACTGTCTCATCACTGAATTTGCTGTTTGTCTTCAGCAAATTAAAAATTTTCAATTTGGTTTGTTGCAACATGTTGATAAAGTAATAATTACTGTTCATGGTTGACTGCTCTATCCTAATGAGAGCACAAATAACTATAGGGGTCATTTACACTTTGTAAAGCTAGCCCACAAAAGCGGCGTCTTACCACTGTGGTTTGCTGCCAGCTGGTTGGTAGCAAGAGAATACTGTGGCACAACAAGTTTCTATTCTTTCTGATCTTAAATTTAAGTGTGTGATGCTGATGTACTGTCTCTATCTGTAGGATATCATACCTCAACCCTTATTAGACCAGTACTTGTCAATGACCGACCCAGCTCGAGCCCAGACTGTTGATACGGAAATAGCCAAACACTGTGCGTATAGTCTTCCTGGGGTGGCCTTAACGCTGGGCAGGCAGAACTGGCACTGCCTGAAAGATACGTATGAGACGCTGGCCTCAGATGTACAGGTAAAAAAAAAAAGGTTTTTTAGTGATAAACCAGAATTTTTTGAATCACTTTTCTGTTCCGTTTGTTGCACTGAAGTTATAACATTGTATGCTTTCTTGTAAGGGATTAAATGTGCACTAATGGTATAAAAGTCAAGATTTAAATCAGACTTCATAAATAAGATTAACATTTTCTACTGGTGTGTAACTAGCCCTGTTTCTTCTGCTCTCTCAGTCCTCATACAGGAGTTGTTAAAAAGCGTCTTTATTTTAGTTATGGTGCCTAACCTAGTTCACTTCTTAAACTGTTTGCAGTGGAAGGTGCGTCGGACGCTAGCTTTCTCCATACATGAGCTAGCAGTTATTCTGGGAGATCAGCTAACAGCTGCTGATCTGGTGCCAATTTTCAATGGATTCTTGAAAGATCTGGATGAAGTGCGTATTGGTGTCCTTAAACATCTGTATGACTTCCTAAAGGTAGGAAAGTGTAATTTAATTTCTGAAGAGAAAATTTTTTTCTGACTCCATTATATTAGAGAGTTTTTTAATGAGATGTGCGGGTATCAATATCTAATTACATGTTCAGTTTTGTGCAATACTGCCGTTTTGTGTGTCTGTCTCTTGCTTTTTTTAAGGTCCCTCACTTTTCTTCTGTCTTGTATCCCAACACAGTATCAAAACTGAAAACTTGTTGTAAATGTGGTTCTAAACGCTCCCAGCTGTTGTAAAGGAATTAATATTTTGTGCGGTCCAGCTGGAAAGTTGGACCATTAGCAATTTGTGTTTGGGGCTGGGAGAGAAGAGAACAGATCCTGGAGGGCTGCCGCATAATGAACACATCCTTAGTTTTTGATTGCGCAGTCTTACGCCCAGAAGTGGTGCTCTGACAGGTATCCTTGCAGAAGTGACGATTTAATATACTTTTTTGCATGTCAGTCTTGGGTGTCCGGGCACTCAGCTGGTTATGTGCAATTTCTAGTAACCATCTTGTGAATGATCACTTGCTTTCAAGTAGGAAAATGCACATAGGTGTGAATAGTCATACACCAGACATCCGCAAATACTGAATTTTATCGGGTTTATGTTAGTAATGTTATTCTTTTAGTTACTTCATGCAGACAAAAGGCGAGAGTATCTGTACCAACTTCAAGAATTTGTGGTGACTGATAACAGCAGAAACTGGAGGTTTCGTTACGAGCTGGCAGAGTACGTAATTTTGTTAACTTCTGATTTTTAATCTATGGTACTAGCTTGGAAATAGATCATTATGTTCAGAAGTTAGCACACCCTAATTAGGAGCTAAAAGATTACAGCCATTCTCTATTAAGGAACTGAACTTAAAAGCCACTGGCTGTTGGGGTTTTGTTTGTTTTGGGGAGAAGGGCGTTGGCAAGTTGTGTTGTAATGAAGTGTGACTGAAACTTAAATGTCTAATTATACCAAAATGGAGATCTGGTTCACTTGCAGCTTATGAAATATGACAATCTGTGATAGATACTATTCAGTGAGGCTTCAGATTTTATTCAGTTCTAGACTGCCTTGTAAAAATTGGTGAAATGTAGAAAAATTACTTTGTACATAATGTGTACGAAAGAAAAAACCAGTTCTTAAAAAAATTAGTTTATTAACTTGGTATTTCCATGTGAGTGGGTGTATAATGGAGATACAGAAAAAGACTTGTGGGATGTTACTCTAAGTCCTGTTGATACTTGAAGCACCCAAAGAATGTTCGTAGGCATGGTTTGCAGCTAAAATCTGACCTTCACGTTTATCTCATTGCCTTGTTTGGGCTATTGAGGATTTACTCTCCCTTTAGAGTTTGGCCCAACAAACTAAATCTCACTGCGGTGCGAGAATGTTGTACAGCAGTTCCCTGACATCTAGTGGAGAGCTGTCACTTTGTGGTCGATTTGTGCATGGCTGCTGGTAACGTACGGGCAGTGGTGTGGCTAGAATGAGTTCTGTGCAGTTCTGAGGTAGAAACCGTTTTCTGAAATGTAGATTTCTACACCAAAGTAAAATCTTTCACTTTTACCGTGCAAGAATGTACAGGATATTGGTCTGAAGTTGCAAAGAAACTTCTTGTTGTACTTCCGTTTTGTTGCTTTTGTTGTTATTTGGGATAATTTTGATTCATTGATGCATCTGTTTTGGATAAAAGTTTCTGTTGGGCTCCTTGATGGATTAAAGCACGTACCACTTGAATACGTGTGTGCACTTGTAAAGAGAAGAGCAAACTGTTCAAATGCTTTGTGATAACCCTGGTATTTTCGAGGCTCCAAATGATCCTTCCCTGTGCTTAACAGATGGTCTAATTGGAGCAGGTTAGTGTTGCACTTGCTAGAGTTAATTACTTTGTTTGTGTTTCAGGCAGCTGATCCTGATACTGGAACTCTACAATCCCAATGATGTCTATGACTACTTAAGACATATTGCACTAACTCTCTGCTCTGATAAAGTTTCAGAAGTTCGGTGGATCTCCTTCAAACTGGTAGGGGATTTAGTTCGCTTCCTGGCAGGAGAGGAGGAAAATGATCCGTGAGAGGGATACCTGAAATCACTTTGCTTTCTTTCAGACAAGTAGGGTGAATACAGACATGTTTTGGTAAAACATGGTGAACAATATGGAAAAAAGTGAAATGAAAACTTTATAAAATATTTTGAGTTGTCAGACCTCCACAGATACAACCAACAGAGAAAGATTTTAGTATGTGAATGATGAATGTATTTTCAACTGGGTGAAAACCAGGATGTAGAAGATTTGGGAGACCTTCCCCCAGATCTGGGAGAAGCAAAAAAAAAGTTACTGATCTTTCCTCAAAGTTGATTTAATTTGTTATGAATTTCATCTATGGGATGATGACATTATAATGTCCTGAATGAGTAGAAAGATTCCTTCAGTTGCTTCTTTTTCTTCATGGCACCATGGAAAGAGGCATTATCTTAATGGTTGTTTTAGTTTCTTTTAGTGTTTTTTGTTTCACCTGAACAAACAGCTCTTTTTAAAGCTTGTGCTTTCTTTTCTCCACAATAAGCACAGTAACTTATTAAATCTTGCAAGAACAGCTGATTACACTGAATACAGTTTTTGGTGTCCCTTTGTAGGATTCAGTTTAAAGCGATGCTTTTGTAACTTTCTAAGGGCTACAAGCTAAGTCTCATCTCTTCTTTTTTCCCCTCCTTTTCCCCTTCCCCCTTCCTGTGCTTTCCAGGTTGTAGCAATACTACAGAAGTTCTACGCAAACAATGCAAATGCACTGGGATTAAATTTCATTAATGAACTTGTAGTGCGGTTTCGTCACTGCTCCAAGTGGGTTGGAAGACAAGCTTTTGCCTTCATTTGTCAGGTTGGAACGTTCCCTCTCTCTGTTTCTATGTGTACATTTAATTTGGAGCCGGTTTGAGGCTTTTCAGCAATGTGGGCAAAACTGACATTCAGTCAAGAATTTTTTTGTCGTTCTTTGGGTTCTGTGATTCTGTGGGTTGACAAAAGACAGTGGCAGAGTTGGTCTGGTCTCAGTACTAGCATGTGGCTGTCTAGTTTTGAAGCTGTGGTCCTTGTTTTGTTCTGTGCCTCCAGCTGAAATAGCTGATCCTTGTAGTGTCTGCTATCCCAGTAGCAAAGTCAAGATTTAAGTCCTAAACTGAGATGCATTTTGTAATACTTGACACGGTAGGATGAAGGTTCACAAGAGCTCTTCAAACTACCAATGGGTGCTGGACGCCAGGAACTATTTCCCTCCTTGTTTCCACTTACCTACCCCCTTGCAAACCAAAAATACTTACTTCACTAGCAATGAGGAGCAGGGGTTGAATGCTGAAAGGCAAAAGGATGATGACAGGCAAGAGGGAGAGCAGTATTTCCTAAATTATAGTTGAAACTCATCTGCTCTTGTTGGGTCATCTTCAGATGAACTTTAGAACGGTAAGACATGTTTTCATAACTTTATTTGAAGGGTTATACTTATTTTACCAACATAGGGTGTATTTGTTTGGAGTTAAACAGTGACTTTTTTAATAGATAGGCCAAATTAAGGACAAGATGGAAAGGAATGGCAAATAGTGTATTTCTAACATAAATCTTGCTTTCTCATCTTCTGTATTTATCCTGTAGGCTGTAGTAGAAGAAGAATGTATGCCTGTTGACCAATTTGTTGAACACTTGCTCCCCAGCCTTTTAAGTCTTGCTTCAGATCCTGTGCCAAATGTAAGGGTTCTGCTTGCCAAGGCTCTAAGGCAGACCTTACTGGAGAAAGGTGTGGTCATTAATTTCCTTTGCAAAAACGAAGGTCTCATGCATGCTCTCTTTCCTCTGCCAGTGCAGTTTTTTATAAATGGGCTCAACTGGTAAAAGGCTGCTTAGTACTGAAAACAGAATTATGCGTTGTAATCTGGGATACTGCATTTAAATTCGGATTTGGGAATATAGATGGAGGATCGTATGCTGTAGGGGTTTTTCTGTCCTAGAATCTTCGATCGTCAACCCTAAAGGGCCTGAAACTGGCATCGAGGGTCTGACAGATGTATTATGTCATCCGCTAGAGGGCAGTTACGTCCTTGTTCATGGCAAGGAGCACTGGCACTGTGGGTGCTGCTGCAGGGTTATCTTTGGTATCCGCGATGTGTATGGCAAACACGTTTTTCTTAAACATCACATCAGATTATTTTGCTGTATTTCAAACCTTTGTTAATGAAGCAGTCGTCTTTTGGGGTCCTTCAGACGAAGTGTTGCACCTTTTTCTGAAATGGTTTGTGTTGTCATTTTAGTCTTAAGCTAACAGTTGTACTAGGAAAGACTGTAATTTTGCGTGCTGCTACAATTTCCTGTATTGCAGTTCCTTAAAAACAAAAAATCAGCTGATCTCTAATTTTTCAAAGGAAGATGCACAGAAATCTCCTCTCCTATCTTGTTTCAGAATAAAGTATGGAGAAGGTTTTGTAAAACATCGTACAGTGGCAGCTTCCTGAGTTTGCTTTTACTTGTTGATACATTTCTATTTAGGGCTCAGCAAAAAGAGTTTATTGTAGAAATACTCAAGTACCTAATAAGATGAGTAAGAAGCAGCATATTTCTTAGCTTGCTGTGGTTTCTCTAAGGAGCCTATAAATTGGATGAGCTATCCCAGATGTTTTTGGCATCATCTGTATTTCTGCACTACTTACACCGTAGGGTTTATTCTTTTGTCTTTGATTAAAATTGTCTTTTTCTCCCCTTATTCTAGCGTATTTTAAAAACGTTGGCAATCCTCATCTAGAAGCTGCAGAAGAGACCATTCTAGCCCTGCAATCTGACAGAGATCAAGATGTGTCCTTCTTTGCCACCATAAAACTAAAACAGGGTAACATGGGCAATACTACCATTGAAAAACAAAACTAATGCGTTCTTCTGCAGTAAACGCTGAACACCGAAATGGGTATTCACCTTATGGTCGCGGTTAGTATGAATAATGTGGACAAATAAGAAGGTTTTTGTTACCTACTTGAGCTGGAAAGGGTCTATTGAGAAACGTTACGATGTTCATTTCATGGCCACCCTTCATCTACAGCTGTGTGTTTCTGTCTGATATGCATGAGTGTAACTCCTTTTGGTTTTTTTTCTTTGTAAATGTGGGTGATAACTCTGATCTTGCCTGCAGTTAAGAATTGTATGTAAAGTCTTACACCGTCTGCAGTGTTTCAGTGTAATTGGAATTCACATTTCATTTTTTAACAAAACATTTCCAGTAGTAGAGCAGTCTGCTGTAGCTTAAAATGGTTTCTAAATCTTAAAACCTGATCATAGCAAACCTACATGAAGATATTCTCTCCCCACTTTTATTGTAGTTTTTGTATTTTTTTTAAGTATTGCATTTTAACTGAAAAAAGTGTATATATGTGAATAGTTTTGAATTTTAACAAAAACAATGAAGAACTTAATTCTGTATCAGTCGAAAAAAGCTCAAAAATTATTTCACTTTATGAAGTAGTTACTCTGCTAGAATTAAGGCATGGTTCATTTTTACTTAATGTGATATTTTTCAAAGCACAGAGAGCTCAAGATTCTTTGTGTATTGTGACTTTTCTATTAATTTGTTATTTCTGAGCTATACCCTTACAGGTGTTAAGGTGTCTGTTTTCATTACTGCTGGCTCTGGTAGTGGTAGGTAGACTGTAAACTTCCCAAACTGAAAATTGCTCATGCTGCCCTAACGGAGTTCCCTACATTTAAGGGATTCAGTTCCTGCAACATGTGCTGTATCTGTAGGAGGGTATTACAGAATTTTACGGACTTAAGTTTTTGTTTGTTTTACATACACACGTCATTTTAAAAATGCCTTTTAACTGGTCCAACATTCAAATCCCGAACAGCCTGCTACTTTGTTCCTAGAGAAACGAAGGACCTCTAAATTCTGAAAAACCCCAAATACTGTTATTTGTTTTTATGTTCAGGGGAAAGGTGGTGACATGGTTTGCTCTATAACTTCTGTTGATTGTATGGTAAGGTTGGGGCAAGCAACAAATGAAGGTTACTGAGATCCTTAAGCTTAAGTAGGATGTCTTCTGTGTATTTAAACAGGTGTTTTGGAAGAAAGAAAGAATATACAGATAGAACACGGTTCTGTTAATAAAACCGGATAGCTTCTGACCAGTTTGAAAAATGATAAAGCTAATATTTTTTTGGTGGATCCTGTCTTCTGTTGTGTCCCAAATCTGCAGGTAATGTGGGGCCTGGAAAATAAATGGTCTTACTTTTTTAGATTGTGAATTGGAACTCTGTCCTGTTCAAAAACTAATGCTTAAATACTAAAGAAATGGTTTCATGTAATAACAGTTATTTTTCTCTCTATGAACACAATACTTTATTGTAAACAGACCTGTGTAAGTATTTCCCTTTATTTCACTATTATACTAGTAAGTAGTTCACATGGGTGAAGGTTTTTACAGAAATTACTTTTTTTTCTTTTTTGCTTTGTTTTAAATCTGGCTTGACTGCAATACAGCAAGTAGGTTCCTCAGCTGGGTTCTGTATTTTTGGAGGGCTCGGTTTTGTATAAGTTTGTTTAACTAGTGGTGTATTATAATATGTACAGTATTTGTAACAGATTGTTTTCTTGTGAGATCACAAAATGCTTTTTGGAAGCTGCAGGCAGAAATGTACCACTGCTAATCACTGCTATTACAGCAAACAGTATAAACTCTGTAATGTTCTACATTTAATTTTTTTACAATTTTTTTATAACTTAAAACAAATGCTTCTTCAGTACAGACTTTTTATGATTGCAGTTTCTTAACAAGATGTCCCAAGTTAATTTTTTTCTAGTTCTAATATCTTTTTCTAATGCTGGCGTTATACTGGTATTTTCTAACAGTTCAGATTTTCTAAGGCCTTTCTGACAAGGTTTTACTTCTGTTTTTTATTATCAGTTCATTAAATTTCTCAGCACTGAACAAACTTTTTTAAGTGTGTGTATATGTAAGTATGTTTGAAATGTACTGTATATAAATTAAACACTTTGAACATTAACCCAACCCAGGTTTCTGTCTGTCAGATAATCTTAGTTACCTTTACTTGCAATAATCCACTGGAAAACACAAGCTTCCATCTGTTTTAGCATGTTTGGTTAGTGTTCACTAAGAGTTTTTGATTAGCATATGTGTAAACAGGAAGCCACCAGCTACAAAAGCTCACTGAAAGGCTAAACAAAGCTCTTCGGTTTTAACAATATTTTGGTACCTCTCTGGCTACAGAAATCACGTCTGTTTTAAATGATATGATTTCAGTAGAGCATTTAAAACCCTTTCTTAAAACTCTACAGTTGCGTGCACTAATGGGGGACATCGTAGTTTTTGGAGTGTGGGGTTTTTTTTGTAGACAATGTGCAGGTCTATTGAACAGATTAACCCTCTACAAGGTTTGTCTTTTTGTTTTAGCTTTAGTCATGCTGAAATCATTTCTAGTTTAAAGACCGCACTTCACATCTTGTACTAGACAGAAGTATGCAATGATGAGTAGAGTGGAGTGTTCACGTACAGTTCTCGGGGTTGTTTAAATTAAGCAAAAATACCTATTTTTAAAAGCCAGCTGGAGCAGTTAGGTAGGTGATCCACTTTCACAACAGCGGTAAGAATTTAACTTTTAAACATTTCTAGCTAAGGAACATGAAAATAACGTTAGTGGGTGCAATATTGCTTGGATGCTACCAGAGATCATCAAGCACTTGTAATCCAAAGCATGTTAGTTGTGTTGCTTAGAACTCAGACTCACTGGTATCGCGTGTGTGATAGATACTTGGCATCTGTCAGGACGCCGCACGGTGTTGTGTGGAACCCGGTTAAGTGGGGACACTCTGGAAGTGTCATTCCTTTGTCGGAATAGAGAATCTATGTAACTTTGTATTTATCTCAATAAATCCTGTGACTGTTTTATAAACCAGCTTGTGGTAACTGACTCTTGTTGTAAGCGGGATGTGAATGTATTCTTTTGGATAATGAAACGTCTCCTGAGCATGAACACTGTTACCTGTCAAACGGGGGTGGAGTGTGGAATTCATCATACTGTGTAGTAAAAAATCCATTAGATGTCCAGAGATTTGAAGTAGCTCTTCCTGCACTTTGTCCGTGAAGCGAGCGTGCGAAAAGTGCTTCAAAACTAAAATTGTTCTGTCAGATCTGAAACTCTAACAAGATGTGTTTTAAATGAAGAGAACTTGTGTGTGCCGGGTCAGACTGGCACTCGGATCTTTAACTTAAATCCTTCCCTCTCCAAACTTCAGCCTGGAAGGGCATTCCGGACCGTGTTCAGCGTGGTGTTGCTCTCAGACACCCTACCTTAATGAGCTCCGTGTAGTTGTTAGGTCTTGGAGTGGGGCAGGGGGTAAACAGTTGACACCAGGCTGGTTGGTTTTGCTTCTAATCTAAGGAGTCTTCTATATCTTCTGCTGCTGCAATCAGCCTTTCGGCCATTTCAGACACTCCCTGGCTGCTCCATCCTCTGCTCTAGAACTTCTGCCGACTGCTGCTAAAGTATATCTGACCTCCCCTCTTTTTTTCTCTGCAGGATTTTAGCTGAAGCAAAAGTGAGGAAACAGTCCCCTGCACCCCCCGCTAAAGCCTACCCGCCCGCTTTGAGTTAGGGCATGAGACCCCTTTGTAGTAAACTGGAAACACAAACAGCCGCATGCTTTCTTATCACACGTTAGACTAAATGTCTAGATCGGGATCTGGACTTTAACAAAGAGAACAGGAACATAAACTATGGGCAACTTTAGGTGTTTATCCGAGTTACTACTTTCTCTACCGCTTGTCTTCCAGGTAAGTTTATGTCACCCCAGTGAAAATCAAAAGATGGGCAGAACAAAAGTCTCTCTATGAGGACTCTGGTGCGTTACTTTCTGTGGTGGTCCCTGCTAAGTTCAGATGGGCTATTACGTCACACATACGGACTGTACTTGTGTGATGTCAGTGTATGCTGCTTGGATACTGTAATGTGCGTGTGATAGGTGGGGATCTACACGTGGACGGCTTTGATGGTACAAGGGGAATGTCTAGAGGAGGGCGGAATTACTACCAGATCCAGACCCCTGTCCTTACAAGGATACCAAGCCTTTTCCAAGTGACAAGCCTTGTGAGTGTCTCCTGGTCAGGAGCCACTTCATCGCAATGCCTTCCTGGCCCCTGCGGACCTTCAGTGTCCAGCTCCATCTAGCTGAAGCTAATGAGATCTTTTCACTGCCTCGATGCCAAAATGACTTGACTCTGAAGAAGCTTAAGTCCCATTTAGAATTGTTGGCTGGGATCGCCCTTCATTTCCAGCAGCTCCAGTAGCTGGATGAAGGTGAGAACCTGTAACCTCTGGGTTTCTTGGAGGTTATTTGTAGTATTTCTGTACCTGCTAGTTACGGCTGTGTTTAGGTTCTGCATGAAGGTCAGGGTTCTCCTTTTCTCTTTTTACTGTACCGCGCTTGTATTTCAGCTCTTGACTTAATGCTTAACTTTGCTTCCTACTCCTTAGAGGTAATGCTCTACTCAACAGGGTCTCTTTAGGTTAGAGACTGCTAATGCTGACCTCTCGATTCCTGCTTAGCTTTATCAACAGCCAGTGTCAGTACCTGCCTCGTTCACCTCAGCCCAGAACGCTTGTAGCAAGGCTCTGGCGACCTCTCACGGTTAGAGCTGTGTGGAGCAGTGGTGGCTTCCCATTACATCAGGTGAATGTGTGGTGTTGGAGTACTTGCCTTTGGAGGTAACAGGCAGAGATGGCCAGTGAAACTTGTTTAAACCTGCTATTTAAAACAAAATAACTCTTCCTACTATTTGCTTTCTCAGATCAAACAAACTTGGTGGATTTTTGGTTTTTTTTTGTTTGTTTGTTTTTTTTGTTTTTTTTTGTTTTTTTTTTTTTTTTTGAATAAAGACACCATGTGCACAGATACACAAGTATTTTTCTCCTGCAGTCCTGGTACTTCACACGTTAACTGTAGCTTCCTCTGGGATACAACACTATTCTCCCAAGAGCGCTCTAGCATAGCCTTTTCTAGGCTGGGGGTGTATCTGTTTTCACAGCTTTAGTACAACAGGACCCAAGGTGTCCTTGGTGCATTATGACAGTAAAATCAGACAGCACCAGCATGGCTAAGAGAACTCAGTCACCATCTAACACTTCATTTAAGCTGGTCGTTGTCTTCTCTGAGGATATGTTGACTTGTTTTTGTTTTCCAACTCCTTACAGAAGATCTGCCAGATGCGTCTACCTTTAAGGACAATGATACTTTCCCTGGTGGAATGATCACAATGTACATCTGGCGACAAGATGGCTGGGGGCATCTTGTGGCAGCTGCTGCAAAAGGAGAGACTCTGAAGGTGGATTCCGTTACTTTGGCGAATGGGTGGGGTCCGGCACGCAGAGAGGCTAAAAGCCTGTTGCTGAAGGCCTAAGTACTCTTGTAAAGCAAGACTTCATAGAGCGAACAGTGGGGACGTCTTGAACAGAAGAGACGTGCCATAGAAATTAAGTAGGTTAGCTGTACTGGCAGCAGTTTGCAATAAAAATGGTAATTTCAAGGGGGCCGGTCATGCAAAGAGGAGGAGTCAATTCCTAATGCAGTCGGTTCAGTTTAGAAATAAGACTTTTTTGCTATTACTCATAAGCAGCACATACACTTGGAGCACAAGTTCTTTTTCACTGCTCTATAACTTTCTGTAGCATTGATGTGAGCGTACTTTCAGGTTACTTTTCTTGTCCCTGCTTATCCTGATGTCCAAAAAAAGTTTGTGTTTTGCAGTCAGCTGCCTGCCATCTTACCCTTCTGATGTGTTCTCAACAAAAGATACCTAATGCCAGTGTTTTTCATATGGATAGGAGAAATCATGCATCATATGTAAACAAGGCCTTTTTCTTAGTTATCTTAAAACTTCATTAGAAGATTGAGAATATCTGTTCTTGGGTATTCGGGTGGGGCTGCATGACTTGTCTGTTAGAAGAATCAGAGGCAGAAGTGCTTTGTTTCATAGCCCATCCTCCTCCGGCCGTACTGACTCCAGAGAAGAATGGGACTTGATGCACGACAGTACCAAAATCAAGAATCAGAAGACATTCCCTGTCTCATCCACTTGATCTGGTGCTAGCTTACGGACTGTCTTGAGTTTGCAATCCTGTCGAGTCTGATTAGTAAGAAAGCTTTGATTTTTTTATAGGACAAATAGTTTCTGTGGTGCTTTGATAGGGGGCATGCTGCTTTCCTGATTTAGGACTGAAATGTTGTCTCAGCAGAAACACAAGGTACTCTCGCTGATTTGTACTGTAAACCTTCAGGCCCGAACAGATGTGGTCATGAAATATCCTTTGGCACCTTTCATATAGAACCATTATCTCCGTTTCCCTGGCCAAATTCCAACCTGGCTGATCACATTCTCTTCTCTGCGTCTCCACGGCCACTGCAAATGGAGACCGCAGGGTTCTTTGCTTCCTTTTGTTAACTGTTGTGCAGCGCTGTGGCTCACTGGCGGGCAGCTTGTGCCACAAATGGCTTGTGTTTTGGCATTGGGCAAAAAGGGTTTGGGGTTTTCGGGGGTTAGGGGGTTTTTTTGTTTGTTTTTCTCCATGTTTTGAGTTCCCTCTGTATTACTGATTCTTCTTACTCAGTGTAGAGCGGGAAACAGAAGGATGTGCCACAAAGACAAACGGTCTCCTTTGAACTGAAAGGTGTATTGGCTGAGGAGCTCCACAGGAGGCTTGTTGACACTGTTGATTTTCAAATGAAAAAAAATTAAAGAAATAACCATACAGCTGTTCTGATAATGTGCTTCCACTTACTAGATGAGAAAACCATGGTGCACTGTGGAGGACGTAGCCCAGCGTGGAATTAGTTTCTCGGGAAGAACAGCAGCATGAGGCACCTGAAAATTATTCCTATGAGGCCTCTCAGCAACACTTTAGAGCTGGTGTGTTTGGCTTTATTAAAAAAAAAAAAGCTCCTTCTAGAAAAGAAGGTGATAGAGGACTGTTTCCTGAGGCAACTTAGGTTTATGAGTTGTCTGCTGGAATTAAGGCCCAAAGTCTCACCTAGCTCCTAAGGAACCTGGGCTTATGCAGCCAGTGCTGGCTGTCTGTGTCCTCTTTTCCCAAGAACTCAGGTCAGTTTCCAACAAATGTAAGAGAAGGACAGGGATTGCAAAGAGAAACAGTTTCTGTATGATTTTTTTGTGGTGCTTGATAACTACCTGCGAAAGGAAAACTCAA
The DNA here is from genome assembly GCA_031468815.1 of Morus bassanus. Classification (NCBI taxonomy): domain Eukaryota; kingdom Metazoa; phylum Chordata; class Aves; order Suliformes; family Sulidae; genus Morus; species Morus bassanus. The sequence goes on from CM062575.1 coordinate 38,358,719, forward strand.
AGTAATGGTCCTTCCAAGGGACGGCTATGAAGAAACATCGTGAGATGGTAGAGAGTCAAGATGGGGCAGAAGAAAAAGAAACCAGCAGGTATTATTTAGCTGATCTTGGAGTGGTTTATGCAGTGTGCAAGCATCCCCTAAGTACGGATACCAGACTTTGTACGTAACTAAAAAGAATCAGACTGCTCTCTTGAAAGAGGCTAAAGGGTTTGCGTTTGTTCTGCAGCTAGCCCGTCTGGGAGTTACAAAGGACTTTGCGGCCACCATGCCACGCGTGGAGTTACTGGGACCAGAGCAGAAAAAGGAATGGGTAGCACACCGAGCTTTCATGGCACTGTTTGTTGCCAGCCACAGAGGTCGTGTTGAAACTGCCAAGTTTATCCTGAGACATGGTAATATTAGAACAATTCTTATCGGGCCGTAACGGCACAGTGTACCACCTTCCTGCTTACCAAGGCCGTAGAATTTTACCGAAATGGCCTCACATATTTTGTATTTGAGGTGGAGAACGTATTCAGCCTTTCAGTTCTGATGTAGGCTTGGAGACAACAAAAACTGCTGTTCTTGCTAACTGTAATGAGTTTTGGTGTTAGAGGAATTCATATTGGAAAACAGGATTTCTGATTTTTACTTCCCTCTTTGAGTCTCATTTATTTATTGCTATTTTCTTATTATCTAGAAATGCTTAGTTTTTATTAGTCCTGTGCAGTGCTTTATCAGCCACTAAAATACAAGAAAAGTTGTGGGCACAAGTTCTATGGCTCTGACATTTGGGCTTTTTTTGTTACTTTGCAACTAAATAAGCCGCCTTTCCCCAGAAATCTGCATTTGCACAATGGACAGTCCCTTGGCTGGGCTGAGCTCACTTGATTGTCCTGAATGAAAGGACATTTGTTAAGGAAAGGACATTTGTTAATCACTTTGGGTTTTGTCATTGAAAGTGAGCGCTGAGGAGGAAAATCCCACCTTGTCTGAGGGTGCTCCCTTCAAGCCAGGCTCCTTGAGCCTGGCCTCCTCAGAGTCTGTCCCTGGCAAAGGACGTTGCCGTCTCCCAGTAAGTGAGAGCTCCCAGTACGAAAGTAATGGCGATGCCTACCTGCGGCAAAGCTAGCAATGTTCCCCTGAACGGAACAAGGAATATCCAGTTGTGTGTGAGCTAAGGGCAGGAGCACTTGTTCACTAGACAGCTCTGTTAATTCCACTGATCAGATGTGACTAAAACCAACGGCATCTGCCTTCAGAAATAAAATTGTGCAGTGTGGCCCGCAGGTGGCATTGCCTCCTTTCGTATGCCTCGGCACGCTCGGACTACGTATGATTTTTTGCAGGTGAGGATTTGCATTCTAAAACCCCGCTAGCAAGGACTGCCCTTCACGTCGCTGCTGTCGCGGGCCAGCGCGACCACGTTGAGCTGCTCCTTAGCCATGGGCCGTGAGCTCTTGGCCTGGACAGCGAGGGACGAGCCACGGCGAGCCTTGCCCACCCGTGGGGCCAGAAGGAGAGCGAGCGCACCATGGTTTGCTTCCAGCCGAGAAAGAGATCCCCTGGCGCTGAGCCACCCGCCGGCGCTGCGCAGCGGCCCTTGCAGCGGGCGTCTGGTCCCACGTCCTAAAATACATACGGACTGACTTGGTTCTGGCAAATTTCAAGGGACAGTCGGTAACGTTCCCAGAGACCCGTACTTCAAATGTAGGTCGCTGGGTGGGATTTGCAGGTTTTAGTTATGAAATAAGCTCATGTACCGGTGATGCTGCAGCTGACAACTAGCTTGACAGCACAGCTCTCAAACACGCTCTTAATTTGTAGCTTAAGTATTTATAACATTGCTCCCTAGCCAAACTGGCCGTTCAGTTAATACGGTTTGTAGGAGAGCTCAAGCCTGTCTGCAGGATCTCTTTGGAATGCTCCTTGCTAGGGTGATTTCCTAATAGTTGGCAACAGACCAGGGCAATATAGTTTAATGGGTATTTCAGGGGACTGGAAATCCCTAGATCTTTAATCCGGTTCTGGCCCTGACTGGCTTTATTGTCTCTGGCAGATCAGTTAAGGGTTATTTTATAAGTAGGGCAGTTTGTCTGCCGTGGGAGGGTGCAGGCAGAGTTGATGTGCATGTAAGTGGCTAATTATGATTGCCCAGTGCTTGCTTAGTGTCTCCAACGTTTTAAGCCTCAGGGCTTTGAAGGCTGGGGTTTCCTGAAGCCAGTGATGGGGTGAAGGGACTTGCCCTTCTGCTTTCAAAGTTTCTTAGTATCCCAGATTCCTTAGATGCTTTAAAAATACTACTTATGGTGCCTTTGTGCCTCTATGATCAGCACAAGGAAGCTGAGCTTCTCTTCTGTTTCCTGAGGGCTTGTTAAGGACTCAGTGCTCAATCTTGAGCAGTTTCCATTGCTCTGCTTAAAGAGACATTTTTCCAGAGAGCTCAGCCCTTAACTTCCCATTAACCGCAGAAGAGGTGGTTGTTGGTGGGAACGGAGCACTCCTGCGAACTTGGCCCACCGCCTTTTTGCTTGCAAAGCCCCGTGCTTAGCCAGGAGACTCTACAAATAACTAACACGAGTCGTTCTTGTTTCCTTGTGTCAGAGCATTTTCTTTAACTGAATTTGGCCTCAGTACTCACGTTGGTGTTCCAGATCAGTGCCTGGGAGTGGCCATGTCCAGAATGTGATAAAACTCGGCGTCCTGTGGTGCAGCGTTGTCTCTTATGAATAGGTGAAATGTGGATCAGAAGGGTGCTGGCTGCGAACTTGGATACCTTCAGTTTGTATCCCTTAAGGGAGAGGGGTTGGGGTTAATGATGAGGACCAAGAATTGACTTGAATGCTCTGCCCTCAGCTTTGCTTTGTGTGCACCGAATGAACGGAGGCAAGCTACGCAGACCGAGTCCTGTAGGAAGGGCTGCAAAGCAGGACATCGGAGTACCCAAGCAAAGGTGCTCCGTATTCCAGGAAAAAAAACGGGATCTGAATAATGTTCCCATGTATGTTTTTTGTCAGATAGTCCCAGACAGAAATATGGAGTGTTGCTCAGGGTAAGCACAGAAAGTGTGACATGGCAGCTATCCAGGCGTGTGCCTGCCCAGCTCAGGGACAGTTTAGTCTGCCCAGGGAATTGTTTCCCTGTGCTCACAATCCTCAGCTTCCTGGAAGTAAGTCCTAAGCCTAGTTTCCATGTTAGTAAAAAAAAAACCACTAACCTGGAATGCTTTAAAAATGCAGCTGCATCCCCTAAACGCTTGCCTGCCTCATTCAGGGCGGAGGGTTGGATGGGTGCCTAGTCTGAAAGTAGGGCTTTGTGCCTTCCTTGGATGTTCCCTGCCGCCAGACTATGGGCTGTTCTGAGAACAGCGTGCACGAACCAGGAACGGAGTCCGAGAAATGAAAACCACAGACTCAATCTCTAGAGCGATCTAAGGAAAATATCCCTTTACTTCAGCTTTTTTTTTTTTAGACGGAAAGGGCTTTGGGGTGATGGTTTTACTTCGTTGTTGCAATTGCTTTGCTTTTCTTGAGTTTAATGGGGAAAATCCCTGGTCGCTGTTCTGAATCGCCTGAAGTTACACCACAGAAGTTGCAGGAGTGGGGAAAGGCCGCAGTCGGCGGGAGAAGGCGCTGCGGGAGCGGGGCCACGCACACGGCGAGGCGGCGGCAGCCCCGGAGCGGTCTGCAGCATGCTGGTGCCCTCTCGTCTTCGGGTCTGTGTCGTGTTCGCCGTTCCTGTACGGAACACCTGTTTGCTTTTCCTGAGCCACATCTTCTCAGTTGCATCCCGTTTTGAAGATGATCTACCCAGCCTTTCAAAGGCAGCAGCCCTCTATTCCTTCTGAACTGATATTTGTGCTTAAGGACTCTCAAATCTAAGATGATAAATACCTCTTATCTTTCAATTCCTTATTCTAATCAAGTAATAAAGTAAGGTCCAGAACATCAGGCGACAGCAAGTACCACTTCTGACGCCAGTTACTGTGGCTGCGGGGGACACGTAGCAATGCTTACGCATGCCAGCATCAGCCTGAACAAATGAGCACAGAATTCCTTTGGTTTCTGTCAATTCCTATTGGTTTCGATACCCCTTCGGTGAGGGGACACCTCTGTGGTATCATTTAAGCAAAGTTCTCTTGAACAGATTTTATGCTGATGATTAATTCCATGTGACATAAATATATAGTTGCTAAATAACCACTTAGGAGAGTGAGAAGATCACAAATTTTACCAAAGTGATCAGCAGACAAGATATAAAAAGATGGTGCTTCTGGCATTTTGCTGAGCAGTTGAATATTGCAAGCAGAAGGACACAGAAGTCCTTAGAAATCCTTTATTTTTCCTTCCTGTTGTCTGTCCAGGCTGTCTAATCTGTTCCCAAGCTCCTAGAAACGGGTAGAGGATTTGTAGTTGCTTTTAGACGTTACGCAGCATGCTGCATAGCCCTGGGAAAGAAGAGCGGCTGTCACATGGAGAGAACTGGGTGACCTCAGGACGAGGAAGGGCAGGAAATTCTGTAGTATGTAATTACATAGTTAGGGACAAATATCAAGTATTTTTTGCTGGAAGCTGGATGCTCATCCTTTGGAAAGAACAGAACAGAAGTCGCCAATGTGTTGCAGCTGGGAAATGGACTGGAGTGCACCAATCCAACATTGTATTGGGGCAAACTAGAAAAGAATTAACGTCTGGGTGAGACAAGCCCTGGAACGGCATGTGCTGGTCTGGTTAGGTGAGAGAGGTGAGCTCAAGCTTAAAAAGACCCCTAAATTAACCAGGGGGAAAGAGAGAGTTCCTCTTCCTGAGAGGGCCAGGGGAGTGGGGCACGGCCAATAGACAGGACTACGCAAGGATAGCATTGCTCCTCATCTCAGACAATAAATGCCAGGGAGGTAAATAAGCTATTTGCACTGAAGGAAGCTGCTGGGATAGTAAGACCAGAAATCAGAATACATTTTGCAGCTGTCATTAGGGAGGAGTGGGGCAAAGAGACCCAACCAAACGTGCGCCTCTAAGAATGCTGATGCGTGATACAAGAGTCTGTTGTACAACTGTTCCGACTGGATGGCAGCGTTGTGTTTGTGGCAGCGTTGTGTTTGTGGCAGCGTAAGTTTCTATTCCAAAGAATAAAAATGGGATGTAGACAGAGCAGATAATATTGCCTGTCTTAAAGTTACCACCTATGTCAGAAATAAACATCAGGGGAGACAGGAGACTGAGACGCAGAGCTCAGACACAAATGTGACTGTTGAAGAGACTGAGGCTCTCGATTCCTGAAGTTCAGCTCTGCTGCTGCTTCACGTAGGACCTTGAGAACTTGATTTCTGTCTTACGTGGTATCAGGAATCCCTGCAAATGTTGTTTTTCTAATGCACTGGTGTGCAAAAGTCTGTTTCTAGAAGGGAAGCTGTAATAACAACCTTTCCAAAGGAAGGGAACAAAGAGGCAAGCAAAAGACGTGTGCACTTTGCATTGCAACCATTACTTTCTCGTCTCTGTGGTACAGCACAGGGAAAGGATCAGTCTCCAGAAGACTTTAGTGAGGACTTGTTAACGAACTTTGGATTCCTCAGATAAAGGAACAGGGAGATCGTTATGGAGAAGAAAATGCCCTAGAAATGCCTTGAATTTAATTATGCCCAGGGCAGGGCAAACATCACGACTGTCTCCTAATATTAAGAAAGCTAGAGCAACTCTTTTGGAAGGACTGTGGTTCCCCTGGATGCTAAAGGCAGTCACGTAAACAAAGATGACAGGCACAGGAATAATTCGTCACGCTTTCTTATCGTTATCAGCTCCCCCCTTCCCTTGCCTGGGCCGGCTCCCCGGACTGCCCCCAGCCATTGCGCTGACTGCTCTTCCCCCAGAGCCGTCAGCAAGCCTGAACCAGCGACCGCTGCTATTCAGAAATCGTCACTGCAGCCAGGGAGAGCCTTGGATGGCTCAGAACTGTCACCTTTGATACTTTCAAACGTCAGTGAAATGTTCCCCAAACATTTCCCCTTTCTCTGGAAAGGTTTTTAATTTTACCTGAGTTACACCCCAAACTTGCATGTGTTTACTTTGTCCCTCCGAGCTCCTCCCATACGGATGCTGCAGAGGAGAAAGGCTTGGTGCTGTTGCCACAAGTGAGATGCTGCGAGGATGTGCCTTGTGGTGAATCGATGTATCTATAAAGGAGGAGACGTATTGCAGAGTCTATGTTGCAGCATTAATTTTCAGGCATTTTGCTGCTTCACATCCCAAGGCCCCCAGGTGAATGGTGTGTCTCTGTGTAACGCGCGGATCCCACTCGACCAAGAGCTGTGCCTCTCCCGCTGCTCCCACTTCACAGCCCTGAAACTTCCCTGATATTAAAATCCCTTTCAATGAAGACAGAGAAGTCATTTCTTTTTAAAAAGTGCCATTTATTGATGGAACTTCCATACCTGTGGGTATATGGGCACCTCTAGACTCATGTGTTTTACCAACACTCCTGGAAGCCTAACACCGCCGTTGATCTAGTCTTACTTGTGAAATATAGCCTATAGCAGACACCCCTACGGAAACTGAGTGTTGGAACTCAGGAGCGACAGACCTGTGATTACTTTGGCATTGCACAAATAACTTGTTAGCTCAGTGAATTTTTAAATAGAACAAAGAGCAAGCTTGTTGTTATACCTGTTCCATATTTATCTATAGACAACAGTAGTGCAGAACACTGTGGCAATCATTACATTCATTTCTTAAAGTGAGTCAAATGAACAGAAATTGTTAAATGCCAGAGTACAATAAAGCTTATAAAACCCAACACACATCAGGAAACTTGTACTGATTGGGCTCTTAGATGTTGTTTTCCTCTTGCTTAGGAAAGAGAATTGTAGTCAGCTTGCAATCTCCCCAGCATTGTTCGTGAAGGAAGCAGACAAAAAGTACCAATGAAACAGAAGGGCTGCAATTTAGTTAATTTTATGCAAAACACAATCAGCATTCAAACTGGGAGTTGCCAAGCAGAAATGTGTTGATAGAGAAGCCAAAATATTCGCTGTGCATAAATGGTGAAATATTAAAACAAAATTTCAGAGAGACTCCTGGGACTCATGTAACTCTAGGCCAGAGAAGATGCAAGGGTGAAGTCTGACACTAGCACAGTCAAGAGGACTTCAGTGAGGCTGTGATTTAATCCCTGGCACCCTCGGCCGTGCCTCTATACGGTATGAACCAGCGCAGCTCTGGCGTGACAGAAGACCTTGCATCAGTAAGGAAAAAGAGCAACAACTTCTTCAGAAGAGTGATCGGAAGAGAGATGGTTGCAAAGGATGTATGCTGGGGAGAGGAGGGAGAAGGAAGAGCAATAAGGAGGGTAGTAAAGGATAAAGAGAAATGGAAAGAACTGCAGGTCAGCTGGAGAATGTCATTACGAAGTGATGGCTATGCAGGGATCTGCTTTCTAGTCCTGGAGACCCCCACATTGATGAGGGTGGGCACGGATGTCCTATTTTGCCTTTTACCTGGCATGACGGTCTCCTGTTAGCATTGAAGTTAACTAAGCCGACACAAAATATTTTTGTACGGAACAGTGTGCACTCCTCTTTGCCAAACTTCCATGCATCCCACTGAGATTTTCTGATTAATCAGTCTTTGTGCCTCAAACCCCTGAAGGCTCCAGTCCAGAGTGCGTAGTCTACCTCTGCCTATGGCAGAACCTGCGTGTGCACGCTTTCTCTGCCTTCATTTTTTGAATTTGCAGTGTTCCTTCAGCTGTAACCACCAACTGTGTTCAAAGACAACCAGAAGTCGGTTGTGAACCGTGTCTGAGGATCATGCTGACCGTTAACATTTAGCAAGGATAGAGGTTTGCAGAGGGAAGCCAAAAGCTATTCACTTTCTAGTATGCTTCCAGCATCCCGTTTAGGTTGGTTTAATGCCTAACCTAGGCTGCAATTGAGGTTAGTGCTTTGGTTTTCCTTCAAGTTCCAGTTCTCCATACACTGTTTGCAACATTTGCTTGACGTGACCGTCTGGTATGGTTTCACGGTGTTTTGCTAGAATTCCTGTGTGTACAGAAGCTAATACAGGAACTGTCAACTCAGAAAGTCCATCTTAAAATATGGTCTTACTGGCTTGGGATAAGAAACACAGAGATTCCTTGTCCAAGCCTCTTCTGTGGAATTTGTGACGCTATTTCAATTCCTTTGGTTTCCAGTAACCAAACAACCACTGGGGTCAAGCAAAAGTCAAGGTATAAAAATTCATCACTTTGAGCCTCCTTACCTATAAGCTGGCCGTATGTTAGAGGAATGATCTGGTCTATAGCAGTTGTCTTATATCTCTTGATCAGTGTTTATATGCATAATTCAAACGTGTCCGCATGTTTGAATTCCAGCTTGTATTGATTGAATTGGTCTCTGATAATAAAGAGTATAAATAAATCAGATGGGAGTTAAAACATTGATGTGCTGTACAGGGGGGAAAAATTAAATTCAGTGCAATGACCTTGAGCGGAACGTAATTTCAAAAGTGCCTTAAATATGCTGATGACATAAAATAAGGCTGAGGAAGTTGGAGGGGCAGGAGGGTGGGGGACAGAGGAACAAAACAAACTCATTCAAAATTATTTGGATTTATCAGGATTACAGGGAGATAAGTGGTTTATGCAGTTTATTGTAGGGAAGTGTGAGGTAATGAGACCAGGGACCAAAAGTAATCAGGCGCCGGTCAAAGTGAGAGCAGTGTGGAATACAGAGCAGAGCACAGCAAGAAGGGCACACGCAGCACCGGGGGAAGTCTCGTCTAAGGCAAATAGCTGTCTTGGTGCTTCTCTTCTCACAGAGCTCAGCTCTACAGCTGCGCTCACTGCACGGCTGAGAAATGGCTGGTCCTTGTTCCTGTTCAGCATTGCCAACCCATGAACTGGCTTGTAAACGAGAGCTGGGTTTAAAACAATCTTTCTCTTTGAAGATCTCCAAATACAGCTGTACCTCTTTCTGGGAGCAAACCAAGTAAAGCAAAGAGGAAGATGGAGGGAGTATAGCCATGCCAGCACGAATCAGAGGGACAGAGTCAGGCCTTATCTATTGGTGTAAAAACATGCCGGAATCCTTTCATGCTGGTTTGACCAAGCAAAAATCCTTCAGAGGCTATAAGGTGTGTGTCTGCTGGTTGCAGATGCATAGAGGGGAGTCCAACTTTTGATGCTACAGGAAACACGATCAGTAACTGAGCTGCCATCACACTAACTTTAGACTAGAAAAATAAAAAGATATATTTTTTCGGACTAATGAGCACCCTGCTGGGCCGCAGCAAAGCAAGGAGAAATTGGTGAATCTTTCCAGTTGGCTGATCTGGAGGTAAATTCCATGGTTTTGACAGTGCTTGTTTTCTTCTGGTTTTCTTTCCTTCTTTTGAGTTCTAATGTCATTTTCATTTTTTTAAATGTTTAATTTGTCCCCTAAATTGTAAGCTTTAGATTTTTCTCAGTTGTGGCCTAGTAGCTTTTGAAACCCAATCAAAGGCAGAAATAATAAAAGGAGAGCTTTCTGCACTGAAGTCTCTTGATGTCCTCACAGCCTTCTTCATTCTGTTAGATAACATATTAACCACCCCTGTTTAAAAGTGGTTTCTCAAACATGACCCAGATCTCTAAACATCATTTTTACACTTATTTTTCACAGAACAAATTAGATATTTGAAAATACAATCTTCCTGCCTTACCTTTTACTGCCCCAATTTAATTTATGTCCGGAAAGACTCCCATTAGTTGATAATTTCCAGTATCTGAATACCTAGGACATATCAATAACACAGAGACTTCTCATTTTCTTTGAGACCTCCCTGCTTGGTGCTGCATTAGCTGGAAATCCATTATTGTCTAGAAGCCATAGCCACATATGTTATCTTTGCTGTAGTTGAGTAAGGCAGTGAGGAGCTACAGGGAAAACCGAACTGGGAAGGACAGAAGCTAAGGCAAGTCACAAATGACAACATGATCTCGTACCCTAATCCTTAAGTCATATCAGAACTGAGTCAGGAATGGGGAGTGGTGAAAGAATCCTTGGGGAAATAAGAGGTGGTCTTGGAAGTTTTCCTCTTCTGAGTCTCTTCAGGCTTTTGTGGCCTCTGATGAAGGTGCCGCCCAGTTTAGTGACCCTGCTGGGACACGAAGCATGCTGGATGCGGTCTGAGATGCGCTCTACTCCCACCCAGAGACATGTATCTTCCTGTGTTTGCTTATGATGTTGTAATGATAATAATAATAATAATGAAAGAAAGATTGTACCCCATGTTTCTGTTATCCATTGGTTCTCCACAGCAAATGGTCGGTGTTAGTTAGAATCTGCATCCTTGGAGTTCTGCCGTCAGTTTGGGCTGTTGTCACACACTTAGCTAATACCCTCTAGTAATTTTATTTCTTATTCACAGGCACAGTTAATGTCCTTAGTCATTAGACTGAAAAATGTTAACCTTGTCGTAGTTAGTGACTGGAAGCAGAAAAGTCCATTTAATTCTCAGGGGAATGAATTCTAATTTTCTGCTTGTCAGAAAGTGACATTTTACATATTTTTCTCTTTTTTTCCACCAGTTTAGTGCTAAATTTAAATGTGTGTGTCATAAGAATAGACCTTCTGTGTGTGCTAAACACCCCAAAAGCCTTGGCGGGTATCCAATGTATGAGACTCTTGACCAATAGCTGCTGCTAGAGCTCATTTCATGCACTGAAGAGAATGGGAGGTGAGAATGGAAAGTTAGAGATAAGGGGTCGTTGCAGAGGGCACATTAGCATTGCATGTCAGAATGCATATTTTTTCCCCTGGAAAATATGGAGGAAAAGCAGCTCATCTGGAATAAAATATCCAATGAAGAAACAAATTATGTTAATCAAGCAGGCTAGTACTAATATTTGTCATCAAGACGTGACACTTTCTATTTAATGTCACAAACTACTGGGAGCTTTTGAAAAATGTACTGGTTGGAAGGCAAGTTGTCTGCAGATATTGCGTTCACTGTTCTATGAAAGGGAATAACTTGCGTCTTGAAAAATAGATGGCATTTATGGCAAAGAGAAATAATCCTCCCACAGATTACAGCTGCTCACTGCATTGTTGGGCTGGTGGTCTCATCTCATCAGTGGATATTTTATAAGGTTCTTTTTTTTTTTTTGAAACATTTCCATAAGGCTGTTCTGAGGAGGACGTTGTGTGCTGGGAGCTGGATGTATTTTGAGAACGAGACACCACTACAAAGAACTCCAAGTCTAAATTGCAAAGATGGATGAAGTAAAAATGAGGGATGGTTGTTTTGCTTTTTACAGATGGGAACTGAAGCAGGGGAGAGTGACTGTTGTGGCCAAAGTCACCCTGGGAGGCTGTGGAATTGCATCCTGATCTTTGAAGTCCAATTCCAGTATTTTTACCATATATTGTCTTTCTGTTCCCTTGCTGCTGAATGTAGATTTAATATGCACATGTGTAATGAGCCAAACATGTTTTGCATATGTTTAGCCAAATTCTGACCTTAGGGACATGAGGCAAGCTTTCCCTTATCTAGTTAGGAGTGCTTTCATGTCTGGGCTCAACCCAAGGAGTGCAAAACAGTGTTGGCATTTAGTTTATGAAACATCCCTCTCCTGGGCTTGAAGTTCAATTCATCCGCCTGTTTGGTGTTTTAACAAATTTGAGCTTCTCTGGGAGTTCTGGAGAAGAGATGGCAGGCCAGTGGGCAATAAACTGCATGGCAGATTGTCTGACCTCTTGTATAGTCTCTGCGCACCAGATGCTGATTAATGATTAGCACGTAACAAATTAATAAATCAATACCACAAACAAATAAACCATCCATTATGGTGGCCTGTCAAGTCTCTCTCTTCTAGAGGAGAGAGAGACTTGCTGGCATTACATTCTTCACTGTATGTAAATGCTGCTGGACTATGTGCTATCTTGACACCTTGCAGATACGATGTACAGATGAGATTAATTATATTCCACAGGTAATTTGATATGTGCTGGAAAAAACATTTGAGATTTTTTGCTTAGTTTTGTTCTGTGCAGATGTTCTTGAAGGGTGAGTGGTCAGCACAGTAAATGTGGGCTGAGGAGGAACACGTTCAATACGCTCTCTTCCTGTACAGCCCAAGCATCCTGCCTTGTAGGGGTTACCCACACCGACCCATTTCAGACAACTACCTTTGAAGTCTAGCAATAAGACCTTACCGCCCAAGCTCCCTCTGTAGCTTTGTGGAGAAAGCAAGGATCCTGTAGTGTATCATTTAAAGGTCTGAATCTGGACCCCAGTCCTGAATCATGATCAGAGAAGTTTAAAATTAATCCATGTGAAATATCAAACATCACTGACCTTAGTCTCTCTGAGCCAGAACCAAGCAACAAATTGAGTTGCTGCGTTGTCATCGATAGGCTGTTAGAAGCACAAAAAATTTTGTGCATCTGGCCTTGTTTTCAGAAATAGAAACCATTTAAAGGTGGTGTGATACATCCTGGAATACAGCTAATTAATGCCTTTGTAACAATCAAAGGGAGATTCAGACAGAGTTCAGAGGTGGTTTCTGAATCTGTACAAACACCTCCCAATCCAGAATGGGACAGGAGTAAATAAATTCCTGAATGGCCTGACTGATTTTGCCATTCTCCTTGCACAGGAAGTGTGTATGTACTTCTGTGCAGTTCTTTGGGCATGATTTATATATTCTAAAAAATGACAAGTATATGTGTGCATAATTAGAAGGGACAATAAAGAAAAGCAGTTGATGAAATTGAATTATGCATAATAAAGCTGTAATTTTATAGAGAAGTCTGTACTCATCAGGAGAGAAAGTGAAGCTTGCTTGTTCTATTAGGTTTTGTGAGAGACCTGAGCTGGAACTACAGTCTTATGAGTTTTAATATTTTATGATGTCTTACAGAGAACTTATTTTCTAACTCTTTATTTCACCCGTTTGTGGGCCTTTCCTAAAGCACCATATCCTGCCCTGCACTCTACTCTTACTGGCTTCCTGTCCTTTTATGCTATTCTGGCTCTGCAGGCCCTGGTTCAAATGTTGTCTAGGCTTAATTTAAGGAGCATTTGTGATTAAATATGGCTGTAAATCTGTTCTCTGCATTTTTGACAGATATGATCCCACCTCAAGTGGTGACTTGGTTAGAGGATGTGGGAGTCAGCTGCAGTCTAAGTTCAAAACTGTTTCTTAGAAGCACAGACCTGGGGAGGTTCACAGTCCAGTCCAGCACTGTGTGATGTATTTTATGTCAGGTATCCAAAACCCACTGGGTTTAGGTGAGACTAGATGAACAAAACAACCTTTTGGAACCTGAGGTATAGGACAAACTCTGCAAACTGGCTGTCACCTGGCCTTATGGGGACCATTCAGTAGGCGTAGGCTTACAAGGCAACAGTGTGTATTTATCTACTTTTTCACATTAAAAAATGTGAAAATCATCAGTGCAGAGCCCTTCTTCAAAACAGAAAGAGATTTGGCTCACTAGGTTTGAAGACCCTTTCTCATATTTGGATGCTTTTATCACATCCATGACTACTATCTGCATGTGCATTATTCAGCTCCGAAACAACCATAGCAACACTGCCAAACACACACATGAAATGAATATAAAATACATTCCAAATAATTGCAGCATTTGTGTAATTTGGTGTCTTCTGTGTTCCACAAAACCTCAACAGATTGTTAACTCCAGCAGAACCAGCAAGCCAATAGGTGCGTGCAGCAGTACAGAGCCTGGCTCCCTAGCAGAAAACACCATGAGCAGAACCAGCCTGGTGATGCCGGTCACTATTGGCAGTTAATGACTGATTAGCAATGACTCCAACAGTGCAAATGAGGGGAGAATTAAAAGCAGATTTAGGCAATCCTTACTCCTTCTTGACTCCTTTAAGTGTAAAATACTGCACAAATCCATGAGGGACATTTTAATTGTGATTTGCTGAGTACGAAGAAGATTGTTCCCTCTCAAGTTAAATAGCACTGACCCAAGGTGAGGGAGTTAGTCTCAAGCTGTCCCTTGCTAGCGGTTATCCCATTAAAACGCTTATTTTCTCAGCACTCCCACATTAAACAGAAGGACAAACAAATGTGGTGAAAAACCTGTTTTGGTCAAAACGATGGTGAGAGCTGGTGAAACTTTTCTCATTTGCATAAAAGTAACTCATATTATTAAGGACACAGCTTCTAGGAGAACAAAAGCATCAGCACTACTCCTTGAGAGCCACGTTATTGTCTGGTTTGCACTGCAATGTGCTCCCCTTACTCTGGCACTGTGCCCTGGTCAGAGCTGGCTCAGGACCCCCCCGAAGGGTAGGCTAAAGTGAATTTTCCTGTCTTAAAGCTTCAGGGCCCATCTCCCGGTGCTCTGCGGTGCAGGGAAAGAGCAGGGGGTGTCAGAGTTCTGCCTCCCCCCAGTCCCTGACCCAGCAGCACCACTGCTCATACACCCTCATTTTTCCTGTGACAGAAGCAGCACAGCCAGCCTGACTTCTCAGGACTTGCGCTTAAGCAAGAAGGGCTGTTTTGTTGCCCCTAAGGATGTGTTGCCACAGACAGCTCCCAACTCTGCGACTGCAGCCCGGAAGGAAACGAGGTGTGGGACAACATCTCTCTGCCCAAGTGAGCCAATAAACAGTGTCCCTCCCCGCTTTCTCTCCAGCCTGCCAGCTGTATCTTGGCTTCTCCTGTGAGACTGTAAATATGTGGCTTTTGTCATTAAGCAAGTACAATGGTAAGATGGAAGCTGTAATGCACATGATGGGGAGCACAAGAAATCACTACCGCTTTAATTTAAACAAAGGACATGACTGTGCTCTGGCAGTAAGAGCAATAATGGCTACTTAATTTTTCCAGACAGGGACTGTAGCTCACTGGGTTTTTTTTTGGGCTCTGGCTTTGTTTTTGTTTTTGTTCCAGCTTTTAAGGATGAGAATGTTGTGTCTGACGCATGTCAGCAAGCAAAGGAGATTCACTAGCAAAGCTGGGTTCATCTTGCTCCCCGGTGAGGAATAAAAGCATTAACCGTCTCTCACTTCAGGAGGAGAAGGGGGGGCTGTTTTCAGCCTGGGAGAAGTGAGAAGGCATTGTCAGGTTTAGGTCAGGCTGGAGCACAGGGCTGTGTGGCACCCTCAGCAGGACAGATTAGCCGGGTGTCACACGGCAGCCTGGAGGCACCGTGCAGAAAAAGCAACAGACAGAAGTGTGTGTGTGCAGGGTGTGGAGGGGGGAGAAGGCTGCCATGTCTCGTTTTGGTGCAAGGCTGTTCTCTAAAATAATCATCTTTCTGGAAAGCAGACTCAGAAAAATCGATCGAATAAAGAGCCTTTATCAAGGAAGCAGAGAGGGAAAATGGTCACTTCTACACTCCCTGTATTAGAACTCTAAATAATGCTGTTACCAGAGCCGTTAAAAACATTGCTTAACAAGAGCCCTGCCCGGCCGGGTTTAATCCCAGACTGGTCCCTGCAAGGCCTGATCCTGCAGTCAGTTGCACCCACTGAAGCTGGTGTCAGCAGAGCCACCTAACTGAAAAGGATGGGGGGGAAGAAGGAAGATGCTTTCTGTTTATTTCTTTGCAGTTCCATCTATTTTTGTGCTTCGAAGTTCTCAGGTTTATTTCAATCTGAAGTGAATCTTTAGTTTATTTCACTTCTTTAGTGAAGCAGATAAAGCATGAAGGGGGAAGATACGAGGGAAAGGGCCAAACTGAAAGTTGAGTCAAACCTGGGCAACACACACAACCTGCAACCACAAGGTGTAACTTACATTAATAAAAACACATTGTCCTGACTAATCACTTCAAAATTTCAGCCAGATTTCAACATAGCTTTGTAACTGCAGTGTGCACCTCACCTAAAACAGGATGCATAAGGTTATCACATGATAAAGAAACAATAGAGCTTGGAATAGAGACCTAGTGAGCTGCCTTGCAATAAAAATGGTAAAACTGCATCTCCATTATATCTTTCATTTCCTGGACTCCAGGTTTACTGACGTAATCCTTTATCTCCCTTCCAAAACAATTAAATGAATAAATACAAACTTGAAAATCCCTAAAACCATAGCTTGCCTCATTATTGCAATAAGTGGGCAATGGACATTAAGTGGTGATAGACTTCAGGTCCTTTGACTTAGAGTGAATTCAGACCAGGCCTTAGCAACTTCAGTTGGGTAAATGTAGTTTTTGCCTGTGTCTGATCTAAAGTTTGGATAGGCATCCAAGTATTCAAAGGTTTGGGTGCCGTAGGGCTTTAGATATGCTTCAGTACGGTTTGTAGTGCAACACTGAAAATGCCTGAGGAACACGTAAGGAACCCTGGGATGCTGCTGTCTTCTGGGTCTGACAGAGACACAGGAAAGTAGGACTGGAAGGAATTTTGAACAATTTTCCATTTTAGCTCTCTGCCTGTGGCAGCATCAGTTTACACCTGTACCATGTAATATCTTTATGCTGATTATTTTTAAAAGTAAACCTAGTATTTGAAATTTATTGATTTATTACGGATCATTTTAAATTGTGGAGAAGTTAAGCAAAAACCTGGTCAGAGTTTTCTTAGTTTGTTACCATGAAATTAAGAACTTAATATTTACTGAAATAAAAAAAGAAATACACCATTCTTGGGTGAAACATGATTACCTTTTTCTTAGCTATGATTAAAATCCTGAGCTTTTTGTTACTGACACAAGTCAGGAGTAATAAACTTAAATGATATAAAAGATATGACAGGTAATTATCCTCAGAGACACTCTCTAAAAAAGATACTTTAATGTATTGTACTGTAATGTACCTAGCACATCTCTTCCATAAAATGTAACCTCTACTGTGCATTGCCAAAGAGTAGGAAGTGTGCTTATTCTAAGCTCAGATTTTTCATATGCTCTCATCTCTTAAAAAAGAAAAAAAAGCACCAAGAAGTAACAACCAGCCTTTGATCTATAATTTCGTGTGCTGTTGCTAGACACACAGTGAATTTTTTGTACTTTTAGAAGGTTTACTAAGGCTGTGTAATGTTACTTTTGAGATCAATGTACTGATTTAAGAATAACTAAATCATTAAAGGCTGGAAAAATCTTACACTGGGGGTCAGACATAATGATGTTCTGAATAATATGTTGCCTCATGTGTCCAGCTAGAACTTTACATGTTATAGTAAATAGAGCTGCATTTGCTTAAATGATAAGGAATGAAATTAACCTGCTATGTTTACTTTTATACTTATCAGATTGTCTGACCCCATCTTATCCTTCTTCTCTGAACATCCGGTGAACTGCCTCCCTAAATGCTGAGATGCTGTCCCTAAGCCACAGCATTGCGTGGCGGCCATCTGAAGCCACGGCAGTTCGTGGATGCTGCAGGGGAAAATGCAGATGCTTCAGAACACTCTTCATGAACACAACCTCCAGTTTCTCTGCAAGCTTTGTGCTAGGTGTCCAGTGGCTTACCACCACCCTGGGATGGTTTTTGGACATTTCATACTCTGTCAGAGCCCGCAAACCCAATGCTCAGACTGATGTGTGTGTCTTACTTCAGAGGTGGCAACACAACATCTTTCTGCACTGAGATGAAAAGCTGCCCTGTGGTACTCTTCAGACTGTATCAGAGAATTTCCAGTTGGAAACCCTTATGGAAGTAAAACCACCACTGAGGCATACAGGAAAGAGCATTCTTTTAATCTCTTCAAACTGTTCTCCGTGTAACAGAGCAAGTCTCAAGACGTGTGTGAGGAGCCTGAAACCCTAAGGTCAAGATTATCTCCAATTCATCTGACAAAAATAACAACCCTTTCCAGTGTTTTGTTTCACTGGTGCAACATGAATCAGATTTTTGTTGTTTTCACAAAGTTTCTGGTTTTGTTTTGAATTTATTTCTCAATACTGCTGATCTTTGCCACGTATGATAGAGCAGACTGAAGGGGCAATGTTTTGTTCACTGGCAACCCGATCACTTTCACAGCACAACGGTATCATTTTCCAGTCCAGTTAAATTTATTACACTATGGTCCTATGAAATGGTTTGACATACTTTCAACTAGTTAAATAACAATTTGACGGGATGTGAAAACCACAGGAGTCAGGAAGAAGGTAATAGTCTGTGAGTGGGCCTTAGCTGTCTTGCTACGCTGACACTTACGGTTTCAAGGGGAGCTAAATACAACACATTTAGGAACCTAATGCAAGAAGTGACCTGGGTTGGGCTTCACATGGGAGCAGAGGTTTCTGGTCTGGTTGCCAATGACTATGTTAGACTAGCGTTTGTCGCTTTGGTTCTTTGTAGAATGTGGAAGAAACCACAAAGAATCCTTCACTAAAGGGGGAAATGATGTGTGTGAATGGAGAGCCTCAAGTCTCTGAAAAGAAAAAAAAATCTACCTCCTCTGTTTCGTAAGGCAAGCGATCTCAGAATTAAAGTTACTTCAGGCGGACAGAGTAGCCAACAGCAGGAGCTAGAGAAAGTAATTTTTACACAAACTTAGGACCGCAGTGGGCATCCATTAGGATAGTCACAGCATGTGACTTTGTAGAAGTGTCTCATGCAGAATAGTGATTAGATTTACTCTCTAAGCGGCCACCTTTTACAGTAGCCAGATCAGTTGGCTATGCACATGGTGTGGTTGCTTTTCATTTTGCGTCTTTCAAAATGTACAGCAACATTTGTATGGTGACTGCAATTTGAGTAGTGCTGCTTATTCAGGATCACCATTTCACTATCACCTAAGAAAAAAATCTTTATTCTCTGATGCAAAATGTATTTTAAATAAATAATAATCTTTCAACTCTGAGCTCCCAGTAAAATATCTTATATTAATGAAATTATAAAAAGGAAGTGCCAGTTCTAGCAGCACAGAAAAGAACACATTGTGAAGGAAAATGCACCAGGTTTTTGTCACCCAATTTTCTTGTTTATAAAGCAAGTGTTTGTGTAAAAGATAATTCTGATTTCATGGTTCTTCAGCTTAAATACAACTGTCATTTAAGCCTCTACTGTTATTTCATCACACACCCAGGAAAGTATATGCAGGCACACATCCACGGTGGCAAAAGATGTATGGCTGGCCTATTTTCATGCCTTGCTGTGGTGACTGTGTATCAAATACAGTAAATTTTTTGCCTATACAATTCTGAAAGCATCATCCATAGTTCCTCTTTACAATGAGCCTGTTACCAAAGACATAGTTTATCTGAAAACAACAGTCAAAAGACAAGATGGCTTCAGTTTTCTGAAAAATTTTAGTCAACTGAGGAGGAGTTGATATGCATATCACTTTGCTAACGTGAACCTTAGACCACCAAAAACTTTACGGAAGACTACACCAAATGAAATTTAGATTGAAGTGTAGAAGACATCTAAATACACTGGCACCTTGTTTTCAAATTTTGGTTAAAAATAAACAGCGTAACTTTTTACATATGTTTAGAAACATCCCATTCTGTGACTTGCAGAAAAGCCCAGGTCTAAGACTTTTATGTAGAATTAAAATTGTCTTGACTTCTGCTGCATTTTTGAAGTGATTTAATTTTGTTTTGAAGCATTTCCCCAGTGTGTGCACTGAGTTTACTAACACTGTCCTGACCTTAGAGATGGTATGATATTTTGCGGTGTGCAGTGACATTTATTAGCCCAACTTGGCTCCAATAAATAGGTTAATTTCCGCAAATTAAATGCCAGGTTTGAAACATTACAAGGCGATTTCATAATTCTGTATCAGCCTTTTGGATTCACAGTTGGGGCAGCTGACTGGGCAGTCCTTTGTTAGCCGCAAATCCACAACTTCTACACAACTTTTTCAGGTATAAAGGGTCAAACAAAGTGCTGGGAAAAGAAATAGTCAGGTTTAGAGTTTCACATATTCTTGAAAGCAAAACCCCAAATACATGGATCAATTAACTGACAGATTTATGCTAGAGAAATGAGTTAAAATTTTAGACAATATTCCTTACACATCCTAAATTAGGTTATATCAAAGTATCTCCTGAAGTAAAGGTACCTTAAATGATGGAAAGTATAATAAAAAAACCCTTACTGTTAGTACAGAGTTAATATTCAGACATTGGGAATAAGATTCAGAAATGTCCAACTGTAGATGCTGGACAAAGAATTTATTTTGGTTTTCAGAATCAAACAATGACTCATAGGGATTTGGATTTCAATTCATACAAACATCTACGGGATATTAGATGCCAGCTTTGGTTCTTTAATATAACATTTTTTAAAAAACAGTGGTCTTGAAGCTCCCCTTTCATTTGGCCTGAATTCATGTCATTTTGTTGCTACTAAATTACATATTAATCTTTACTATACCTGCTTATATAAATCAGACAAGAATAAGAGGATCTATACGTGACCTTAAAATAAACTGACGAACCATGTGATTAAAATAGAGATACAAACCTAGCAATGACAAGAAAGCACACCGATTTAAAATATTGTTCTTACAATTATCTTGCTTGTTCAAAGAACAGTTTACACACGTTACAGTTAGTACTTAACTGCAATTTAGCTTAAATTTTCAGAGTCTGATTCCAAGTTATTCTTTATTCTGTTTTTTAAGTAATGTATCTGAAGTTACTTCTGCTATGTATTCTCATTCTTGGGTAATCTTTCCAAAGGATATGAGTCACTTCTCCATTATTTGTAAAGAATATGGAAAAAGTAAAATATTATTATTTTGTGGGCATTTGGAACTAGATGTAAAAAAAAAATAGGTGGGATGTTGATCGTTGTGAGTCATTTCTTGGGAAGAAGGAAAGAACAAACACTAGCTTCTGACCTACTGCTATGAAAGCCAAGGACTTACTACTACTGACTCAAGAAGTAGATATTGATAGCTGCAGAATACAAAAGAGATCTTGCAGCAGGATTAAAGAGGAAAGTCTTTCCTCTTTAAGTAATAAGGAGTTATAAGGAGCTGCCTGTGTTGATTTCTTGGAGGCTGTTATTTGTTTAAAAAATCTTCTAGTTTAAACACGTTAGCCAATTAGAGCTACATCCTGCAAATAGTTGCTACAACTAAATGAGTCTCCTTCTGAGTTTCCTAAAGTCCTGGCAAATCTTCGGGTAGGTAATGAAGTGCAAGACTGAACTCCATAGCACTGAGGTAGCTACACCAGTAACTCCAGTGCAATCCCCTACTGTTTCTGAGTCTTTCACCACTCCTGGTTGGTATAAATATTGGTATACACAAAACTGAAGCAACATAAATATTTTGTAACACGTGCATTCTGATCAACTCATTGAAAAAAGCCTGTTTTGATACCAAAACTGATTTTTGAAAGTGACTTCATTTTGCTAAATGGCCTTTGTATGCTATATTTATACCAATCAAGCAGCTGCACTGTGAACTACTCAATTACTTATGTGTGTAACTACACAAACCACCGGTAAAGCACACACAACACAAAAGGCAATGCATTTAATAATTATGACTTGACCATACTTATGATTTGCATGTTTTTTTCAAGCTGCAGTGGACACACTATGGTGAAGCCTGATAATTATCTTCTCTGCAGGTGTTTTTTGTTTGTTGTGTTTTGTTTTTTAAATGAGGAAAGCTTCTTTCCAAAGGTAAGGATGCAGTTTCATGGCAGCCTGAGCGAATTTAAGTCACACCTGCTACTCTTCTCTGCCTCTTCTTATCCCCTTTCTGTACAAAAGAGATGGTTTTGTGCTCGGACAGGCACTTGAGCAACTCAGTAGTGAGCCAGTTCAGACTGCTGATTGAAAACTAATTCTAAACACAGATTCCAATACTGGTAATGATTACTTCGGAGTGAGCAGCAGGGTATGCTTGTCAGGAACATGGCAGTCCGTATTTATGTTTGAAAGAGCTGCTGTGAAACTGAGTCTGAATGGAAGCTTTCATGGAGAAACATTTATAAAAATGTGCTCTGTCATCACAAAATAAGATTTTAAAGACTTCTAATAAATATTTTAAAATCATAGTCTTAGTAATGCTAATAAAAGTAGTACCTGCTCTGTGATCTTTATATGAGTTTATTCATTGTTACTTCTAAGTAAACCTGAAGCAGTGTTAACAGCTTGGATGCCATAGATTTCAAAAAATCAGTAACAAGTAAAATGCTACATTAAAATGTTCGCACTTTACCAAAACGATTGTGGATGTTTACATAAATTGTTTTAAAGCATCAATGTTTAACAATCCAACAGTCCCCTATGGAATATTAACTTAGGGATGCAAATGGATCTATGTGCCTAACTTATTTCTTAATGTCAGTCAGAGGGCTCACATGGCCACTTCAAATCCTTAAAAAAGGTACCTTTGCAGCTTTGGATTTGAAAACCATGTTCAAGTTCCAACCCTGGAACAGCTGATCTCCAGCCAATAAATCCCTGGGTAGTCTTAGGTACTGGAGGTGATGGAATCACCTGGAATTACAGTAACATGTAGAATTCAGTGATTAAAAGGTTTTTGATTGTATTACTCTTTTGTGCTGTAGTGTGGATGGAAATGAGAACTTATCAAAAACAGTGGTTTTAAATGCAGTCTGATGCACTAATATCCCGAACACACACTGATGTTAATGAAAGGAAATAAGAACTTGATATCCCAGTTGCATGCAAGTTTGATTTACAGTAGAGGATAGTTTGTAATTTAAAAAGTCATTAGAATAATTTAGGTCCCATTCTATAGCAAGGCACAGGGAAAGAGAGAAGTAAAATGGCCAAATTCCAATGAAGTAACTAACTTTCATTTACCACCCCTCTAAAAAAAAATCTTTTAGTGCCTAAATTGGTATGTATAGCAGGAAATCAAAAAGCAGTTACTGTGTAGTAGTGTATGTTAGCATACTTTTTTTTTAAGTTTTGCTCAATAGCTTTCTAAGGGCTTTACTGGCTGTACATTATTAGGAGAAGAATTTTATCTTCAGCTTTAGTTTTTTTCCTTACAGAATAATAATAATAATAATCTTTAAAACTAGTTAACTTCTCTAAACAGGAGAAATAGCACTTTTTACTTGCTGTAATGTATTTGGTAGCAATGCAGCTATGGAATAATAGTTTAGTGGCCAAATGCTAAAGATATTACTGACCAAGCTGGCTTTTGCATCAAGAACTACTTATTCGTTCCACCTTCTTTCTACTTTAAAAGATGGGTAAGCATCAAGTTAATCTGCAACTAATCTAGCTCAAAAGGAAACAAAACAAAAGCCAAAAGCCTCTGTTCACTGACTGCTGTGCTTACTTTGGCTGAATCATCTCAATTGGGCACGTTACATCATTTTAGCATCTGGGGACTTAGCAGAGAAATACACAGCAAGAGAACAATGTTTCAGTTCTCTTGCCAGAGTTGCTTCACTTTGTTCTTTGGCCAAGACTAGAAAATGTTTATGATATTTAGGTGGAGCAGTTCCTCTGAAAAGATAATTTTTATGGCCATAAGTGCCACCCACTGAGCAGGATAATGAAGGAAATCATGTCCCACTTACAATCTGGGGGAAGGGACTATGAAGAAGCAATTATTAATCTAACCTAGAGAGAAGAACAGATATGTTGACTGTTACCATGAAGGTGCAGAAAGACACATGATTCTGAATAAGGACTTAAAAAACTTCATTCTGAATACGTAAAGGGTGATCTAAATCACAACTAACCCTTATCTTCCTTAGCAAATAAAGATTCTGAGGGGAAATTGAAACTGTGATCCGTGTTTCAGTATGCATCAGGCTATGCATGCTACTTCAGCAGCTGATAACTGTCTGCGAGATTTAACGCACGTACACCCTCACTGTGCTGAAGCAGAGGTAAACTTGACTGAAATTGGAGGCTTGCAACAAAACTGAAGAACAGGTAGCACTAATGGCAGAAATGCTGCCATTTCATTTCTCTGCCACACTCAGCACTAGCTCTTAATTTTTGTTTCAATTTAATCTCAGTAAAAGCTTCTACTACTTCCTCACCTTTTCTCCCCACCCTTGGAATCCTTTGAAAGAAAGCTAGTTCAGCAAGTAGGAATTTCCAGTCTCTTTTGTTTCCTTAATCTTCTCTAAGTGGACTAACTTTCCTTCTTGTTAGCATATTCTACTCCCCTTTTTATGAATATGTTCCTCTCCCAATGTCACCGATTTAGCTGCCTGTATAGTTATCCTATTCATTGGTGATTCTGACACTGTATATTTATAAATCAAACCATCAGTCACATTCGACTCATTTCCAGCTGTTTCGCACCTTTTAGACTCTGAATATGTGAATATAAATCCTACAATATAAAATCAAATAGTTATGAATTGGCTCATTAGAACTGGCTTCTCCTGGCTAATCTAATTTGTGCCACTAAAGAGGAGAGTGGCAAAAAGACGACTGTCTTAAATAAAGGTAGAAAAATGACTGCATCGTAACCAGTAGTTGAAACTGAGAGTTAAGGTTGTGATAAGCCTTGAAGTAAGACACGTGTATGTATATTTGAGCAAGGAACGGTCAGCAGTCATGACTGCTCATGGCTCTGTGAGCGTTCTACAGTGCTAAGCTGCACAGTTGGCTGTTCTGTTACTAGATGTCACAGAGGAGTGCAGGGGGGAGGTGCTTTACAGAGAGAAGATTGTGTACAGTGAAAGCTCTGTGAACTAACAACCATATCCAGAGGGCAATTCCTTGTCTTAAATGAATGCTTTTAAAGCATTGCTTGGGTTGCAAATACAATTTACTTTGACCTTTAGTTAAAGGCCCACCTCTACAAGACAACTGATTTTTAGAGCTTGTGTGGTTTCTTAAGACAGATATTGCTGTACTGCAATTTTAAAATCTAATTTTCTAACCTTAATGTATTTTTCCACAGGTGTCACAGGTCGAACCCGAAGATGTTCTGGAAGCTGTATCTTGGGCTTTGTATCTTCTTTCTTTTCATCTTCAATCAACTAAAAACAAACCATCAACATTAAAAATTGGATAAAGATCTTTTGAAATATGCTGTAATATCTGATATCTACACCAATCCCCTCATTGTTGCATCTGAACTAGCTGTCCTTTCCATCTAAAACAGGACTACTTATGTAGTGCTTTGGAAATTATTGTAATGTACTTTTTGGTTTCAGAAAGTGATGTAATTCTGAATTTCCGATGAAAGGCCAAATATTGCTGAGTGATTCCAACTCTCTTAGCTGAGGTGGTCCAAAAAGGGCTAGAAATATATCTTTTATATATATATATCTTATATGACCATAAAACAAAGATTAATACATGCTAAATACTTATGTTCACCAATAGTGACAATGCATAGTTTGTCAGCTTTTCAGCTGTAGATCTATTAGTACTGTGCAAAGGTGGTATGCATGACAGACCATAGTTATTTAGGATGGATGTTGAAGCCTAGAGGACCAAAATTTTTAAAGGTGATAACCTGGATGCCTACGGGAATTCTCAAAAAAATCCTAGAACAGATTAAGTACTTCTGGCCCCACAGAAAGTACATTTATAACTATTCAGGGGCTGCATCGATCCTGTTCTTTAGCAACGAAACACTGTGATTCCAAAAGTAACATTATGTGCTACTATATTCTAATACCTAAACATCACTGAGAACAGACATCTCTCCAAATATTTTCGTTTGTTGTAAATTCCCCCACTGAAAATTTAATTAGCTAGAACCTTTTCCCCTTGATTTTTAAACTACCATATGGATAGACAAAGGGGAAATATTTTCCTGTCAGTGTGCATCTAGTACTTGTTAACACTATTGGGAGTCATGTTTCTCAAGAGAAATATATCAGAATACACATAGCATATAAATTACCACTTGCCATACTTTTTTCAGAGGAAAACTGAAAGTTTGAACCCATCTTAAAAGTAGTGCACTTTTTACCTCGGAACCTAGCTTAGTAAAGCATACTCAGTACTCTCCTAGTCTTCTGTGCTCTCATAATTTTGTGTCCAGAGAAATTTGTGTACAAGTAAATTTCATGTGTTGCTCACATGCCATTCAGTTTTACCTCCTCAAGAGGTGTTTTCAAGAATCCCCATTTGTGAGACCACCTTCTTGCAGCTTCTAGTTCACTCTCAATGTATTTTTTCCTGAAACAGAAATATTTAAGATGACTTTGAAAGCTTTCATTAAAAAAATACCCAACGCAAACCCAACTACTAATGCCACAAAGCAGAGCACTTCAGCATGAATCTTTAGACCTTTACCTCAAAACAGAACGTTTATGCATGAGTTAACAATTGTCTGACTTCGAGGTAATGGGGAAATATTTTCCATAGGTTGGAAAAGAAACAGTATGTGTGAATGCACTGCCTTGCAAATTACGTTTATGTTAGGAAATGGAGGTCAAATTTTCTATGACACATTTTTTGAAAAACTTGAAAAGCAAGCACCAATGTCTTTTCATACATACTTCCCATTTTCTATTGACTGATCATAGAATCACAGAATCATTAAGGTTGAAAAGACCTCTAAGATCAAGTTCAACCATCAACCCAACACCCCCAGGCCTCCTAAACCATGTCCCCAAGTGCCACGTCTACACAGTTTTTGAACACCCCCAGGGACGGTGACTCCACCACCCCTCTGGGCAGCCTGTTCCACTGCCTGACCACTCTTTCAGTAAAGAAATGTTTCCTAATATCCGATCTAAACCTCCCCAACACAACTTGAGGCCATTTCCTCTCGTCCTAGCGCCCGTTACTTGGGTATGATGGATGAAATGACCCTTTGTCCCACGCTCTGCCTCAGTCCTCTCCCCACTCCTCACACCCAGGAGGAGGCTGGAGGGACACGCTGGAGCCCACGGGCAGCGCTGGCTGCTTCGGCTCTGTCGCTCGCTGCTTTGCCGGTGCCGCTCAAGGCTATGCCACCTGCGGGTACTGAAAAACTTGGGCTTCTTGCAGATGGCGGGCGTCTGAGGGAGCACGCACACTGACACACACACGAGAAATGAGCGGCGCACGAACAGAGTCCTTCAGCAGCCGGGGCGGGCTGCCTTGGCCGGGAGGGGAGGGAGGCGGCCGGAGAGGAGCAATAGCGGAGGCCCGGGGCCGCCGGCTGTGAGGGGAGGCCCGGGGCCGTTACCAGCAGTTGTCCCGCGCCACGAAGTTGCACGATCGCGCCGGGTCGGTGCGGCGCTGCGCCATGTCCCACGGCGGGGAGCGGCCGGCCTGCGCCGCGGGGCCGAGCACCGGGCCGGGCCGAGCGCCGTGGGGCCGAGCGCTATGGGGCCGAGCGCCGTGGGGCCGAGCGCTATGGGGCCGAGCACCGGGCCGAGCACCGCGGCGGGGCGGGCCGGGCCCTCGCGGCTTGGGCGTTGCCGGGCGACGGCCCCGGAGGCGGTGCTCGCGCGGGCGGCGGTTACAAAAGGGCGGGAAGGCGAGGCGCTTTCCCTCAGGCGATGGGTTTCTGGAGTCAGGCCATAACCCTATCCCTCGGGTGAAAGGCTAAAAATGCCCGTTCTGGGTTTTCTTCAGCGCCCTCAGGAAACCAGAAAAAGTACACTTGATGCTGTCAGTAATTTTTTTGGGGGTGGCTTTGAGTGGTTTTTGTTGGTTTTTTTGTTTGTTTGTTTTTTTAAATGTTATTCGGTAGGAAAACGTGTGGATTAAGCTGGTGGAAAGCTGTTACCTTGCTTGAGGAGTTAGCCATGTTTGAGAGGGAGAGGTGTTGTCTAAACTGTAATTTACTGATGAGCTAGGCTCACCTTAGCAGAAAACATAGTTGGACACCGTTCTGGATGCTGAGTTGTTAAGAGTCTATTTTAAACCTGGACAAGGGAGTTGTTCAACAGCTAAAAACTTGGCAGTGTTTTTAGTTGTTTGTAATAGACATGAAAAATGGTTGAAGGATGCTGTGTTTTTTTTTATTATTTTTATAAGAATCAGCTTGCTAATGTGTCCAAAGCGGAGGCTGTATGTGCTATGATGGGTGTTTGCTTCTGTTTCCTCCTAGTTTTTTAACCTTCTGTCTTCAGTTCCTAGGTTGTCTTGATATACACAAAAATTATCTTTTGGTAATTGTAGTGGGAAATAACATCGGTCTTGTGACATACAGTTTCTTTCTGATCTCTTTTTCTGGTAGATGGTGTTCTTTACAAACTACCTGCTAATCTTAGAAGTTCTGAGAAAGACTTCAACGTGCTTTATGGGTTATATGTGAGAACCCCCAAAATATTTGCAGTTTGTAAAAAGTTCACTGTGTTAAAATATTAATATTTTTGGCTCTCCAGCAATTTTTTTGTAATTTTATTTTCATGCAGTTGCTTTATAAAGCATTTCAACAATGAATGTAGCCAACTGGCTCTTTGCCGTTATGGGTTTAAATAGTTCCCTGACCCCTTTCTTTTTGTCTGGAAACTGGCTTGTGCAAACACTCTGTAAATAGTTAATGTGACTTTTCCACACCATTGGGCAGTTGTTATCCATATTACAAAATAAATGCAGAAAGGTTTTGACCTAACCTGAGTGGTTTATAGGTAGTGTGTTTGAATGCTTAATTGCTAGCTTTTTATTTGTTTTTTTATAGAGCAAAGGATCTAAAGGCCTTAAACATTTGAGTATGAGAAGACTGTATACACATTTATTAGTCATTTTAGAAGTACTAAGAACCTCTCATTGAGTAATAGGAGAAAAAAACCTTCCTTCTGTAGTCCTAAAATAGCAATTAATACTGTTCTTCTGGGTCTCTAAAAAATCATTAAACTATCAACAAATAGAGTATTTCACTTACATGCCATTTCTTGATTCTGTAATTGATAATTAGACTAGCAATTGAATCAGCTGGGTCTCCTATCACACCCATAAATGCTTACTCATTGTCCTACTTAATTAACTCCTGCTGCTTAGTTGTGTTTATCTCAGGAGCCCCCTTATTACAGCCTTGATGCTTTCTGTAAAAAAAGTAATTTGTTAAAGAAAACAATCAAATTACTAGTTTACTATGTGTCACAATTTAAGCTGTAGTAGCATTTGTCAAGAGAGAATAAAACTTCTTATACTAACATTGTGGAAACAGGACTTTATAATGTTCGGTCTTTCTCTTTTTGTACTTAACTGAATTATTTTTCAGACGAGGGAATGCCGTAAATGAGTAGTTAGTTTTAGGTCTTACTAGGTTCTTCTGAGCACAGGACAATATTAGAATTGCACTTGCACTATGAGAAAAGAAGTGAAATAAGATTTTAATGAGCTAATAACTCTACTGAATGACTTAGGGATACAAGTCCATTGAGATTCAGAAGTAATTTGCTGAAAGTCTGGATCTTGTAGCTACATATAGCAGCATTTGTCATCACATGACCAATGTTGAAGTAGATACTACATCACTCAAGGTATGCGTTTAAATAGAATCAAGTCTAAATACTTGGTGCTTCCAAGCAACATTCAGATCTTCTGAGATGGGTTACTTCTAGCCTGGATATGGCCATGAATGCTGAAATCCTAATGCTAATGCTTCCTGTCCTCTTCCAGTTAGGACTTATCTAATTATTCAGGTGCTCAGTAGTGCTGCTGTTGATCAAGTGGCTGTTCTTTGAGAACACATGCCTATTCTTGAGGAATTTACAACCTGTATCTAACTTGAGACTTGTAGATTAGTATCTTGAGTTTCAGATATCCTTCCACCTGCATAAGGCATCACCCTACCACTGAGAAGTAGTTTGTCTTGGTTGTTTTTTTTTACAGACCTGGCACTCCCCTCTCCCAGCAGACAGTAAAAGTGCTTGTGGTGCTGTGTTCTGACGCAGGCTGGGGTACTGATATGGACTAAAACTAACCAAGTCAAAAACGAGATGCTTTAACCCAAATAGTTTTCTGTGTAGCTGTGCAGATGTCTCCACCAGCATGTGATGGGGCAATGCATGAGGGTTTGGAGGAGGCAGTGCTGGATGATAATGCTAGGTCCAAGTTTTTACAAAGCTATGGTCTTAGGATGTTGACACAAATACAGGTGGTACTGCTCTGCAAAATAGGTCAGGGAACCAAAACTGACTTAAACAGACTCTGCAGAAAGTCAGATCACTGTTTTAATCTGTTTCACAGAACAGCTCCACAAGCAGTTGTGCTTCTGCAATCAAGGCAGTAGACAGAATGGAGACAGGAAAAGGTGATGTGTGAGCTGAAATGAACAACCCAGGGTAGGTGGATATCTTAAACCTCTACTGCTGCAAAACACTTTGTATAATGCAATGATGGCTTTGTTAATGTCACTCACGGTCTTCAAGATTTGAGTTAATTTTTGGTTTCTGGAAATCTCATGTGTCTACCCTGATGTGAAAATGTTAAGGCTTTTTATATTGCTTATTTATGGAGAAACGAGTCCAGATTAACACACAATAGCTTTCTGTGTGATAATCTTTGAAATTATTTGAAAGGAACAAACCTGTTCTCTTTTGGGGTCTGTGAAAGTATTAAGTGCTGTTTCTGAGCATAATGAGCATCTCCGCTCCAGCTGAATATGCTGAGATTTGATTCTAGATGATACTTGTGCTCAAGTGCCGAACATGCAGGTATAAAATACCTTTTGCTTTACAGTACTCTAAACCAGCTATTCTGTAATTTTCAGCTTCAGTTACAATGCCGGACCTAGATCATGTCCCTAGTTCCAGCATTGTTATCAACTACACAGGTTTTACTGCACTTAATGTTCTTGCCAGTAGAGATTAAAGCCTTCTGCCTTTCATCAGAGAAAGGGTAGGAAAATTAAAGAAAAAGTTTATTTTTTGTTATAAAGGGTATTTTGAGTGTTTTTATACTTGCTAGTTCTTAGGCCATAAACAGAAATTATTATTTTAAATTATTTGTCACAGAATCACGGTTAAATCTAAATCCATCTCTTTATGAAGAGCTCTGCGTTGTTCAGGTTGGACATTTACTGCCCCCTCCACCCCCACCACCACCCACCCCCCCAAGACAGGTGAGGATCCTCTCTGAGAATGATGGGATGATGTACAAAAACTACTGCTATTTTACTGCACTGTGTACATGCAAGAAAAGCATGGGCAGAGCTGGCGTGGGGCACTGCAGCACATAATGCTGTGGTCAGGCCGGACAGTCCCCGAGAAACTAATCTGCTTGGCTGGACTTACAGGAGGTCTCAGCTGTGTAAGGACTGTCTCAGCTTTGGGTAGACTTAGGTGTGTAGCAGTGTAAAAGTGCTTGGGAGACTTTTCATCCAACTCTGTCCTCATCCCATGTTATAACAGTGTGCTTTATCATAAGCTGTAGTAACTGCCATAGTCAGTGGGAAAAAACAATGCAAATGAAAAAGTATGACTGTTTTTCACCTTTGTGACCTGAAAGGCTTCCAAGCTGGGGAGTGTTTGTTACAAAGTGAAGCCTTGAATTGTGTGCTTGTTTCCCGAACACTTTTGAAGCAAACTAGCAACTGTAGAGATCTGGTATAACGGAAATACATTTTCTTAGGAAGAGATGGGCATTGTAGATAGCAATTCTTTCTTCATGGGAACAGCTATAGCACAGGGGGTCATGCAACTTCTATTGCCTTGTGTCCTGCTGGGATAGATGCTTGTAAGTGCTGGTTTCTATCTGAGAAGTTCAGACAGTGCAATGTAATACATGTGCTGCGAATAGCACATGCTAGTGATTTGGGGAATTGTCCCGGAGCTGTGTTGCTAACTAGTATGTGACCAATAAGTCCCATACGTTCCTGCTGTGCTGCAGCTTTTGCTGGATGTCTGGCAGCTCTGTAGAGGCAACTGTCAGTGCTCTGACTAGTCTGTTTGATGGCTGGAAAAGCAGAACAAATGCTCTGCGCTGATGGGAGATAATAGCAGTGAGGGAGAGGAGAATGTTAATGTCCCTAAGGAAACCCACAGTGGCGTATGCCAGTCCACATTCTCTGGTTTTGTTTCTGAAGGCCTGCACTTCATGCTCAGAGCACTGCTATCTTTTCATTTAAAAACTTGAAAAGCAGCTTCATTATTTTCTTTCAGCTACACTAAGCTTGCTTCTTCCCCTCCAATGTCAGCAACACCAGAACCTTTGAAAATGAAGCTGTCTGAGGTGTTTATATATCCATTTGTGTACCTGTGCTTAGGCTCTTGCATTGAAAATGTTTACCAAAAAGTATTAATTAGTACTGGCTGTTCTGTGCTTGCTGCCCCATGGTTTGCAATATTAAGTGTGGAAGTCTAATAGATGAGATTGCAAACATAACTTCAGTGTCTTGCTAATGTTTCTAAATAATATTTCAGATGTGGGCAGCTGGAGTGGTAGCTGCTTTGTTATGATTCCTGTGATTTAAGTAAACAAAGTCCTATTGACAGTTACAGACTCTGGCTTAATTCCAGAAAAAGCCTGCTAAAGCCTATCACATCAAGAATATGTTAACTGGAGTTCCTGAATTCCCGTTAATGAAAGGAGCCCAATGGCCTGGTTAGAACCATTATATTTTGTAGCAAAATTTAGAACTGTCATCTTACTGTGGCTGTAATTATCCAGTGACTTTTGAACAGTGAGTGGTGTCTGCTTTCCTAACAATAAAATGTTTTCTTTTCTCTCCATAAAGTGGCACTTACAGCTACAGCTTTATGCAAATTTCTGCACTTGAAAGGCATGAACAATATTAATTGAATTTAGATACCATTCAATAATTCCTGGAGTTTTATTTGTTTTGGGGAGATTCATTGCTTTTTGTTCAAACTAAGGATTTACATGAGATACTTCTTTACATTACACCTGATGGTTACACTTATATTTGTGTTGTACCTGGTGGAATAAGTATACATGCCCTCCAGATAAAATTATTTCTGCTAGTGGCATGGAGGGCTTTGTCGCTTTCAAACTGGAAGACATGTTTGCATTCGAATTCTTCATTAATAGGTGTTGTCTCTGAGCACTACTCCACAGCTCCAGTTGCAGAGAGCTTGCAGAATGCTGCCTTCTTGCAGTTTCAAAAACCATGGAATATGACCACTACTTCTAGATTGCTTAGTGTAAAAATTCCTTGTGAATGCCTATGTGCTGCACTTACCAGAATTCTCCCCAATATGTGCTGGAGTACCTAGGCACAATATGAATTAAAGATGAAGGAAAAAGACATAATTTTGAATTTTGTTGCGTTGTATAAACTGAAATCAAACTCTTCATGGTCTTTGGCAGTATTTTTTGTTTCAATACAGTGCATCTTTCAAACCAGAAAGAGTTGCCTTTTTTCCTTTAGCATGAAAGGCAGGGGGTCTAGGACATTTTAATAGCTTTCATACCCTACTCCGCAAATATATTATTGCAGCACAATAGTTTCTTTGCATGAGAATTGCTTAAATGATTCAAAATGGATTGAAAAATATATTTCAAGTTTTAATTTTATGCACAGAACATTAATGAGCAGTGCCCCTTAGAGACTTGCTGTCAGTTTAACATATTCACAATAATCTCAACACAGATGTTATTCCATCTAAATCCTTTTAGAGGGAAGAAACTAGTAATTTTTCCTTGGAGAACGTCAGAAAATGTTATTGTTGAAATTACATTTTGATCCCAGAATGCTATGTAAAATATCATTGCTAGGAAGAATAAGTAGCACATTGTTTCCGAGACAAAATGCATGTGAAACTTTTTTGAGCCTCCTGTAAATTTTAAAACAAGTGAACGTTTTGTTAGTCCCATGCAATTTTGCTTCCCTTGAGGGTGATTGTAGGCAATGATGGATATCGGCATCTAATTGTATTCTAATTTAGGAGGGTATTTGTTATTAATTCAGATTTCTCTACTTGTAGCTATAATGTGATGAAGTTATTGTCTTTCAGATACATTTCCCTGTGCATTTTCTGAGCCTGTGTGTTAAACTACTTACTAGAAAGAAAATACATACTTAGTTTTTGTTGGAAAATACTTAAAGTACTCTTTCTGTTTTGTGTTCTGTGATATGCCCATGTTTTGGTTTTTCTACCTGGTGCACCCATGTTGTACTCTGCTTGCTCTTACATTTATTTTGAAATAGCTTTTTTTTCTGTTAGACTAGTCTTATCTGAGTACAGCTTTGACAGTGAAGTTATGTTGATGCTATAAAAATGGTAAGGTTGTAAATACACTGTAAATATTATGTTGCTCAACACTGGAGGCACTCTTTCTATTCCACTTAATCTTAACCAAGGATGATCTTCAGTGGCGAAGCTCTAATTAGTGCCTTGTGTAGACCCCAGCCATATGTAAGTGGTGCATAGGTAATGCAAAGGGGCACATTTAGGGAAGTGTTGGATGACTCAAAGCAGTGGTTCTGCAATTTTCCCAGGTTCTAAGAACTCTTCTAGGACTGCATAAATACAAGAATAACCTTCCAGGTGTTGACAGTGGAGTACACAGTGCCTCATCGCTTCTGTGCAAAGACAGCTGGTTAAAATAAATCCCATCAAATTTTTCAGAAATTTTTTGGAGGAGGAGGGGGTGAAAGATTGGGGTGCCGTTCATCCATTACAAAAAGCAGAAGTAGAATTACCAGTTCCAGTCAAAGAAGTGTTCCAACCCCTTCTTGGGAAAGAACTGCCGCTCCCACAGCCATTTTGTGGGGACTATTGACAGTAATAAAATTTGCAGTTCTGTAACACGTAAAGCGAGATCTCAGTTTCAAGGCTGAAGTCTATTTTATGAGCCTTGATGCACAAAATGGCAGAGGATGATGACTTGCTGAAACTTCAGGATAGTGCAATGGAATAACCTTTATGAAAATGTATTTATTTTGCAAAAACAAATATCTTGATGTGAAATAGCTGTTCATTTCTCCACTTTGCTGTTAAGAATGCTAAAGGGAAAATGACTGTTAACGTGATGATATAAAATAGCTACGAAAAAGTAAGCAAACAAAAAATGTCAGATAAAATTTCCACACACAACTGCTGGTTTTAAATAGAATATATGCTATTTATAGTTGAAAATGAACCAGAATCCAATTCAAATGTAAAGGTAATTTATATAATACTGCTACTACATTTTTCAAACTACTAATGCATTTTTTGTTTAAACTTGTAAATGTAAAATTTTGACGTGTATTTAAATATTAATAGAAAATTGTTCTAGGTAGACAAATATAAAATTCTTTTGCATTTTTTAAAGAACAAGGAATACAATGATTTGCCTAATCTTGTAGCAGATTGGTTTAAGTGTGTATTAATGATAAAGGTACATTCGCTTGCTTCAGGTTCACTTTATAGTGCTTGATAGATTTGCCTCTATTGGTCACACTTCATCTTGCACTTACATGAATTTTTGTGTGGTTGAAAAGATTTGTACATCTTAGATGGGAATGAATGAAGTACATGGAACTTCTGGATATATAGTAAATATTTCTAAGCAAATACTCTTTAAATCTTTTTTTTATAGATTTCATTGATACAAAAATTTCCAGAATTCCTTAAATTGTTTCTTTTAAGAGGAGGAGATAGTTGGTTTTTTTTTAAAGAAAAAAAAACAAAGAAGCCATAAGAAATGGAAAACGGCAAACATTGGAATGTTTTTCTCTTTTTCTTAATGACCTTTCAGTAAATAATTCTAAAACTATCAACAAAACATGCTTAGATAATTACTGGCATTATTAAAACACAATAATTAGGAAGCTGTAATCAGCAAGAAAGTAAAACACCAACTGGGTATATATTCAACATTTCCAATATAAAAGTATTCAAATGATACCTTGGCATTCAGAAGTATCCTAAGACTATTGATAAAATATTTTTCCAGTCCATGTTTATAGATTATGAATACAATTAATATATTGCAAGTGTGAGGAAAGCTTAATTTATTTCTAGGAGCATTCTATGCTGCTTTTCTATTAACACCTACAATAGCAACGTACTGGCCATATCTCTTTCTTTACTAGCCCACTCTGATAGATGTGGAGTTATGCTAAGGTAACAGCAGAGCAAGAATTTCAAGACACTTACTGCAGTGAAGTTGATTTTGTGTTCAGGTAGTGAAACGTGTGCAGTAATTAAGTTAGAATGACATCCTGTATTTGCTGAGTTGTTGGCTGAGAATGGTGAAGGCTTAGGATTTTGGATCTGTTAACGCATTGTGATGAAGTAAACATCTATGCAGAATGTTTCACGCTTTGTGGAATTCACTTAAAATGGAGTAAAAATCATCACTGACTGGTGAATTCACCAGTGAAAAAGGTCAAGCTTTCAGTAACAGCTGCACAAATTCTGTAGGTTTTCATCGGTACAACTAGTGTGATTTTTGCTAGGTTTGATAATGTTAACTTAAAACTTTCTGGTACTTTGAAAGATTGAATGTGTTGTAAGTGACAAAATTACATCAGTAAGCATTGAAATAATTCTGATATGCAAAGTTTGCTTTCTGTCTTTGTTTCTTTAGGCAGATCACAATCTTACATAAAATTTGTGACTTGCAAGAAGAGTTCAAGCTCCTGGGGCCTCCTGATCATGCCTGTTGTTCTCAGTGTGGTTTAAATGAATCAGTAGGTTTTCTGTACTTTGACTGTAGTGGGAGAGCAATGGCAGGGTCTTTTGCAAATACCACTGATGATACCAGAATGTAACATTATGCTTAGTAAACGATATGGGTCTCTCACCTCCCTTTTTTTTCTTGCTGGCTTTCATGAATCAGTGAACAGTTCTGATGTCTTCCATGCTTCCTGGAATTCCAGCGATTCCGAAAGATATTTTGCTCCTCTCGTACCATTTATATTTCCTTCACGTCTGAAAGATTTATTTACACTCACAGCAGCTAGTAACGCTGTCTGAAGGACAGAGGTTTTGGCATGTCAAGAACAGAGTTGAGACACCTTGATTTCTGGGGCAGGGTAAAAAAAAATTGCTCCCCTGCTGAAAGGTGAGCCCCGGACAGGGAGGGTCTGGTTTTGGCGTTGCAATGGGATTAGGCTGTAGTCTTAAACGAGCTCCATTTCTCATGTTGACGCATGCTCATCTGCCACTTGGCAACCACTTCTCAATCTGTCCTGTTTAAATTCTTGGGAATGTCGTAGTTCCATACACTGACTTAATCTAAATATTTGTTAAAAAATTGTACCTCAACTTATTATAGGAACTAAAAATCCTATAGATTTGGTAAACTAATTGAGTAATTTGGTAAACTTCTTTACCAAGAAGTCATTGAGCTTAATTTATGAAATTAAAACACTTGAATTCTAGCCTCTATATCTATAAAGCATTCTTTTAAAGTGACCATGATAGAATCATAGAATAGTTTGGGTTGGAAGGAACCTTTAAAGGTCATCTAGTCCAACCCCCCTGCAGTGAGCAGGGACATCTTCAGCTAGATCAGATTGCTCGGAGCCCTGTCCAACCTGACCTTGAATGTTTCCAGGGATGGGGCCTCTACAACCTCTCTGGGCAACCTGTGCCAGTGTTTAACCACCTTCATTGTAAAAAAAATATTTTTTCTAAAAAATCATTTTCAGTGTTTTAACAATATGAATTTAGGTAGCCAGTCTTATGCTGTGGTTTTACTTACACACATAAAAAGCCTCATATAAGTTGAGTCTGGTATAGAAAGTCCAAACATAATCACCTGCAGCATGTAAACCTCTATAGTCTGGAACAGTGGAATATTTATCCTGGGTAGAGTGCCTCTATGAGACCTCCATACTGCCTGAGTTCAGCTTGATTTATGTAGGACTAAGCAGCCTTTTGGCCTTGAGGTAACCTTTTCAGACAGCAAACTAAGGACCTAAGACAAAATTTAACGCTATATATTGCTGTCCGTGGAACTGCCTGTGATAGGAGAAGTTTCATCCTATGGAATTAAAATGTCATAATCTGTTGGCTAAATTTTAAATGTAACCTCCAGAGGGCCTCTGAACTGCTAAAAAGACCATGGAACCAAGTGAATCAGTTTGTGTGTAATACAGGATTAGGAATTGCCTGTACCCTGCTGTATTACATTGTCTGTCTTTACTGCTTCCTCATCAGATTCAGAGCCAGAGTGTAGCTTCAAGAAGTAAAGTATCTGCTTTGTTTCAGTATGTCTTAACCGCTTCTGTTGGGCTGATGGGATTTTTATTACATTACATAAATATAAATTTTACAATATATACACTTATGAAATAGTGTTTATTTGTCTGTCTACTAATAAACCTACTGAATTCTTCTTTTGGTCTGGGAACAGGGCATGGTTTGAACAGCTTAAATGATGGGAAAGAAAATAGATAAATCATTTGTAATATTATGGGGAAAAGCTATCGGGTATAGCAGGCTCAGTTAATACTCCCAAAATAAAGCATTGGAAGCAAAATGGTATTTAAATTCCCTTGGAAAAGGGTCAGTGCTGTGAGGTCTTCCCAGAGAGAAGAGTAATTATGCTGAGACGGCAGTACATTTTTGCACTATTTTGGTCCCAGATGCTGAAAGGTGACTTCCTCTGTGCCTAAGGAAAATGTTTTCCCTCTTGTGGTAAAAATGTCCAAGTCATTTTCCCACAGCTAGTCACAAATTCAGTAGCTCTGCAAGGTCAGCTTCCTGAAATCTGTTTTCCCCTCTAACCACTACAGCTATGTCTAAATCTCTCTGCTATTAAGCTTGAAGGGATCCTACTGCTTCTTATATATGGATGGATACCCACATTAAGGAGATAGATGCTCACAGAAATAGTAATTATAACTTCTCCTCTATGTACTTTTAAGCCTTACTGTCTAGAAAAAGTTTAGTCTTGTGGGAAGATATTTCCTCTGAAAGCATGATCGTTTTATTTATCATTACTCAAGGAGACAAAAAGGCCCTTTCTAGTTATGTGAAATGGCCATGTGCATCTCAAAAAATGCTGTCGTGTTTCTGTATTGTGCAAAGTAGAGGGTGATTTTAGCAATTATTGTTAGCTCTGTACCTTGCTACTGATGAAAACTATAGACTGGTCTGTGATCATCTATGGAATGATGTGCTGTGAAAGGTGATTCTCTTTTCAGAAAATATTCTCGAAGTTAATGTCTGGAAGGCTCTTAGGATAAGCCTGGAAAATGAAATTCAGTTTCTCTGTAGAATACAAAGAGAAAGAAATGCATTCAGCAGCAATCTGTTTTTTAATAGTAGCTGTGGGAGGTCATGGGATTTAAAATATTTACACTGTCATACTTATAAAGTATGATGAACCTAGACATACTTAGTTGCATTCAAAAGGCTCAATATTTAGACATATGCTCTATAGGTAATGTTGTCATAGTGAAGAATGGTTGTACAGGGACTGTAGTAGAAAAAATAATGCATAAATCAACTTAGTATTGGAACTGGGGAAAATATAGGATGTTGGTATTGAATTTAGGTTAGATTTCTCTGCTTTTGTTAATCCTGAAAGTAAAAAGTATTTTTTTCTTTACAAATTTGGAAAGATTTATTGTTATCTATTACTTGATTCAAGGTTTGGCAGCTTTCTTTGATCAGATTTGCTCCTCCTTATGTAAACTGCACCTTTAAACATAACCTGAACAGATTCTTTCCTGTAAGGAAAATGAGTACAGCTAGGTGTTGTAAAAGATATATGCAATAAAAAGGCAAATGATGAAGCATCTTGATATAGCTATAAATGGTGGTTTAATAGAGCCTTGACTAACCCAGGTTATGACATATAATTTAACACATGTATACCAGTTCAATGAAAACCTCTTTCAGTTCATGTTAAATAGTACCCACTCATGCAGGCTTTCACATTAAAGTAATTATGGGGGAGGGGGGAATTATAAGAACAGAAAGAAAGTTTACTCTTCCTCTTTATAGTGAAAACAAATGTGTTTTTCTCCAGAATCTGCCAAGCCTGTGTTTTAATGATTTAACAGATGGAGTTGGCACATGTGAACCTGGAAGATGCATCTGTCTGATTTTTCCAGTCTGAGGATTTTTTAACTGCATTAATGGCACAGACGATGGTAAAATATCACCTCCCCAGGCTGCTTCGCTCTCCTAACACATAATGTCTTTTAAGGAAAAAAAGTGATAGGAGACTGGGGTGAGGAAGAGGCCAGAGAAATAAGGATTTGAAAAGTTTAATATTTCGTGTCGTCACTGCATTAGGCTTTTAAGCCTTTCACTTTGAATTGCGTGTGTGTATGGTGTGGAAACAGAAATTCTACCCAGGCAGCATTATCTGTGATCTTAGAATCCTCTTAATTGCTCTAAATAAAAGCCATTTTAAAAAAGAAGACCAATAACCACTAGTGTTTTGTCCTTTGTAATTTCCAATTTGTTAATTTTACTTTTTTCTCAGTTCTTGCAAAGGTTCTGCTCACGTATAACTTCAGATTTATCAATCTCATTTAGTCACTTGTGCTGTTCATTCAAGCAGGAATGCAGACGCATGTCTGTTTTAACTATTTGGAATGAGGGCCTTAATTTGAATGTCTTTATTTGAGTGGAATCCTTAGCACTCACCTGGGCTTTCTACTGAAACCAATGATGTGACTACCTGTGTAAAGATCCTGAAGACTATTGGTTAAATGGCTCAGTAGTGCATAGGAGTGGAATAAATTACAGGCTCATTATACTTCTGCTTCTGCAGATATCTCTATCAGAAAGTCCCTCTTCTAATGGAAATATTGTCCAAGAGCCAGATCAGTACTTAACCAGGTAAGCTATCCAGCTGGCTGCACTAACACTACAGATCAGCACTTGCTAGGTTATGGAAGGGCTCCTCATTCTGTTTCTAAACAAAAATGTTGTTATAAAATGAAATTAATCTGCAGTGGGCTGTGAACCATCCAGTACTTGCTTTAACACCACCAGACTTACTGGTTCACTTCGGCTTTGCCCTGCTACTGCTGAGAAAGAAGATATAAAGAGGAACAACTCTCGCTGTTAATGAAACTAGCACAGATTTTCTGTCCGGCGTACTGAAAAATTTTAAAATGACAATGAAAAGGGCAGCAGAACTATTGCAAGTGCTCTAGAGCTTTTTTGCCTGAGGAAAAAGTCTAGTCATACAGCTGTGCATCAGAAACATCTGCATAGTCACGTGCCTCACTTATGTGTGGAATCAAAGATAGATACACAGATAACACGATTGGATTTACTAATTGGTCTAATGAGAGGTAGTACTGCTGTCTATGAACTTTGCCTTGCCAATGTTGTTAGATGATTATGGCTAAAAGAACAATACCAAAAATGTACAGTTACATGTGTTTGCGCTTCAGAAAATCTATTTGAAGTTGATGCAGATGCCCCACCTGCACTTCCTGGTAAAATCTGAACTCTGATCACATGAGGGAGATGGAGCTGTATGGTTCTACAGCTATCTTGTCTGCCTTCTTCCCTCTTCTTCCATCTCTCTAGTACGCCAGTCTTGATGCCACAGACCTGTCTGAGACTGTTAAATTACTGAGACATAATTTTAAGTCAACTTATTTGTTGAGACTGCTTCTCCATTTCCTGGTATATTGTATAGTTCACATTGCCTGGTTTTACGTGTCTAAAACAGATGTGTAGGTGAAGCAAACTATTAGTATGTTCCTCTTGCTCTAGGCTATCAACCATCATGGGATTCACCACCCTTTGGAGGTGCCTGTTTCATTTGACAACAACAGCTTAGGCAGCCAGCTTCAAATAAATTCATAACTTCTGTTTGAAGTTAGGTGTGCTTAACACTACCTTTGCTATCTATCATGTAAACTAGGTACATAATTAGGAGGGTTTCAAAATGCCCTGGCAGAGTTGTGTAAAAAAACCAAAACAGAACAAAAAAAAACCCAAACCAAAAAACAACCCAACAAACTTGAGCCAGTGCAGAATCAAACACACTTATTTCAATAGTTTTATCCTGATTCATGTTGATATAAACAGAATGAGTCTCTTCATTTTTTTTTAGTGAATCAGAGAAGAGTGGTAAGAAACTTCAGTGTTCAGAAGCACTCGAGTCCTGGAAGGAAGGTGCCAGTTTTCTGTAAACCTAGACACTGAAAATATCATTGCATTAACCATAGCAAATATTGCTGGAACTGTTTGTTTTCTTAATGCCCTTTTGTATTTTAACAAATGGCTGTAATAATTTTCTTCACAGTTTTAAAGTTTGATTAATCGGTTCATTGTGTTCTTTCTTCAGAAGAAAATGTGTTACTGACATCCCTTGATATGAGTGACATATGGGTTCTAGCTGAAATGATAGAACGTCCTTTAATTTAGCAAAACAAAAATATGCTTGGCGCACTGTTCTTCTTTGCTACTATTCTAGCCAAATTTCATTTTCAAGAGTGATGTGGCTTTTTTGTCATTGACTATGGAGACAATACTTCATCTGGATGAGATTCTTCATGCTCGTGAGGTGCGGTCCACAGGGTACTAGCAATAATGAGAAAGGTGACATTTCTCTTGCACTGCTCTCTTCTGCCAAAGTTTTTAACGTTGCAACTCAAGACAACAAACAACTAGAAAAGGATGGAAATACTTGAAAACATAAAAATAGCCTAAATTGAATGAATTCTTTCCTTCCTTTATGTTTTTCATTTAAGTTTTCTGGTGGGTATTTTTCTTTTAAAAATTCTGGGTTTTTTTAAGAGCATCTTGAAATGTAGCAATGGAAATTATATACTCTCCAGGACTCAATCCAGTTAATAAACGGGGTGATTCTGAAGCACTTATACATGCTTTGTGTGAGAAGGCATCCACTAAGACCATCCATTTCAAAACAAAACCCTCTCTCAATGCAATTGAACCCTATTGTGAGTGGACATGGTACTCTTTGGTTTGTATCATGCTCATGCTAACTGTTTGTTCTTTGTGTGCTTGTCAGAGCTCTGTTAATGATGGGTGAATGTTTTAGGAACCTTTCGGATGACATGTACACTTCACCTTTCCAACAAATTCCGAATTGCAAGTGTGTTGCAAGGTCAGGAACTTGTATTAGCTTTGAATTCTTTCTTCCATTATTTTCTTTAGACAATGATAGGTAGCATACTTCATCGGTTTACACTGTTGGTAGAAAGAGGGAAAATGTGTCGTCTGAAAGGTAAGTGAGCACTCAAAGTCCATTCCCTCCTGAGCTAGCTGTAACCACTCATCTCACTTCCCATGCTGGTTACTGAATGGGCCTATCTTCATAGGCACTAGGCGTTTTGATCTACTCTAATATTGTCTCCATTACGATATGAAGGGACTAAAAAGCATGTGAATATAACTGACTTGCTGAGCAGTCTTTTTTCTTATTGTCAAGACTCCATTTGAAAGGCTGGGTATACCAGAAACACTGAATTTGTAGGACAGAATGAAAGAACAGATATAAACATGAGAAATTTTTTATGAACAACTTTGATGTGTGAAGATGAATGAAAACATTACAGAACTTGGAATTTTTCTACTAATTCCATCATTCATGGAAGTCAATGAGGCTTTCTGTTGATAAATCCATAAATCTTCTGCATCTCACATAGTAGATCAACTATAGCTTTCTACTGTGTAACTGAGATGAATTCTATCCTTCAGAGAAAAGAACTTCTCCATTATTGAGGGTTGTTCAAATTTAAAAATATTAACCACATCATGCAAGAAAAGTATAGAATGTACACATTTAATGTCCAGTCTAAGAAAGATGGAGTTAAAAACCCTATTGAATCCAGGCGGCTGCCTCCTAACTCTAAATTGTCTTGTTTAGAACTTTTAAGCATGACATGTGAATGCCTGCAAGCTGTTGTGCTCAATGCCAGTAATTCCTATAAAATACATGGAAGCTAATATTGAATGTACCACAAAACAAAAAACCCATGAGGATATTTCTGTACTGGCAATCATGATTATTGGTATTTCTGACCATGAAAACATCTTTGCATTTTTTTAATCTGTGTCCTGTATAAGGAGAGGCTCCATTGCCAATTTTAAGAAATTTCTGAGACATCGTGGTTCTGTATTGGTGTATGTGTGCATCTGGTGGTGGTGGTTGTTGTTGAGAAACTGTTTGTACTCAAGCATGGATTTAGATTTTTTTTAGTAATCTGTTTATTAATTTTTTCCAAGGAATAGAATGATTTGTGCAGCGAAAGAAAAGGTTAGTCAGTGTGCAAACATAACTACCAGCTTCCATGATCTTATAAACCTTCAGTTATTTAATAAACCAATTAAAACAATGACTTGGCAAAACCGAGTTTTAAGTGAATGAAGATTATGCCCCATATATAGCCCACATTTGTAGGATTTTTTTTTTAAAATAACTTATATCAGCTTTAAAGTAATCTGTGATTCAAGAATTAAAATATAAAAACTAATAATTAAGTGTCCTGGTTTTGGCTGGGATAGAGCTGATTTTCTTCATAGCAGCTCATATGGGACTGCATTTTGAATTTGTGCTGGAAACAGTGCTGATAACCCCGAGATGTTTCCATTCCTGCTGAGCCGGGCTTACACAGAGCCAAGGCCTTTCCTGCTCCTCACCCCATTCCCCCACCAGCGAGTGGGCTGGGGGGGCACAAGGAGCTGGGCCGGGACAGCTGACCCCAACTGACCCCAGGGATGTCCCACACCACACGGCGTCATGCTCAGCACATAGAGCTGGGGGAGGAAGGGGGAAGGGGGGGACGTTGGGAGCGATGGCGTTTGTCTTCCCAAGTCACCGTTAGGCGTGATGGAGCCCTGCTTTCCTGGGGATGGCTGAGCACCTGCCTGCCCGTGGGAAGGGGTG
This sequence comes from Morus bassanus, assembly GCA_031468815.1. Taxonomy (NCBI): domain Eukaryota; kingdom Metazoa; phylum Chordata; class Aves; order Suliformes; family Sulidae; genus Morus; species Morus bassanus. Next base: position 38,403,207 of record CM062575.1, read on the forward strand.
AAGGAATTCCTTGTTTGGCTTTGCTTGCGTGCGCAGCTTTTGCTTTACCTGTTAAATTGTCTTTCAACCGATGACTTTTATCATTCTTACTCTTCCGATTCTGTGCCCCATCCCACCCAGGGGGAGTGAGCGAGCATGGGGCTGAGTTGCTGGCTGGGGTTAAACCATGACAACAGAAAAGATCAGAGTTCTAGGTGAATTTTCTTCCTATCTCCAATTTCAAATTTATGATAGAATTAGGCTTAAAGTAGTCTCTCAGACAGCAATTCTTCTCTATAATCTGGAAAGAAAAGAACATCTCTAGAGGGAAGAATGTTCTCTATTTGCTATCTAAAGTTATCTGGAAATAATGACTAGATTCTTTGGAGGGCTTATGTTCTGTTCTAAGTGGTTGTCTACAGTGGGAAGTTAGAGCATGCTAGGGAGGGAAATCATGCTGAACAGGGCCTTAGCCTCTCAGTTTTGTCTTTTTTATTTTCCAGTGACCAGGCATATCCAAATCCATATGCAAGGTAAGCTCACCAAATAACCCCTGCAGTGGAAGTGGGAAATCTGTTACATGCACAGGCAGAAAATTAGGTTTGAAAATGAAGTGCTTGCAAACTAGGGAAGGAGTACATAAAGACAAGCTGCAACAGAAAGTTTCCAAGAACTTCCAGAAGTCCAAAAGTTTCTTTGCTATTTGTCTCTAGTCCCCACTATAATGTGGAAATTTAGAAAGTGCACAAGTCAGGGTTTTCTTATTTTTTTTCAAGGTTTCTTTTGCTTGGCATCTCTTCACATTTGTGTTTTGAGTGGAAGATTTGTCTTGCACCTAGATCATAGGTGTAGATCCCATGGATCTAGCTCAGGGAACCTGAGATCTTTGGAGCTTACACAGTGAATTGCTGTATTAGTGTGGTTAAATTATTTAAGGTTTTGTTTCTCTCTTACAGAGAGTATAACAATACTTTCTTACTTCCATGTTATTTATCTGATACCTTCTTAGGTATTCAGGAGAGGAACTCTTGTCTCAATCTGTGTTTTATAAAATCTAAGACACAAGGAATCTGGTTTCAGAGGGGACGTTTAGGTGTTACTGTATAGTACTGATAATCTGTAACAAACCAGGTGCTCAATTTCCCAATCCTCACACTCCCTACAACTGGAGTGTTTGTAGTTTCTTATTCTAGCAGCCAGGTTATAGTGAGCCAGAGCAGCTTCCTCCAGTTCAAAGGCTTTTGTTGTCTCATTTGGTAGAGTGGACCAGGTAACCAGGAAAACGCTTGCTAATCCTCAGAACGTTGGCTATTTTTCTGTCACAGGAAATGAGGCTTTCTTTTAAAATGCGTGGTAGTTATAGTCAGAAACTATTGTTTGGATAGCTTTGAGAATTGACAGCAGTGCAAGATAAACTTAGTTTGCATCAATATTTATAAAAATATATTAAACCACAGGCACTATGACTGGAAATGCCCTATGGCAGCTTACAGAAGATGCTAGCGGAAGAATGAGGGCCAGACTGACCCGATCTATGAAGAAATCTTTCATCAGTAATTTGAATAAGATTTGTCTCACTGTAATCAGCAAGCAAAAGAGTCAGCTAATAGAAGCTTTTAGTAATAAACTGTAATTGATGTAAGAGAAATGAACAACTCTTTCATCATGACAATGTTGGTTGCCATCTCTGTAGTGCTAAACACAGAGAAGACAAATACCCTCTGCAGCACAAAGTGTGACTGAGTGCCTTTAAGGAATAGAAAGTGTAAAATGACCTTTCATCACTTTAATCACTTGACTGGGTAGAAAAATTTTTAATGAAGGTCATATGACTGGAAAAATATCATAGATGATAGTGTAAGTGGCACGTTCTTGACTCTTACGTGCTCCTCCTGATTAGGGTCTTTTCCAAAAGTGTTCTTTGCAACCAGTGTCTTTTTCTTTGGAAGATAATACTTTAGCACAGTAATAGTAACAGAATCCTAATGAACTATGTGGTGTCAGATGGTGAAGACTGGTGATTCTTTAAAGCAGTGGTTGGTGTAAAAAATTAGAATTTAAAGACTTTCTCTGTGTTGTTTTTATAATTTTGTTTGAATGCCTTTAATCCTGTTCCCACTGTATAAAATAAATCACTGGTATAATTACTAGTGCTTCTAAAGGCTGGCTGTGGCCTTTAGAAACTTGGCCAGAGAAAACAGAGTCAGTTTGACTGTATGCTGCTTTTTGAAAATGTAGTGTCTTTGTTGGATTTCCTTGTGAAGTAGTCAGGAGTTGTAATTCAGTTAAATCTAGACCCTACGCATAGGTTGCTTATCCCTATAATGACAATAATTATCCCTTATAATGACAAATAGAAGCCTCCTGCATTATTTTTTTTTTGGTGGGCATGAATCGGTTGATTTTCTGGTCCCCATTTCAACCAAAAAAATGTGTCGGGGGAAAATAGGCAAGTAGCTCAGTTAAGAGATTAAGCTTTCATAAGGGGCTGGGATGAAGCCATATAAAAAATTTTAGGCAGATGACCTTTTGAAGACAAGCTTGGAAGGAGAGTAGAGCTTAGAGGTTTGGCTTGACATCCAAGTAGAGTTGCTCGGTGTAATCCTATAGGGAGTAAGTGATTGCTGACAAGGGTTTTCTGGACTGAAGAAAGAATACAATATAACGAAATTATGTTAATATTTTTATTTTGGAAGATAAGCTGGACATGAAGACCTTTGCCCTCTCTGCTGTAATGATAAAAGTTGAAAGTAAGTTTATTCAACTGAAACATGGTTGGTTTTCAGTTCTGTTTGTTTATAGAAGAGCAGGGAATTGTCCACTACTGTCAGGAAGATAACCAAGAGTAAATGATAAATCACAAGTTAAGTATTCAAGAGTAACAGATCTAAGGCAAGATGACATTCAGTTTTCAGAGATGGTTGAGCTCGTTTTTGTGCAACTATGCAACTAGAAATACTGGGGATCGTAGTGCTGAGATGACATTGTCTGCTGGTACGCCCTTCCAGCTCTGCTTTCCCTGGGCACACTGGCATGGCTCAGTGTTGGTAACTTTGGAATTTGTGTCCAGTTCTATGGTACGCCTGTGCCTGTACTCTCCCTATGGTGGTCCACTGTTTTCTGATATTCTGAGGACTCAGCTTACATTTACTCTAGCTCATTTCACAAGACTACTTTTACATATACTTTAAGACTCCTTATACTGTAATTTGAGAGTTGCCTTGTTTCTTTTCTAATTGATGCAATGAAAGCAGCCTGCAGAGACATCAATATTAAATATCAGAAGACAGTTTTCTAAGTAGAGCACACATCTGATGAGCCACGTGAGACAGTTGCAGGGAAATAGGTTTATGCTGGCATTAAAAAATAACAACAGCCCGCCTTGTTTGAACAGAGACAAATGAAACATTTGCATCCTTGGTAATTTGGATGCTGGCAAAGAAGCCTTGTTTGTCAGTCCTTTGACTTCAGACACTGTCATATAATTTTCACTCAGAAGAATATGTACCAAAGAAAAAGGAAGGCAAAGTATGTTTATTATTTCTTTACATGTTCAGCAGGAAGCCAGTGATTTGTTATTCAGACACATCACATTGTTATGCTACACAATGCAATACCGTGAAGTGTGATAGGTCTTGAAAGATGAAAGTGCCTCTTTGGGACAATCACTCTCAGGGTGTTCATCTATCAGTTTGTATCGTGCCTTTCCAAGTCAAATCAGAGCAGCAGAAATCCCAGCATCTGTGATGTATGCTCTTACTTTTTACAAATCAAATATAAACATAAACAGTAGGAGTCCTGTTCCCAAGATGAAATAGATAAGCTTTGTCATAGCGTCATTAATATTTTGTGTTTCTCAGCACATGCTGACTGTTGCTCTGTGATTCTTGGGATTTGGGCTTCAGCGGAGCTTGTGCAAATGTTGCCTTTAGTTTCTGTGTTACGTAAATTCATTCCTTTTGCATCACTTCTTTCCCACCAAATTTTACTGTCATTTGTAGTTTCCGGTGGACACAGGCTGAAAGTAAAATGCAACTGGAGAAGTTAAGTTTCCCTCTGGTTCTGCACAAAAGGCATGTGTACGCATGAATTTTACAGACTCAGCACAAAACCATAAGGCCTTGAAATTCACTTAAGTAGGCCCAAGTCACATACTTGCACAAAGCTCTGTAGAATTTAGTGAAGTCTTTTTACTCCGAGTTTGTCACCTAATTTGGAAGTTTAATTACACTCATGAAACTGCTGAGGTGGTTATAATTCACCATGTTTCCTTAGCTGCAGGTGAGGCAAGGGAAGATTGCAAGAAGTGTTGTGGAAAGGAGACTTTTACTTGATATGCTAAGACATCTTCCTGTGTTTCTCCCATGACAGCTTGTCTGCCAGTTTACATTCCTGAGCTTCAAATATCACTCCAAGCTAGACATCTCTTGAAACCTGACCCATTTATTCCATTCCTACTCATCACATTTTGGTGAGGAGGCTAGGTTCACATCTGACTGTAGTCTGCACAGGAAAAAGCTGGAGGAAAACACAACTTCCATAAATTTTTACGGAGAGGGGAGAAAAGCTGCCCTGCAAACTGGAGATTTTCTGACTGTGCAAAATTTGTTCAAATCTCAAGGTGTTGCAAATGATGAGCACGAGAAGAATGAGAGAGAAAACAGTAAGAACAAAATTCTTGCTTTTATGAAATCTGTTCTGTGGGGCTGGAGTGAAGCAGAAAGTTCTTAATGTAAATTAAAATCAGGTCCTAAAACCATATTGAGTTTTCAAACTCATTTTCTGTTGCCCCGGCCTTGCTGTTGCCGCTTTCTATTTAATTGTTAAATCTGAACTGTTCTATATATGCAGCCTTCATGAATAAATGTAAGCTCTTTTTCTATTAAAAGATTGTGTATTGTATGCACTCTTGACTTCTCACAAGCATTTTAAAACTGACTTTTACTTATGTTGTAGTAATGTCTGGGAACCCCTAGCAGTGGATCTGGATTGTATTGTCCTAGATGCCTCACAAACACAAGTGCCAGCTCTTGTTCTAAATAATTTACTTTGGCCATAGGCACAATCAGCTTGTTATATTTGCCTATATTCTGTGGAACCATTTCAGCACACTAAGTGTGTGTATGTATGTATATAACATTACAGAGAACTGACTGTGCAAGTTTCTGGATTCAAACTTGGTTAGAAGTTGTGGTATGGATAAGTCTCAACTATGTATTTTCAACTTTAATGTCAAGATGATATCAACATACTATGTCGTTATTATATATTTTGGTATACTTGAGGTTTTGCTCAAATCTCAACCTCTTGAATTCATGTGGTGGTAGTTTTAGTTTACCTTTTAAACTAAGTTTCTAGCCTTTATGGCTATTGAGAAGCTGGAAATTCAGAGTAAAACAAACATAACTGTTTTATTTAAACGTTTTAATAAAACTTGATCATCCTAAGCATCATGACTTCTGAATATATGAAAGAGCTTAAGAAAATTTCACTGTTCTGTGTAAGAAGGTCTTCAGATTCAGAAAGCTTGTCGAATGAAATTCAGCCTAGAGCAGACATCCTGCAGAATGTATCTGTATCAGTATGCGTACTTGAATGAGCATGTAAATGGAGTGGAGGCTCCATTTAGCTAGCTGTCTGCACAAGGGTGAATTTTACCTAGTCTGTGTGTTATCCCAGAAGATAGCAACAGCTGGTGGTGTTATGTCATAAAATGGAAAGTAACTTCAGAGACTCAGAGTCACTCCCCATCTTCAAAGCCAGATATGTAAGACAGATGAGGGAATGGCAGATTGCTTACAAATCAGTCTTTGATTAATATCTCCTGGGCTGTTCAAACAATTTTACAGTTTTTACTGAATACAAACTCCCTGTGCTTCATTGATGAGAACAGCATGTATCTTATTTTTATGCCCAGATCTCATTGAAAGCTAATGCCACCTGGCATAGATGCTGTCTTGAAGAAGCTTTTCTGGTTCAGTTCATTCAAGGCTTGATTTTGCAGCTGCTGTTGCTTTAAGTGCCACCCCACCCCCCACCCCCCACCCGTTTCTCTGTCTGCAGACTGGTTCTATAAACTTGTCTTATGACCTGCAGAAAGCAATGCTCCCAAAAGGAATAGGATGGCATTTCGTGTGAGACTAGCCCTCAGTAGTACCTTGGAAGGAGCAGAGCCTAGAGGTTTCTCATCGTGTTCTGTAGCTTCAAAACCAGCATTTGGGAGAGAATGATTTTACATGCCCCTCAGACTTATCAGTGATGAGTTGATGTAGTTCTGAAAAGAATTGTAGTTACCTTTGAATTACAGGATTGGTTTATTCTACAAAAATTACCTTTTCTTGAGGTAACAGCTAGGACTAGGGGGAAAACACAGTGCATGTGCTTTTGCAAATGGTGCTATTTTGGCTTTTTGGCTTGTCAGATGATTTTTCCAATGAGCCCTTTTACTGTTTGACTGCTTCCTTATCTGGGGGGCCAGGCTAACATGTTCAGCTGGGTCATCTTTTTGCATTATCATGTGTAACAGCTGTGCCACTGGAATAAGCTGATGGTGTTTTGATAATAGCTATGTTCTTCAACATCTCACCTGAAGGTTGGACAAATAAAATGGCATTAGTAATGTTATCTGATGCAACGTAACAGTTGAACACCAAGTGGAATATCTCTTGAATTATCAGTTTGTGCAGCTGTGTTGCAGCTATTATGAAAAAAACACAAGGATTTTCTGTTGGCAGTGTGAATGAGGATGGGTCTTAAATTTTGCCTTCAGGCATAGTCCAACTGCTGCTAAGAAATAAAGGTCAGTATAGAAACTGGTGTGAAATGTGAAGGCTAAATTAAGAAGGTCCGTGGGCAAACAACAATACTCTGACTATCTGATGAAGAAAGACAAGCATGCCTACATGCACACATTTGCTTGAAGACTTGCTTTTCTGATCTGTGTAGTGTTTTTAAGTGAATCTTCAGTTCTCCTAGGAAACCATTATTAGGCTAATTGAAATGCTACTTGTACATTTAAAAGCAACAAATGCCATAATACATCCTTAAAGCCTTTCAAACAATTGTATGACATTCTTGCTAGGAAATAAGGTACAGTGTATATATAAACATTTCAAACAGCATGAAATAAACTATAAATGTTTCCAAAGCCAACAGTCTTTCCTCGTATTTTAAACAGAATATCTTAATAATTTTACAATGTTGTCCAGCAAGATGAGGGCAGGAGGTAGGACTCAGTCCCAGAGTAGTGACTTTTTCAAGGGAGTATTTAGCAATGGGAATTCTTTTCTTCTCTTTGGAGAGCAAATGGCTCACAGAATAGTTACTATCACTGCTAGTATATTCCTGTCAATTGAGATAATGCTTCATTTTCTGATCAAATAAGAACATGGAACTAATAATCTTTTAAACTTTTATGCAGCTCCTTCTCTTGTTGAACCTTTTACTCAGTCACACCAAGCAGCCAAATTCTCTAGTGCATGTGTATGCTTTAGTGGAAGATAATGGATGCGTATGGTAAAACTAAATTTGGCCAGCAGTCAGGGAACTTTACTGAAGGGGCTGATTCTTTTTTCCTAGCAATACCTGAAAAATATTTCCAACAATAGGCTGATATAAATTTGCCCTCATGGTGGTACAGGATCTTAAATGCTCAACTCGCTGTTTCAGTGAACATTGGATCAAGCTTGAATTGATTTCTTTGACTCTAACTGCTTTTTACCCCCCTTTTTGGCAGCTGCATTCAGATATCCAAGAACTCTTTTGCAACAGTTATGAATTACTTCCTTTCAGTTCTTACCCTCCTACCCCCAAATCATTACTTCTCCTGTGTAACACTTTAACAGGACATTTTAGACTGTTGTACAAATTATTGCTGCCCCTATATTGCTGCTCTTTGTGTGACATGCTGGAAATTAAAAATATTATATTTCCTTTGTGTGTCTCATACTTACATAGGAATGTGAGGTTGAGTTTGTTGGTTCGGTTTTACATCTATTCTGTATGCATGCGTACAGAGACTTAAATGTATCTCCATCATACGTTACAGTAGGTGCTTGCTTTACTCCCAGAGCCAGAAACTGTGTGAACACACGTGAAGGAATAGGCATGTGTCTCACCAGTGCTTACTGAGCTCCAGCTTGGTGCCATGTTTGTACAGTGTCAGTCAGCTCACAGTCTGCGTGGAATTTTCTGGCATCTCCTTGCAAAGTACTCTCTAGCACCAATGCTAAATGGCTGTGTAGTATATTGCCCCTTCTTTGAGTGCATGTATGAAATTTGTGCTTTCCTGAACAGAGAGGGAAGCAAATGGAAGAGTTTGGAGGGAGGTATAGGAATTGTACTGAATGTGCATACTCATTAAGTGCACAAAAACCCTCTTGAGTTAGGTTAGGAATGCTGTTATCCACCATGGGTGGTATTTTGCATCAAAGATAACCTTTTACTGGTAGTTTGATGGGAATACTACATGTCTGTTGAATGTTGCTGTTGAGTATCATCATCTGTGCATAAAAATTGTTAATCATTTGTGAAGAGAGGCTTAGAATTTTCTTAGCAAACCTATGAAAGTGTTTATTAAACAGAATAGTCTGTAAAGTGTCAACTGGGTAGCAGTGAACTTACCAGCAAATTTATCTATTTACATTTGAAAAAATGAATGCTTGGTGCTTATTTTAAAATGTTATTTTTTAGCAAAGATGAAAGGCTGTCCCATGTGGACTAGTCATGGGGCTTCAGCTGTCTGCCAGAGTTCATTTTTGCACACATACTTCTGGCATGTTTCTTGTGTAGTCCGATAACAAATTCAACAAATGATTCACAAGGAGCCATGTGGAGAGACAAGAGGCAATGGGCACAAGCTGCACCAGGAGAGACTTCATCTCGATACAAGAACTTTTTTTACAGTGATAGCAATCACTTACTGGAACAACCTCCCCTGGTGTGTGGTAGGGTCCCCCTGTCACTGGAGATTTTCAAGATGTGATTGGACAGGGTGCTAGACAATCTCATCTAGACTCCCTTTCCCATGAAGGGTTGGACCAGATGATTTTCGAGGTCCCTTCCAACTTGGGCTGGTCTGTGAGTCTATCTGCAAGGCCCTCGCTCAGAGTTCACTGCTGGAACATCTTTTCAAAAAGTTGCTATCTGACCTCTGCTGTTTGCATTGCACAGGAAGATCGGAAGTATCAAAAACGTGGTGGTAGTGCTGCCCTGTCAGGTATATAATGTCGTCACCTTCTTTAAAACAGCTAGGTTATAGTTGCAGCTGCCGATGAGTGTTTAATCTGCATGGACTATTTCAGAATTATAACCTGTTTGTAAGTTGTTCGATGAGCATGGTCATCCTTTAGTGTGGTGATTGGTCTGGACTAGCTACAAACATGAGCTTAGTGTAGTTACAGGTGAGCTTCCATTCAGGAAATAAATGTTTGATATGACTATATTAACTTCCTATAATGGTTTTATATTAATAATGGAAAAAATAAAGGAAAGCATTTTTAATCTTCTGGCCCCAAACATGTCAGTAAACAGAACTAAATATGTGGTAAACTGGGATGTTGGACATACTGCCATTTTGAAATGGCTAGGAAAATGGAAGTGCTTCACTACTAAATATAAAATATTTCCAGTACACGTGCTTATTTAAATAAGTATTAAGACAGATTCTTGGCTGGTGCCAGTCAATATAGTTCCTTAGGAACGTGACAATTTACCCAGCAGAGCATCTGGTACTGTAGTGTCTGTCACATAACATCACATGAAGTCCTTTGGGAAATGAAGACTGTAATTTATGGAGGCCAGAGTGTCTGCAAGACTGACTCTGGACATAAATATAGCAGGCAGTTGTCATTAGAGAATGGATGGCTGTTGGAACAAAACTGATCAGGACCCACTTTGAGGTGTGGAAGGGCTCAATTGCTGCTGCCAAAGGAGAATTTGGGGTTTGTAGGCTACAGACTACTGCCCTTCTGAACTGTGTTAGAGGTGAGTAGAGTAGCAAGCTTTCTGTCTTAGCACCTTCTCTCTTATCGGGGGATGGGAATGATGATGTCCATCGTTCCTGGGACCAGCAAAAGGCCATTTGGCTTGCTCTGTGAATAAAACATGAATCTACTTTGAAAAGTAATGTATTTACTCTCTTAGAAAGTAGGAACTTTTGCTTAATGACTAGAAAATAGAAACATATTTTAATGAAATCGGGTCCATTTTCTCCTACAGATGGTGCTATTTTCCCATGAAAAATCTTGAAAGTTTGAAAAGTCAAATGTCTTCAATGCAAATTCATTTTTAGCCCAAAGAAAAAACCTGGGGTGTTGCAAGGACTGTTAAACAGAAAATTAAGCCGTATTGCTCTGGAAGTGGATGAAAATCAAATGGAAGTTCCCCAGTAAGCTCGTCAAAGCTGTTCCTCTCAGTTTTGTCCAATCAGCCTCTCAATCTGAGCTATGAGATGCTGTCAAGTACTGGAATAGATTCATATGGTGCTGGGATTTATTTCTGCAAAACTAAGTTTTATTATTAAGGGTTCACACATGCAAACAAGTGGAAAATATGGCTTTTAGAATCTTCCAAGTCTGTGTATGTTTCTGGGTCTAGTTTATCCATCCTTCTTTGTCACGCTCACACTTCTATTGCTTTTGAAATATCCTGTAGTCAAAGCAGGGGAGTTGCTGGAGGCATCTTAAATGTTCATTCACCAATCCAGGAACTAAACAAATGTTCATGTTCTCTTGAGATACAACTTTTATGTATTAAATATAGTAGATGGAGATGCTGTGTACTGACAGTTTCATGAGTCTTGTGCTGCTTGGTCCTTTTCACTCTTCTAGTACTACCTTACAGGACTTAAGTGATGGTCAGTCTGATAATCTGTTCTGAATGAGGCACTCTTACTACCTTTTCTTTTCCTGCTGACAGATCTTTGATTCAGTCTCTTCCCCTTAGAAAAATGTCTACAGCTATTTCTAACACATAATGCAAAGTGACTGATCCAACTCGTTTCATGCAATTGTGGCTGCTGATATCTGTGTTAGGCAGGTATAAAATTATATGTGAGGACACTCCTCCTAATCACAGCCTGTTGCCCCACTTAGCCACTCAGTACTTTGTAATTTCGATCTTGAGTATATAGTGGAACTTGCAGTCTCCTAGATTGCTACTCGTGCAGAGGGTCATTATATGGGGAAAAAAAAAGAATTTGATGCCTGTAGCCCCCAAAAAGCATTTGTAGATTTAAAGTCAAAGTACATTTTAAAAAGGCAGCAACAGCCCATCTTGTGTTTTCTATCACTTTCTGATAATCCCATTCTTGGTGTGTGCTGTGAACAGGTCTTGTTGCTGCTGACTCAGGCTTGGGCTGAAACAGAAGTTTGTCAAGAGAAATTTCTGATACAGAACCTGGAATGTCAACAAGGCAGCACTGATGTTGGGAGGAGTTGCCCTTCTCTGAAATCGTACAGTGGGAGAGCAGAAAGGAAATCACATTTCTCCTCATTCCAAACCAGTTGAGGGTGGTGGGTTTTTTTTCTTTTTTTTTTTTTTTTTTAACTGAATGTGTGTCATGGGCTGGCGAAGGATGAATGTGTCCCTCTGTGAAGACAGTCGCTGCTGGAAACAGGCTGCCACCAGCAGAGTGTGTGACCAAAACAATACAGTTTTCTTTCTTTCCTTTTTTTTCTCTTTTCAGAACAACTCCTAGATGTTCTGTATACTGGCAGGCAGGAGGAAAAGAGACAGATGGTGTGACAGTGGGAGAACAGTCTATTTTAGCACTAATAAAAATGGGACTTGAGATCCATGTATGGCAAAGAAATTATAAACTGGGAATGCCAGGGATTAAAGCAAGACAAGCAGTGACCTTTCAGTGTTACAGAGCTATACAGTGATGTGTTTTCTTTTGCACTTGAAATTTACAGTTTTTGTTTCTCCTCCTGCAAAATGTGAATCAAACCAATAGTGGTCCTGATGTACAGATTAAATCCTGTTTTAAATAATATTGAGCAAAATATAATTTAGTTACAGAAAGTAAAATATTCAAAAAGGAGGCTTTTTCCACCTGCATCATTCCTACAACTGCTTGTTTTGCACATTTTCTATTCTTAAATAAAAGAATCAAGTATCTTAAGTATCAAAAAAAAGGAATAAAAATGGATGTTCCCTCATTCTGTGAACTCTAATGAGTTCATGCCAGTTCACCTGTCTTGTGGGTGCAGCAGCTGCTGGGCTTGGGCAGCTCTGAGGAGGTAATAATAGCTGGGAAGGAGAGAGTCTTTTGCAATTCCTGCGGGCATTCTTACTGTATAGCTATGTTTGATTTGAGGTTTTTCCTCCTTAGCATTAGTACATGTTTTACTGTGAGGGGATGAGTAAGACTGTAGCATGGGCTCTTGTGGAAGGAAAATAATGGGATTTCTTGTTTAGTCAGTCATGAGGTTTCACCTCTTCCTTTGTATTGAGGTTCCAATAGCCCTGGGGATTTTGTATCAGTCTGCGAAGTTGGTAGCCATAGCTGCTGGAGGGGATAAAGGTTGTCAAAATGAAATTAAGCTTCCTCTTGGGAGAGCTTTTACAGGTCAGCAGAGCTAGGCTTGTCTTAAGTGTTTTCTTTGAAGGAACTTACACTAATTTCAGGAAAGTTTAAAGTATCTGGCAAGAGGGAAGGAGGTAATGATGCACACAGGCGAGACTAGCTGAGCTGCTAAAGAAGGTACAGCCTTCTGTTGGCTGATGCCAACAGTCAGTCTGTCTTATTGGTAGGAAGGAAAAATATTTCCCCTCTTTTGAGATATAAACACAGCTAATTCCCTGTGACTATCACTTGACATCTTGCAGATTTGACATCTGCAAACTGCTTTGATTAGTATTTGGGCTACCTCTCACAAGTGTATAGCACTTCCAACTTACAGAAGTGGCAAACCTTCAGTTGATAAAATGTTTCCAGAGTTGCTAAAGACAAAATCGTCTAATTAATCCACCTTTTCTGTTTGCTTCTGACTTAGTTCTCATACTATCACCAAGAAATGTCTGAGAAAAAAACCCGCTATCACTTTTCTACATTTTTCTCAAAACTGTCCTCACTCGAAAAAAATGTCTGACTTGTATGGACAGTGCCATCGGGCTCAGCAAAATTTGAAATGTTGACAGAAACAGAATGGATATTCTTATCAGGGTGATCTCTGGCATGCTTCTGCCATGCTTTGCCTGCAGAGATCCTGTAGGCAAGGTTTCCAGCACTTCTCGAAGTTTTGTGCACTGCTCTATTAACTGAGTCGTAAGAACAGATGTGTGTTGTATACCACTGCTCCTAAACTATCCTGCTTCTTCAAGGATGGAAAAGGGGGAATAAAAGAGCGTGGACAGAAGGAAGCAACAGAAGCCCAATTCAACTCTCATGAAAGTCTACAGGAATTTTTCCGACGACTTCATGGGAACTGAATTAAGTTGTTGGTGAGAAACCATGTCCAAAAAACCTCCAGACCTTCTCTTCTATTCTACATCTGCACTGGATCTGTTGAATTTATTAGGAATAAAAATCTAGCTTACAGCATATGGAAAATAGAGAGGGTGAAGGTTATGAGAAAACCCCAACTTATTGATGTGGGAGTGGAAAAGTCCTGCAAAATAACCTGTTTCGAATATACGAAAAGCATACCCCCCCCAAGTGCACAAAGCCTTCCTGCATTCATAGTCACTGACTTCATCAGTTTCACAGCATTACTTTTCAATCAGCAAACATCATAAAAACAGGAAGGCAGATTTATGGCTGTTTATTAGCCAGCACCATTACTGTATTTACTGTAGTGTGAAAAAGGAAATCAGGGAAAAGTGCTATAAATCTCAGTGGCTGCAACCCAGATGCATTTATTTACTTACTGGATACTTCACTAGTAGCTTAGCAGATGCCTGCTAGTTTACACATATATTTTGAGCATATCAGCAGAATGCTCTAGAGGAATGGGTGTTAAAATTCTGCTGGGGTCTGTTGTGGGCACTGCTAGGAAGAAGCTAGTGAAATGTGTTCGGTTTAAGTAGCCAAAGCAGTTACTGAAGAAACATCAATGTGTTAACCAATCACTGCTTATTTAAAGGGAGCATAATTATAAATATATAAATATATAATCTTGCAATAACAAGAGGAAGGTAAAGATCTGACTGTTAAAATAATAGGAATAAAAGCAAAACGCCTGTTTCAGTAACATTAAGGTATTCTCTGTTCAAAGAGGAACCACAGTCCTCACAGATCTCGTCTAAGGTCCTGGAGCTGTAATATCCCATTTGCCCTGTGGGGTGGATGGCATCAGATATGGAGTTCTCTTTCCTGCAGGCCAGGCCCAAAGGTTGCACTTTACTGTTGTAGATATAGTTGTAATTTATCCCAAGACACAAAGTCGTCTGACCCTGGATGACCTATTTATATCTGCAGTCAGAAAAAATGTTATCTGTGAGCATGGTTGCGTTCAAATGTGCATAAATGCACAAGTGCCTTCTTTACGGAACGCATATACATTGTTCTAAGCAAACGTGGTGGTCTTTAAAATAAAGAACACTACCTCGCAACAGCAAATGTTGCATTGGCTAGGCCTATTCTTTACATCTTCATTATCTAGAAAAATCTAATTAATGAATGGAAGTTAAATTGAGTGTGTTTAGGCCTCACGTGTGTCTGAAAGATCTCTTTCATTTGTCAACTTTTCAACAAAAGCACAGCTTATTTTATTTTATTCAATTCAGATTTGTGGTCAAATGTAAAAGGCTGGATCTAGATCTGTGTTTAAAGTCCACATGTATTTTTCCTAAGGGGAAATAATGAATCCATTCAAGCCAATTGAAATATTTCCATTGATGTTTAGTGAACCAGGAAGTAAGTTCATACCAAAACCTAAAGGGCGTGACTTTTCTATAAATCACCTTAGTTTTAATTGTTACTATTGGGTATTTTTTCTACTTACTGTTGGCTCTCATTGTTTTTAAAATGAACACTAAAATGCAGAGAGTATAAATTATAAATGAACAGTTTCAATGAGGCTGTTGATTGCAATGACTGAAATCTAATTAAGCGGTTTAAGATCTAAGTGATATTATTATTAAAGAATTATGTTAACAGAGCATTTGATCAGCCTCTTAATTTGTTTTATGTGAATTATACTTACAAGATAATGTGATTCCGAGTGACAAAAAGATCAATTCTTTTTCTTTCCTCTTTTTTAGGGAAAACTAATATGCTATATTTAAATTGAAACAAAAGCACTGTTTTGGCATTTTAACTTACTTTAACTGACTTCACGTAAGTACTAGTACTGACTATTTTTTTTGGTTTTGATATGACACTATATGAAGTACTTTTAGAACAGGAACAGAAATATGTGTACAGATGGATGTATGCAGATAGATGCACATTTTTACATGCTAATTTGTTATGGTGACAAGCTTATTACCACTGGCCAGCGAAATGGTTGTGTGTCACGCTACCTTTTTGCCTGTGTACTCACTGTAAACATCTAATTTGCATGCATATATTTTTTCTTTAAAATATAGTGCAGTGTGTTTTTAAACCAATGGGATTCTACTGGGATGCACATCTATTATTTAATTTACAAGTACAGGTCGTAGAAATGTATGAACAGATTGGATTGCTTCCTGTGTGATGGAGCTAAGTAGCAATCACGGGGACAACGTGCTAGATAAAAAATATCCCTTATTTTTGGAAGTGGGGTCTATGCTTGCTGGCTCTCTGGGAGTCAGTCTTGGTACGGTTCTAGTTAACATTTGTGCTCCTCACTCTCTGATTTCCATCAGTCCTGTGCTCAGCTGTCACATACTAGCTTAGCGTCACCTGCAGAGTCAATACACTGTTCAGCATATCTGGGCTAATCACACTTTCTTCTTTGTTGTTCACAGATGTTGTCTAGCTTAGATTTCCCTAATTCTACTGTAAATGTATTTCTAAAAGCAACGTTTCCAGCACCTCAGTGCCTGCTCCCCTTGCCTCGGATGCCGAAGTGCGCTTTTAAAGTTTAACAATGTTTGTGTCCAGACAATGTAAGTCTTGTCCCACCTGCCACAGAGGGTTTGGAGGCATGTTGGTGGGCCCCCAAAGATGAGTATGCAACTGAAGGAACAGAAAAAGACAAAAGGGAAGAGGATCATTCTAAATACAAATGGATGCCAAGAATTGGTGAAATACTATATTTTTGTATTGGATTGCTTTGATTTTTACTCTGTAGCTCTTTAAGTTTGTTCCTTGGTTACCGTGACATGAAATCAAGCAGGATTTCAGTCTATTAAAATTTTAGTGTAGTATAACAGTTAGCTTGTTTGAAAACAACTGTTGTATTTCAGTGCACAGCCTGACTAGTTGAACCAGTACCCTGGGGAACTGGGCAAAATTCCAGGGAGACCATCCTGTTTCTAGGTTATATATGTTGTTCCTTGGTCACTGTGGTGTTGACCCTATTTTGGATGAAAGGACTGGATTACCCATGCAACAGCATTACCATTACCCTGTCTACCCCTCACTGCCTCTCTCCTGTAGGCATACCTGGGATTCTTCCATCAGCTCCTGGAATCCTCTTGACAAACAGCTCTAGTCCTGCTGCTGCCTGTGCCGTCTCAGTTTGTGGACATTCAGTCATTTTAATTTATTTGAAATATTACTTCAAGGAGTTACTTGTAGTAGATGGTCCCTGGCAGGGACCCTAATTCACGTTTATTTTTAAACTTTCAAAACTGAACAGAGATGGGCGGAGCAAATCATGGGGAAGATTAAGAGACATGATGCACTTAAAACACAAAGGAGGATTGAGGGTGCCAAACACTGCAAAGGAAAGAGAAAGTAATGAAACAGAAAATGGCACAAATAAAGGAAGTGTGTGACTGGTTGATTCACTCTTTTGCTGTGCTTTTACTTTGTGTATGCTAGGACTCCCGTATGCAATAACCAAACCCTTATGCCTAACTCTGCCCTCTTAAATTTGTTGTGCCTATTCTCATATGGTTCATTCTGCATCATTCCTTGAAGATAATCTTTAATGAGCCAAAATGTGTAGTATTGTTTTTGAATACATTCTTAGGGTTTTTTTTTATGTCTAGAAGGATGGAAAATTAATTTTGCTCTTGAACTGGTTCAAAATCTTCCTCCCACACTGTGGAGCCTGGATGTGGTGTTGGAAGATAGTATTTTCTGGCTGCAAGCATCAAAGCGAGATCCAAGGGCAAGCAGCTTTAAATATTTAACTACTAATAACCTGTTTCATAAAACTGACTGGGTGTTTATGGAAGACAGCATTGCTACTTTATGCTATTGATCTAACAGATGCAGTTAATCCTGTATTTTTAGAATATAAAAATGTGCAAAAGTCATTCTGGATAGATAAAAAGAAATACTCAACTCAGCAAAGTGCTTTTAAATGTTGATGTCTCAGCAGCCTTGCTATCTGTCATTAGCATTTTTTCTTTATATCTTAACCTCAAAAAAAGTATTGATTAAATTTATGATCAAGTAGCATAAAACATTTTACAAATTTGGTTTGCATGTGATATAGTTTGTGTTCTCTGAAGGCTCTGTGTCTAATAGGTGATCCAGACAGCACTAGTAACTACTGATACACTATGGCTTAAATGTAAAGGTGGATGACCACTTTTGGTGTTTCAAGTTTTAATCATTAAACTAAACATACTTTTAAAGAGATTTAATTTTCACTGGTCAGAACTGAGTTCTTTCCAGAAATCAGGCAACAGTGAGGCCCCCAAATCAACTTTTTTACTGGAAATCACAAGAATCCCATAAGAATTTTAAGGCTTATTGTTTCAGAAACACCTTGAGATTATTAAGTTCAGGTACAATAGAAGAAGAATTGTTTTAATAGTGTGTAAAGTGATATGTTGATAGGTAGGTACCTCCTGAATGGTGGTTTCAAATATTAAATTATGATTATCCAGAGCTCCAAGGCACTGCTTTTTTGAAAGGGCTTTCAGTATTGTGGGAGCGGAATGTCAGGAGGCTGTTTGCAGCTGATTAATACTGAGCTACTAATCTGTACATTCTTTTGTTCTTGACAAATAGTATGTAATTAAGTCCTGTGGAGGAAGGGGCCATCCTTAAATTTGAGGCCAATAGAGAGCCCGGTCGAGTAGGAACTTGCTTCACCATGCTCCCTGCCTTTCCTTCCTTGAGCATCTCTCAGCCTCTCCACCTCTCTTCCAACAGCCAATGGCGGGGGGGGGGAGGAACTATTGGGTATGTGCTGTATGTAGACTGTAGGAGACAGCCGTATTGTAAAAAGCATAGGATGAAATTAGGTAAGATAGGCAATGTGTCTGTTTATACAGACAACATATGATGTACCCACCATCATTAAAAAAACATGGAAGAATAACAATGTCTGTGCTTACAGAGTCCTAGGGGGTAATATTGTAACTCTTTCCACCCTTTCTGTACCTCTTCTTTCAACTAATGTTACCTCGGAGATCACGGGTAAAATAGTAATTCGTACAAGAAAAAGTATGAGCCCCAATATGACTATAGTACAGCTTGAAATTTTAATTTTTGTTTTTAAAAAAGTATCAGTCAGCTACACAATCCCCCTCCATTTTTCTCCCCTCTAAAGGTCAGATACCACTTCCTCTTCATTATGTTCTTTGGCTTTTATGCAAGCAGCTTCTGCTTGAAAATTTTCATGTATCACTCATACATCTCTCCTAGGCATCTATCACTTGCTCGCGGCTGACACATAGTCATAAAGGTGACCTATTTCATATTAACAATCAATTTCCTTTCATTGTCACTACCAGGATATCTTCTACCATTTCACTTTCCTTGTCAGAAGTGTAGACTTAGGGGTCAGACTGAAGATTCGTTGAAAGTAAAAGGATGATTGTTTGATTCTATACATCACTGAATCCTGTCAATTTTGTTTTAATGCTGAGGAAAAATACCCAAACATTGCTTTCTGACAGAGAATAATAGAACACAGTCATACTTAAGTATCAAACTTTTAATGCAGTCTTGGTAAAATTGTTTCCATAATGCAGAGTGTTATATGAATCTCATAAATTTCAAGGCATAATAGCATGTTATTGGAGTTCTTTGTGGGATTTCAGTGCTTTGTGTCTTTTATATTACTTGAATTATGGTGCTGGATCGTGGAAAAATTAATAAAAAAATGCATTTTAAAAAGAGATATACCCCTGCATGTTACAGAAGTCTGTGTTATGCAAGAGAAATAGTATGCATAAACCTACCATGTTCTTGACATCTATTTGAATTGTTGAGCAAAACAGTCTGTGTTCAGATTTTAGGAGACACAATAATTCACCAAAAGGCGCAATCTGTCTTTGGAGAACCCACAGGTTTGTCACTGAATTTCATTATCAATACGAGGCATTTTTGTGGGGAAAAAAGTGCCTTGAAGAGAACTGTCTGTGAGAAGAGGAGGATAATCTCCAGAATAAAGATGCTTTTCTATGTTATGAAGTCCTCAACAGTTGATCAGACTTAGCTGTAGTGTGTATTGGATTAGAATTTATTTTTATTTTGGAATTTTAAATTCCTCTTCTCCCCTCCACTCCTCCCCTCCCTGACATCAGTTCCTCTCAAAGTAGTTAGGAATATTTTTACTACTTATTTCAGATTTATTTGAACATAAGTGATGTAGAAAATCAGTCCACCATAATTTTTGCCTAATTTGAACTATTTATATTCCTTCTGCTTTATTCTGTGTAGCTAAGTGTGCACAAGGTAATTTAGAGTATATTTTTCTCATGGTAAAAACTGTACCAATTTAATGTGGTTATCTGGGATGTAAGTGATCCAGTTGGGTCACTGGCATAATAAATATTGTATTTTTTTTAAAGAAAAGTGGAAACTGAGAAATTCCTGTTGCTAGAATACCAAAAAATTACCAGAGAAAATTCTCATCAGAGACATTTCAGGGCTTGGGAAATATAATTCCCATTCTTTACTCCTTGTGCAACACAGATACAGTCTAACATGATTACTCATGCTTTGCACTGCCTTCATGATTTGTTCCACCATGTTCCACTGGACTTCTCAAGGACTAATGTACCATTCAGATTGAGTTAGCACACCAGAAACTGGTCCTAAACAGAAATATTACACTTAGGTTTGGCAGTCTTTTTGCTGGAAAATCTGAATTAGAAACTTCTGAAGTAACCTTCAGTATTGTTGTGAAGTATTAAAATCTGCATTGCGCTCTGCTTCTGACAGTATCGAGATCTAGTTTCTAGCATGTTGGTCCTGAGGTATTGTACTCTTAGTTTATAGTTGTTTGACCTTGAGAAGATCTTATGAATCACTTTGTTTTCAGTTCCATGAATTCATCCTAAAATTATGAAACAATAAACAGTGTGGCAAAGGACAGTACATTTGAGAGACAAAACAAAAGAATAAAAAAAGCTAACTGCTGGAAGCAGCAAAGCAGTCACAGAAGTGTTTCATCGCTAATGACATGAGAAAAAATGACTAACATTGTCAACATTCTGAAATCAAAATAAAGGGAAGAAAATACTTCTAAACCTATAAGATGCATTGAAGAGTCTTTTTAGGCCACCTGCAGATATTCTGAACTACCTAGATCTAATGTGGAAAAAGACGGAGTCACCTGGAGAGCTGAGAGAACCAGAATACTTTACATTTCTACACTTGTAGTATTGTACTTGTTTTTTGATTGATTAAAAGCTCACTTCTGTTTCTGACTTAAAGATCTCAGAGCAGACACCGTGGTGTATGAATTAGTAACTTAATTTTATATTTGAAATCAAAACGTATAGGAGACAGAGAATTATTTCTGAAGAATCAGAGAGAAAGTTCCTGCAAAATGATTTTGAACATCTACTGAGATTTCATTAGTGTTTTCTTGCACCACTATCCTAAGGCACAACAGAATTATCTTAAATTGCAAATGTTCAGGCCAGTGAATTTTATCAGTGAGAGACTACATCTGTCTGAAACAAGAACCATTAACTGTCCGGACACAGAATTCTGAAGAGTTTGTTCTCTTGCTTGAGAGGTACTTCATATTTTCATGGGACAGTTTGGAGAAACTGAGGAGGACTGTGGCCTTTTGAGGAAGGATATCATCCTTTGTGCTGTACGCTAACAACATATCCACAGAGAATGTGAAAGCAGACCAACAGCACACAGGGATGAAAAGAAACAATTCAGATCATGGTAAAAGTGGTATGTCTTTGTCATTGCTAGTCCATGTATACTAGAATATTTTATATTTGGGCTATAGGCCTTTCTTCTAAAGCTGAAACAACTGTTAATTCTTTTCAGAATTAAAATATTCCTAATCAATACATGTTTTGCATCTCAGTGTTTTCCAGTTCTGAGAGCAGTATAACTGCAATGGTTGGCTGAAGTTCTTTTTCTTTTAAAAGGCAGAATAAATCATGATCATTCTTTCAACATATTCACTGAAGAATTAGCACAACTCTAACAAAAAGTTGTGATCAGTCATATATATTTTCCACTGGTTTAAATATATAAAATTGAAATCTTTCACCATGATTTACAGTCAAATGAAGTGGACGGTTAATAGGTACTCATAACTGCCCTTCTTTCCATAGTCCTTGAAAAGGGTAAAGCCAATAACTTAAACTTTATCTGTGCAGCAATAAATCTTAGAAATGAAGCACAAAGGCTGAGGAATAAAGCACTTCTTATCTCATGAAAGGCATTATGTCTTGAACTTTACATAGATGTAAATGTCTGCACTCTTCATATGCTAGACCTTATTACCACTTTGTGCACTGGCACTTTAGTAGCCAGAGTGAAATTCAGGCAAGTGTTAATGTGAATTAAGCATGAAATTATGAGCTGAAAGCAACTGCTTTAAAGTGCAGTCGGAGTTTATCACCAAGTACTTTATTCCCAGAATGTAAAATATTACCAGTGGCTCTTCAGCTCCAGATATTGAGGAAACATTCTGGTGTGCTTTGGATGATGGTTTTAGGCAAACACTGTTTACTTCTGCTTAAGCTGTTGTGGCTATTGCTAACCCATGAAAAGGAGAAAGGAATAGTTTCCCACTTGTTGTCCTGTTTGATCTTGCTCAGACTGTAAGTCTATCTGCATTGCAGGGGAACTGAGCCTATGACAGAATGCTTTGTGTCCGATTTTGGAGCATTATTTACTGTCCAGGGTTGCTCCTGCATGCATGAGAACAAGCGCTTTGCTCTGTGAGATGTAGCAGGTTCCCCTCCTCTCTCAGCACGAAAGAAGCAGAGGAGGAAGGCAAAGCTCTGAGCTACAGATTGTTCTGTACAGATTGTGCAGAAGCTACAGGTCTTCTCCTGAGAAGGTACTGCAATGTGTGCTAAAAGTGGGAGAGTTGCATTCTTCATCTTCTCTCTTCCTTTCAGACAGTGATACTTTACGCTCAGGGAGAGACTAAGGAAACATTAGCAATAAGTAGCTGAGTAATGTTAGTAATAGTAATAGAAATGACTACTCACCTTATATAAGTTTTTGGATAATTAAGAAACAATTTAGGATAGACGTTCCAAGTAAATACAAACATAGACTCAAACCAATAGCAATTAGAGTGTGTTTGTATTTGAGGACATTTTGACAGCTAAAGGTAGATTGTCATCCTGATTTCCTAGGCATGGTGAATGCCTTTTACTTTGTTAAAGGAAAAACTGCAAAAAGGGAAAAGGAAACAAAGTTGAGACTGTAAATAAACTGAATAACCTTTAGAAATATAAAGGTATGAAAACTTAAGCATCAAAATTGAAGGTATGAATTTGAGGTTAGCAGGTGTGTTCACTGGCTAATGAATGAAAATCCAGAATACCTTAAACTTTGTTTTATCTGGAATCTTAATGTGATTGTTTGAAGGTCTTGGTCTGTAGGTGCAACTAAGTATTAGAATGTGTTTGCAACTTGCAGTGTGCCATGCAGTGCATATATTACCACATCCAGTGATTCAGTAAAGCTTTGAGATAGAAACAGATTTTTGACTGCGAGCATTTTGTAGAATTTTTGAATCCACCATGATATAATATCCATGAGCCAACATCGTGGGTGAGACCCAAGTGTAAGTGGATGGCCTCTGCTTTCATGCTAGTGTGTGGTTAAATAAATAGTGGGGAAATTTTACCTCATTTATGGGGTCAATCTGGCAGGAGACGTAGCAGACAATAATACAACTGAGGGGAAAAAAGGTAAGAGGGTGAATTTGGAATGAGGTTTACCAAAACGTTTGTCATGATGTTTGCAAATTACATGAATAACTACATACCTGGTAGGTTTGCACCTGTGCAAATGGGAGCGGTCAATTTCCCCATCATGGTTTTAATGGAACCTGCACAGTTGATGAGGCCCTACCTCAGCAGATGGCAAGAACTGCTCAGCAACTGGCCAGAGCGGTGCCTAAGTGAGGGAGACCTGCAGGAACGAGCCTGTGAATGAAGGAGTTGACATCCGTTCAGAAAGAGAGACTACAAATGTTACAAGTTTTGTGGTTTCTTTGCAGACACCACAGAGACCACAGAGTACTGCCCACTACGTTGTAATTCTGATACCAGAAGATCCTGTGTTTGGAGGAGTGTTTATGACTCAGTTTTACGTGTAGCCTTTCTGATGTCTTTGATAAATTGCAGAATAATATTGTGCTACAAAAGGAGAGGTGTAAACTAGGTACAGTTAGAGAAGTACATGTATTTTGCATTATAGCTAAAGGACTCTGTGGCAGACAAATTTTAAATCTCTTTTTAATATTATTTCTTCTTAAGCCACCCACTTTATTATCTTAGCCTCTGCAGATCACTTCAAAGACAGTAAATGCTAAGATGGTAGACAATCATCTGTCATATCTATCAGGTATGCAATGGGTCAACATTTTAAAGCCTTTTTAAATTCTGTAAAATCTTTGAGAGAACCTTGTTATCTGAAAGCCGTGTATACATGCCATGAAGGCATCTTCAGACACAAACTGGCTCATATCTTGAAATGCTTCACCTTTACTCCAGCAAAGCTCCCACTGAGGTCAGAAGCAGGTGAGCAGTTAGCATATGCCTCACTTTTGTCTCATTATTGTTTCTGGGTGCATCTGTATCAGGTTGAAACACACAATAAACATTACAGTCTGAAAGTTTATATAGTTGCAACTGGATGTACTTTTAAAATCTGTGAATCTTTAAGGACTTGCTTTCAGTGTGTGTTCAAATACAGAGATATCTGCTATATTTTTGATGTGGAGAAGCTTAGGGATATATCGCCCTTCTAATTGTTCCATTCACAGTATTTATTTATACTGGCATGATTCTTACTAGATTTCCATGTTCTAGCACTGTTTGTAATGGTGTGATTTGTACTATTTTGTATCATCCCAGAATAAGACTATCTGACTGTTCACTAAATAACAAACATGGTAAATGTTATTACAGAAACTTGGTTGTACTTATGGATTTGGACATTCAGCTGTTGTGAACAACTAAGACGGGATTCTTCGACATGTATTCCTAGTTTAACTGAAGATGTATCTCAATGCTTCATTATTAGGATTCAATCCAACCATTTTGGGTGATTTTATTCATTGTCTTTTTCTCTCATTCATTCATTCTTATTCTTTTTTACCTTCAGGAAAATCTCCGCAGTGTCAGATTGTGAATTTGCCGTGTCAGCTGTCTTTGCTCTTTCCTGATGCTTTGTGCTCTGAATTGGGTCACGTGCAATTTTGCAGTGGTACAATAGTCCTTTTATGTGAGAACCATTCCTCCTCAACTTGCTTCCTCTGCGTCTTTAGTCTGAAGACTATAAATAGAAGATACACTAAAAGTAAGGCAAGATTCCTTTCTTCAGCTACAGATTTCAGGATGGAACATTCATACTACTTTTGCCAAAATCTGCAAAACTATTGCTTCAAGTTCCCTGGTTCTGAAGAATTTAAGCAGAAACTTAGGCTTCAAAGCCCAGATATGACTCACCCATCAGGTATTGTTTTCTGTGGCAGTGGAGAAACTGGTGTTAAATGATGCCCCAACCTCAGTTACTGTACAAATACTGTTGCTAACTCTAGAGAACAAACTTACCTTTCCTGTGGCAGCTAAAAGTTTTGAAGTTTATTATACTGTGAGGAGGCAGCATATCAGATGAAACTACAAATAAATTAATTATAATGTGAAGACTAGAAGCGTATTGTGATGGCTATGGCCATCTAATCCAATACATACCTCTAACAGTGGCCAGTCCCACATGGCAAAATTGCAAAGAAACCCTACAGCAGGCAGTCCTGGAATTATATGCTCAAATGGGACCATCTGTGTAACCTCAGGCATGTGGAGGCTAGCTTATACCCTTAAGCAGGAAATTTTTATCTGTGATTTTCCCTCTTCAGAAAGATTAAGGTACAAGCTTTTCAACTCTACTGGATCTCACTCACTCAGTTTTTGTAAGGTATTGAAGAGGTGTGAACACTGTATGTGATCTGAAGAGAGTGTCAGTGGGAAATCAGAAATCATAAACACTACTGAAAACAGCAGTGTGTTTCTGAAGAGTTTGACTACTGCCTTACTTATTGCAAGGAGCAGACTGAAGAACCAGATGATACATGTCAGAAAAACTAAGACCCTCATCTTATCACTTTGCAACAGGAAATATTGCTGATTTCCCTCTGAATGTTTAAGAAGCTATTGCAAAATATGTCCAACATAGACTGCTCCTCTAAAAGTCTGGGTGCTATCCAGGATCAGACTCAGCAACGTCAGCATGCTGAAAGACAGGCTTATCTCCAGAAGTTCAGAAATGACGAATCCTAGAAATCTCATGAGGTAAGCCAATCTATGAGAAACTCAGATAAACTATCAAAAATGTCAATGTTCAGATAAGTTGTATAAAGTTTTAGTCAATTGCTAAATTGTGATTATTCATTTCCAAACCTTTGGAGAGTCATTGCAAATAAAGCTGTGCCTTTTGCTAAAAGTGTGACCAATATCATACCTGTCAGACAAGAGAAAACAGCAGTTACTATGTGAGGGCAAACAGGCATAAGCACAAGAAAGTCAGTCGCTAAAACATGGCAGTGATCATATGGTTGGACTAATCAAGGGCTTTGAACAGTAACGTTGAGTTTAAGTCTTTTACTGACACAAATAATAGGCTGTCTTAGCCAGTCTTTGATTATAGAACTGGTAGGCTAGCTTTCCAGTTTCTGCTTTCAGCTTGTGAAAATTTTAACAGCTGAGGATCTAGACAAGGACTAGTATAGAAAAGATGCACAGCCTTTTAGCACTGTCTGCTTGTTTTACAATTCAGAACTGCACAGTGATACACAGCCTGCAGTGCTGATGGATGCAGATGTACACATAACACTGAATGCACATGTTTATGTTGCCTTTGGGTGGAAAGCATTCAACCCTCTTTTTTTTTTTTTTCTAGTCATGTCTGTAAAAAAAGTACCCTTTGAGTCTTCTTTTTTGTTTGAGTAAAAAGGTAACTTGATTTCTCTCTTCCACCTTCAAAAATTAATTTTAAACAATATTTCAGAAATGGGGAAAGCTTCCTACCTTCTTGCTTATATGCAGTGAATGTTTTCTTGAGGGATCAGATGTATAGAAGCCTTTACAACATGCATGAAACAACTTATGACAGAATAACAAGCTGCCCTGTGCCATCACGGCAGCTGGCAGAGTGAGTCATTGCTTCTGGCCCTGTAATGCAGACCTTGCGTGTCTGGGAAATAATGCCCAGCCAAGTGTGATTGCAAGCTATTATTGAGGCTTTATTTGTGAAATTGGTGTAGTTGAGGTCAAACATCCTTCTGTCTATTTTCATGTAGTACTTTCAGACAGCTTTCAATAATGATTCCATTATACCCCTACTACGAAGATATTTTACCTCTTATACAAATTGCTGTTAATTACTGAGTTGTTTTTCACATCTGATTCTGCTTTTGAGTAAGATAGCGTGACATTGAGCCAGAAGCAACACTGACTACAGAAAAAACAGGGAGTTTGAGCTTTAAACTGAAAGCGAGTACAAGAATTTCTGAAACGGATGAATGCAGCCTGAGAGTTACTGTAGATCTTGAAAATGTGTTGTCTAGAAATTGAAATTATTTAGAAACAGTGGTTTACCTGCAGGTCTCCAGGCAATGTGTTATGTTGTTTTTACTTCCTTAAAATGTTTTAGGTCCATTTTATGTGATAAGGAGGTAGAGAATTATTTTATTTGTAATATCAACCAATTCAGAATTATTCTTTGATTTACAGGCCATATAATGTCTTGACATACCCAACAACCCAGAAGATAATAGCAACATTTATTTTTTTTTATACCTTGGAAAGAAACAGGCTGAACTGTATTGGAGATGTCCCACTTTTGACCAGAGCTCTAGGGAACATGTAGTACTTTGACAAGCTATTTTTGCAAAGAGAATGAAGTTGCCCTTGATGATTTTTGGGATATTAGCATGTTGGGCTTCCCACTTCATCTCATTGCTGGTATCTGAAATGGAAAGAGAAGAAAACAGATTACTATATAGTCAGTTGGGAAAAGTAGACTCATATTTTAGGGTTTCTAACCTAACAAGTGGAGCTTTAAGAAAGCAATTTAGGAAACCTGGAATCCTGACTTTGCTTCTTAATGTAATGCCCCAAATTAGACAATATAGATATCCTCTTACATGAACTTATGACAATGCCTGCATCATCAGTCTTCCTATTCATCTTCCTCCTTCCTGTAGAAGCCCATCTATCATGCACATAAGCACTGAGCTCAGGGGAAAACAGAATGCTGCGGTCTAAGGAAATGTAGGATCCTTTTCTGCTTTTTGTTTCCCAGTAATTGGTACACTGAAGCTTATGAAAAGCTTTCTTTATAGAAGCATGGCATATATAGGCAGAAGCCCTTTACCTTGCTGGAGCCCCCATTCTTTCAGAGAAACACTGATGAAAATGTCCAGATTTCTGAAAGTTTTTTTTTTTTTC
The DNA here is from genome assembly GCA_031468815.1 of Morus bassanus. NCBI lineage: Eukaryota > Metazoa > Chordata > Aves > Suliformes > Sulidae > Morus > Morus bassanus. Next base: position 38,431,137 of record CM062575.1, read on the forward strand.
TCACAAAAGAGCCATTTGGCCTTGGAGACAAAGGTGCACACAGAAGTGCATGCAAATGGTGTGTTTAGTTACTTAAATCTCTGTATGTACAACCTGCTTGAAAATCTTCACAGAAACAAACCCCTTTGTTAAGACTAAAATATAAGGTATGTTAACCTTCAAGCAGTAATTATAATACAGAAGGGATTTCAGATCCAGGTAGATAATCTGACGTGGTTGAAAGAGGAACATTTCCTCAAAGAGGTCACAGATGACGGGTAAGTTAGCATGAAAAAGCTATTTCTCAGTGGGATAAAACATTTGTCACCCTTTCAGGATCATGTGTGTTTTCTAGAAGGCAGCCAACTTTGCTTGAGATACTGTGTTTCTACCTAAAGATTGGCTGGTGCTAGTATGTGAGTGGAAGAGCCATGCTAAAGGTAGCTTATGCATTTTCTTCTAAGAAAGCTTTTTAAAAAGAAAAAGATTTTGTTTTCTTTGCCAGTAATAGGATTCTAAATGGAAAACTAAGGATTGTGATGTTCCTGCAGCTGTCATTACTATTTTATGCAGCACCTTGCCCTCTTCAACATTTTGTATTTATACAACCCCTGTGAGACAGAGAGAACCTCTCACCTCTGTCTTACATTTCTAGAAATGAGGCACAGAAACATGTATGCTCTCAGGAATATGGACTAGATTTCTAGTTCTAGTTCTGCTTTTTCTAGTGACTCTTACTAGGGCAGTTTTTAGACATTCTCTTCCCAGCTCTCTTTCTGTTCGGTAGTCCAAAGCTACCATGCTGATACTGGACTGGAAACGAAAACCCACCTCTGTCCGCACTTTAAGCTGATACACCAGACTATGAACAGAGATGGATGAGGTGGTGTCCTTTCAGAATGGTTTCTTAAGGTCAAGGGCAGAGAGCTGGGAACAGTGATATTCTAAAGCATCCCTGGGATTACTGTCAGACATGCCTTATCTTGGCTGACTCTTTCTCCAGATGTTCTTATTTTGACTGTTGATCCCTTTGACTATTGAGGGAATCTGCACAGTGGGCACTGACTTTTAGATGGGACTAGTTAAGAGAAATACTTCCCTCCCTTATTCCCTGTTTAAATACCATAGTGCCTTGTGCAGCCAGCCCTAACAGATGTATTTCGGTCACAGAGGAAATCTGTGGCAAAATTGGGATTCAAATCCTAGGTCTTCGAAACACTCAAAGTGACAAAGTGTAAAGCATCATAATTCTCAGCTCATTGGGATTTACATGGATATTCTCTTCAAAGCCAATAAGGATATTAATGTGAGTAAAACTTGTAGGATTAAGTCCTGAATTTCTGTTGGTCTGAATTCTTGCTGCTACAGAAATGTTGGTATGTCTTTTTCCTTAAAAGAACCGGGCAGAGTTGTAGCAGGGTACTGGCAAACATTTTAGAAAAGCATGTTATGATAGTAACCTTGTACAGAAATACTGAGTTACAGTACTTAACAACATTACCTGCCAGAGAAAACTTGGCAAGTCTTCTAATTTGGTCAGTGAACATTGCTAAAGAGAAAATTAATTTGTGAGAAATTCATAGCTCAGCAGAAAGCATTCTTGGTCCTTCAGCTGTGTACTCTGGAAGGGAAATATTCAAATAAATAAAATAAACTCAGCATTCTATATTTACAACAGGAGGAAAGGGACTCAGAAGGTCTCTTACAGTGCTAGTAATTATCTTGTATTTACTTTTTCACATATCATTGCGTAGGTTCTTGTAAAAATACCAAGATGACTTTTATATCACTGAAACTCTATTGTATTTATTTCTGCTTTGCACTGTTTTAAGTTGTGAAAGAATCAGGTTCTCAGCATTTGCTAGGCAAAGTTGGCATCAGTGTCAATTCATTTAGCCCCTTGACATCTCCATGAAGTACAGTTTTTGATTTTGTTGGTGAAATTAATGAAGGAGAGAAATCTAAATTCTTACTTCTGCATAAATCCATTCATGCCAAAATGGATCATTCCAGCAGAATTGTTGTTAAATGATTCTTAGGAAAATCCCTAAGGTCACACAATAAGGATGTGATGCTTCAGTGCAATGCAGTTAATGAGAGCAACTAATGGAGATGCACAAGTCACAGCTGGCATTGCAAGGCCTAAGGCTTCCAAAATCCTAATCTTTTGTTAACCTTTTTTAATTTTAAATTCTTATAACCTGTTTTGGGGTTCTGGAGAGATTCAAACTTGTCATGAAATCCTGTTTTCCTCCTCCATTAGTGTTCATCCTCCCTTCTGCGCTGGTAGCACTTATTCCTGGCTTTGGCTGAATTGTATGTATTTTGTTCTGAAAGCCTTTTGTTTGGCTCCTAATCATGTCTGATGTGCATGAGCTACATTCTTCATCTCAATTCTTTTCCAACAGTGGTTAATCTACTGCAAAGAATGTTTCATAGTGAAGAATACCTATTGGTTTAAGGTAATTCTTTATTGGATTCTCTTGGAGATAAATGTATGCATAGAGAAAGGGGGCTCTTGGTAGGAGGCTAATTAGAAGTTCATGGGCTAAGCTGTTTTCTGGAGTAACTCTACTGAACTCTGTTGAAGTAAGATTAGATGAAAATTTGGCCTTCCATCAGGAGAAACCTTAATTAATAAGTTGTTTAAAGGCTAAACTGTGCAAACAGCATGAAGAAGATTCTGTGGGATGAAGATCTGACTAGAAGAAAAACAACAGATTTGCCTCTTCCTTCAAATTGGAACAAAAAGGGCTAAGTAGATCACAGTTTTGGCAGTATTTGTGGTTAAGAAATTTAATGCTGAACTTAAGTCCTTTGAAAAGCCATCAGACTGCTGCCTCTAACAGGAGGCTCTAGAGGCTCTAACTAGAGCTCTAACAAAAAATAAAATCTAAGTACCTAAGTTATACCAGTCTTCTACACAGAGGGGTGATTTGCTTTAAGCAGAGACCTCTTGTGATGTCCTAAAACCCTTTGGCAATTGCAAGGAAATAAAAACCAAACCAAGCGAAAAAACAAACCAACCTAAACAAAAAAATCGCCCCTAAAACACCAAATTCAGAACACATTGTTCAGGGAAGAGGTATTTTCATCCATACTAAATGCCTCAGCCACCACTGTGCTCAAGGATTTTTTGAGTTTTCAATGTCTTTGTGCCCATAGAATTATCTTGCACTAATGCAACAATATGTAAGTTGTTGTTCCAAAAACCCTGGGCCCAACTCCAGATTCATCATGTGGACTTGAAAAAGCCAACATCCTTTGGAGTTACAAAAATAGTACTGGGTTATTTATTTATATAGCATCCATAATTTTGCAGGTTGCTTTGCACTCCAAAAAAAAATTCTAGTCCCTGGAAGGGTAGTGCCACACAATGAATTTTGGCTGCTAGGTTTAAATAAAAAGAAAAACTGTAATAAATTCTGAGAATTAAAAAAAAAATGAAATCTTATATCGAATCTCTTCCATCCTCTGTATTTTAAATATTTCTGCAGTGAATGAATTTAATTTCTAGCCTAAATAAAATGCAGAGAAGAATTGCCCCAATATCTCCTAAAAAAAGAATTAAACTAGCACACTGGAAGGATAGAACTCAACCATCTGTTGCTGGGTTGTTGAATCAATGTCAAACTCGGCAGCATATGAAAGAGTGACGTACAGTACAGTCTACGGAACAGGGCAGATATTTTTGGTGACATCTGGATGCTTTTTATCTACTACACAAACAAGGATTTTGGGGACAACAAACTCTTAACCGTATGTGCTTAGAATATCTACAAAACCAGAAAAAAGCTCCATGATGTTTGCTCGCCAGGTTACACATTTCTTTCTCTTCAAAAGGCCTACTCTTCGAGGAGGCAGACAGTTATAACAGGTTATATCATTTCTTTACTTCCTCAATTCTTATTTCTGGTGCACATTTTCTTAATGAGTTTATGAGTAAGGTGGCCAAACCCACACATCTTTTCCTTGGATGACTAATTCACTTTGGGCTTAGCAACTCATCCCTGACATCAATGATCAGCACCCCTGCTGACTGCCATGTAAAATGTTTACATTTTATGGTTCTAGCTCAAGTACAAGAAAAAGCAAAAATGAACCACTGTTGAATGAAATTTGGAGACTTGGTATTGAAGAATACAATGGTCATATTTAATCGTCTTACAGTTGGCACCTGCTAAAAATTTACTGTTCCCAGTGGGATTGGTGGTAGTTCTGTGCTAACGTTATTGGTGTAATAGCGACAAAATTCCAGTGATTTCATTGGAAACATCTGTAATAAAAGCTTTTCATAGCTTTAGAATTGTACTTCGGGGTGGATGAGGGTTGTGTGCTTTTCTTCATCTTTTTTTTCACAGTGGTGTAATTATCGGTCATAGTCTGTCTGAGAAAGCAATCCAAACACCTGTGAACAAAGGAAGTGGTTTCCATACATTGTACATGAGAGTTCTCAGAATAGCTCCTTTACTCGTATTCAGCTGTCATTTCAGTTAGGTTTGAATTTACAGAAAAGAAAGAGACATCTGGTTCTTGCTTTGAGTTCTCCATGGGAAACACAATAGCAATAATTTCACTAAAGAAGGCTATCTATCAGTGATGATGGGACTATTTTGGATTTATTTAACTGTAGAGTGGACACTTTTCTTCTTCAGGTAGCGGTGTCTCAGATTTTGGGGTACATTTCTTACCCTGTCCAGGCTCACTCTATGAAAGAATGGTTGAATGAAGAGTTCAGCCATGAAACTCAAAATACTGTGGGTTTTTTAAACTTCAGTCAGGTCACTTATGGACCTCAGTTAGGGGCAATAATGGTACACATTGGATGGTTTTCCATTAATAATTAGGACCTGATTATATTTGCAGTCTCATTTAAAACAAATATCATTTCAGTGGCCTTAATGAAATCAGGAAAATCAGAATCAGTGTTTTCATATATTTTCCTGATCAAAAGTGTAATGTGGTATTTCCCCTAAGTCACCGTCACCTCTTACAGACCTGAATTTTTGTCCATTTCTGTTTTCTCAGTGTGATTTTAGTTAATCAAGAGGTTAATTTGGAAGCAATTTGTAGAGGACATGAAAGTCTTCAGGTCTTGGTGAACCTGCTGGGAGGTAGGCTCATCTGTTTGTAGGAGTTGCTCAGTGCATTGTCAGGTCAAAGATGAGTATTTAAAACCAAAAAGTAAACCTATGTTTTTAAAACCTTGTAGAAGCATAAGAATATACAAACAGTTGTACTGTGTCAGCTCAAATGCCCATCAGTCCCAGTATCCGTTCTCTGCCAATGGCAGCAGCAGATGCCAAGGCAGTGGTACTTTGTTGGTATGCCTCCTGTATGGATAACTTCACCAAGTATATTAATATTTTCTGTATTGCTTTATATTGATGGTCATGACTGTTTGAGCTGCACAGGTACCTAGCAGGAACTCAGACAGGAGAAGACATTATTGTTGCTGGTTGTAGATGGAAATCAGTGGCAAGGGAGGTGAAGTGATTCTCCTGAAACAAGACAGGAATTCTGTTCGTGGAGGAGTGAGTTGAAACCAGTTCTTCAGTCTCAGTCCGACATTTATGCTGCAAACACAGTTTTTCCTCCCTCATGGGACTTTGGTTTTGCCAGAATAAAAAGTGAGTCAGGAACCTTAGGAATTGGTCCAACGGAATGAGTATAACTGACATTTGACGATCAATCTGACCTTTAATGGTTTTTCATGTTACTGACATAAAACGATTGCTCACACAGCTCTGAACAGGGCCAGTCTAAAACCCCCTCCACTCTGAATCATTCTTTATTCTCTTCTTGGAAGCGTTCCTTCTTTGCTTCTTTGTTGATATGTGATGTTTTGTGCTGGTATGAAAATAATGATGATAAAAATAATATGATTCAGGGGTAAAACATTGTGTCAGTCAAATTAGGTTCTGAATGGTTAGTAGGAAGAAATAGTACTTCTTTGTGGCGATGTCCTAGGCAATTAGATATTGAGAGAATGATGGACCTTGAATGGCTGATCTGTATTGTCTCATTCTGCATTCTCTGGACAACAGAAATCTGAAGGAAGAAATTGTTCAATTTTCAAACCTTGTTTTAAATAAATAGTCATTGACATCAACAGTGAATACTGTTGCTTGTCTGCCTAGTATTTGCATTTAGGAACCCACTAACTGAGATCCTATTGTGATTTTAGGAGTGGCAAGGTGTTAGATTTAAAGTATACTGGACTGTACATAAAGATCACTGTTTGATCAAACTGATCAGGCATATACATCCTGGAAGCACATCATTGTATTAAAACATTAAACCACAGAAACTTACTTTTTTAAATTGCTTTGATCAATTTTCTTTGCTTGCAACCTAGACTCCTGGCAAAACATACTCTTAAATTTATGCATATGAATAACTGCACTGGGCACTGGTGAGGCCCCACCTCGAATACTGTGTTCAGTTTTGGGCCCCTCAGGACAAGAAGGACATTGAGGTGCTGGAGTGTGTCCAGGGAAGGGCAACAAAGCTGGTGAAGGGTCTGGAGATCAGGTCTGATGAGGAGCAGCAGAGGGAGCTGGGGGGGTTTAGCCTGGAGAAGAGGAGGCTGCGGGGAGACCTTATCGCTCTCTGCAACTGCCTGAAAGGAGGTTGTGGTGAGGTGGGGGCTGGTCTCTTCTCCCAAGTAATGAGTGATAGGACGAGAGGAAATGGCCTCAAGTTGCGTCAGGGGAGGTTCAGATTGGATATTAGGGACTTTTTTTTCACTGAAGGCTTGTCAAGTATTGGAACAGGCTGCCCGGGGAAGTGGTTGAGTCACTATCCCTGGAGATATTTAAAAGATTTGTAGATGTGGTGCTTAGGGACATGGTTTAGTGGTGAACTTGGCAGTGTTGGGTTAACGGTTGGACTTGATGATCTTAAAGATCTTTTTCAACCCAAATAATTCTGTGATTCTATTTTATGACTTCAGTAGGATTATTCATATCCATAATGTGTATGTGAATCATCCATGATGTGTATCTATAAGATCTATTTGAGCTAACTTTATTTCATGTGGCATTTGTGCAATCTATTGGATCAGGAAAGTTAAAAAAAAAATCAACACTTATAGCCCTTAAGTAATTGAAATAAGTCATATTCTCCTCTTATTTATTTACCTGTACAACTATGCTTGCACGTGTAATTACTGGGATTGTAAATGAGGCCAAGATCAAGCCCAGATAATTCCCACTTGAAAGAAGATATTGCTTCTCATCTGTGGATAGTAGATTTCCTTCTCCTACATGGATTTTGTCATTCAGACTATAATCCTTTCTTGTGAACTTTTATCAGACATTAACTTCTTAGGAACGTGTATTACAGCTTGGATGCAGAAATTTGTTTTTCGCAAAGCTGCTTCCTGAACATAAGTTTGGCTGCTACAGTCTTTGTCACAGGGTGATACAAATATAGTTTGGCCTCCTATTTTGAATATACTGCAATTCAATCAGCAATGTTCCTTCTACATTCTTAGCATCATCTGCCTTGGATGTGGTTGGTAGCACACTTTCTCACTTCAGAGAGCTCAGACACAGTGGACCCATCGTTCTCTACCTTAAAATACCTTAAGCTTGGAATTCCATCCCTGGCTTTTAAAGCTTCTGACAGTTGACCCTTCTTGCCACCTCCTCTTATACCCAGTTCTCTGAATTCCTTCATTTTTTTCTTTGCTTCCTCACTTCTCTCCCACATGTAGAGGTTTATCAATACTAACTTCATGGAAGATCTTTCTCATTATTGTTCTACTCTTTTCAAACTCTACCAATTTCTCTCCCTGACAATCCCTAGGAAACACCACTTCTCTGCCAGTGTCATTTAAATGCTGCACCTCTGCAAACCACTGTGTAATACTTGCGATAAGGAAGGATGCCCTATTAAAATAAATTGCATTGTCTCTCTGACTTCTGCTGAGCAAGCTTAATGTTCACTCTTCCTGCTCATCCTGGCTCATATGTCACACTATGTTGGTAGGGGCTATTTTAGTCCAGGGGTTCTCTGATTTTGTGGCTGTCCTCATCCTATCCAAGACAAGGAGTTTCTATTCTTACAGGTGATACTTGATATTAGCTAAGACTAAAAAGAATCAAAATAACAATCACATTATTGTTCATTGTTTTGCAAATGTACACCAAACTGCACAGAGCAGGCAGAAGACAAGAAAAAATTATTATTATTGTATATTCCTTGTTATATGGTACTTAAACATGCTTTTGTGTAAGATTCTGTCCTGTCTGTTCAGTCCTCATTGCCATTTTCCCCCTGCAAAATCTTTGGAATGCTGTTCTGTTTGCAGAGGTTGCTTCCTCCCTTCTGACTGACTTCAGAGAGATAGCACGCTATGCTTTATGAGGCTCCCATTTGTACAGCATCAATTTTGGATTACTAACTCGTGGAGTTTTTCTGGAAATATTACTTGTATTTGCAAGAAATAGAATTTACAGCCTCAAGCCTAATTTTCAAATCTAAATTAAGTGGAAGCATTTCTTATGCTTGATAGCCACATTTCTCCACCTGGCTTACAATTTTGTTCTTTTCATTTTGTACGCATACCCAGCCTGCATCAGTGAAGAAAACACGTATTTGCAAAAGACAAATTGAACATGGTAATCTGTTGTGTCTGCAAAAGTGGGTATAAAATGTTGGAACCTGGCAGAAAATTTAATTCAAAATAGCTTAAAGGAAAAGAAGATAGTTAACGTGTTTCATTAAAAACTAGGAAAGGGATTCATATGTAAAGGGATGGTTTTAAAAATGAAGCCATACACAAGTGTCATAATGAATGAAAGCAAGTGTCTTCACTTACCAAGTGTGCGGTGACCTATTACAATACCAGCAGAAATGTATGAGCACTGGCAACGTAAAGTATGCTCAGTGTGCCCAGTGCTTCCTAAAAAATCAGACCTCCTGTTCGTACTCTGTGCGAGTTGTCTGACTGAGAGAAGCCCAATTGCTTTTGGACCCCTTGTGTATGTGCAGTAGAATTGATATGAACTCACGTTGTCTACATGTCTGGATTTCCAGACGTCTGGCAATAGGGTTGGAGCTACAGCTTTGGTGTTGCTACTGCGAAGCATTTAGAAATCTAAGACAAGTATCCAAAATTTCCAATTTCCATGGGAAAAGAATATCCAGGAGAAACCCGGATACCGGCGAAACCCAGATGTAGGCTATCTCTACCTATGTGAGTTGCACTGTAGAAACAACATTATATGTAGAATTGAGATGCTTATGTCTTTGACAACACCTGTGTATACTGAAAGCTTGACTGGTGAGCAGAACTGTATAGTACAGCCAGTTTATTGACAGCAGTTATTTTCTGTGGGAAATCTTGGAGGGTTTTTTGTGACTGTACTCATTTTAGAGTTACAGTATATACTTAGTGTGATTCCATGCATCATCCCTTCAGTGCTTTTGACTTTCAGAAAAAAAACCACAACCAACCCTGCAACCCTTTAAAAAAGGAAATTTATTATATTTAAAAATATTTTTCAACTTCAGTACTGAAAATCAAATTTTTGTCTGAAACCGGGTTCTGTTCATTACTATAAACAACATATTCATGGAAAGAAAGGAAACCGCAGACTAACACAATCATTCCAGCAGAATGCCTTTGTTTTGGCAAAGGAATGTAGATAATTTCTACTGGTTGGGTTTTGAAATTGAAAGGGATTTGAATTAAATATTGAAGGTAAACTGTAAAAGTTAAACTGTGAGTGTCTTATATAGCGAACTGTGAGATTCGTATACACCTTTATTGGACATATTCACACTAGATTCACCTTTATTGGACATATTCACACTGGATTCAGTGAATGAAAGCTGACTGAAAGCCCCAGGATCTGATATCATATGATGAAGATATGTAATTTTTTTTTTAATTATAAGCTATTTCTCAAATACCTTATAGTCCTCCTCAACAAAAGAGCTGTCATGAGACCTGTCTGGCCTTCTTTATTATCAGATGTATCTGGCATAAAAATATTTTTTTTTGCTATGGATTTTCAGGCTGCATTTGGTAGATTGTGTTACAGGGATATTCCAGTTTTCTTCATTTTCTTCTCAGCTGCAGATTTTAGGCAAGAGTTTAAAGTTGCTGCAGCTTATGGAGAGATCATTGGTTTTTAAATACCTGGTGACTTTAATTCTTCCACAGTTCCTCCATTTGTGTGGGCAGAGAAAGGAAAGAGGTAGACCTGCAATTAGCTTTTTAGTGTTCCTGAATTCAGCTTCATGTTTGCAAGACTGTTTCCTGTGTAAGGCACAAAGCAGTTCCTACACTTTACAGGAGTGCATTCCGAATATCTATTGATGCTTACTTCTGTACTATCTGGAGTTCTCTATGGGACAGAAAGTTAATCCCTGAAATGTGTAAAATAAGAAATTAAGCTTAATTAACAGTCTCTCATCAAAGTTTGTCTCATAGTTTATCACGGTCTCCCCAAGATGGTTTCCCCTGTAAGGCTGGTGTTTAGGTGTTCACACTTTGCTAAGAGAGTCCTCTCCTTCCAAATGCCAAAAGAGCTCAAACATTATGCAGCACTTTTTGCCTTTCACAAGCGTGGAGCCTACCAATGTTTGTTGTGACGTAGGTTAGTCTCTTCCTGGCAAGACAACGCTGCTTTGCCAATGGAAGGTACTGTTTCAGGATTTGTAGTGTGGAATGAAAAACAAAGCAAATCCTCCCATCTTGCTCTTCTAGCCCCAGCATGGATTTTTTTTTTTACTGCTCCGTAAGATTGAAGATTTTTTTATAATGACCATGTTCTAGCCTCAGTTTTTATTTCAAGTTTGATGACTCCTTTTTTTTTTCTCTCTCACATGGCTGATTGTCTTTCATATCTGGACATTGGTTTTCCGTAGTATTTCCAACATAACTCCATTGTAGCATGCAACAGTTACTGTAATTCATTCTTCCTATCCTAGGCATACCCAGATGACCCACACCCATCTTGTACTTCCTTGTTTCAGCAGAAAATTAGCCCATCAGTACCAGCAGGTCATAGTACACAAACAGGAAGGCTGCCACACTTTTTTATGTAAGTAATGTCATTGCTTCCTATTTCCTCTGTGAGCACATTCAGAACCACTGTTTAAAGTTTACATTCCATTTTATCAAGTCTAATGGAGCTGTACAACACAGAAGAAAGTGTTCTGTAGGCAGAAGTAAATCAGCTTGACCTTGTTCACTTGCAGAAGGTCTTAGTTGCCTTTATTGACTGGAAAGAACTGAATACATGCAGCAGTTCTGGACACCTGGCCTGTAGCATAAGGCAAATTTTATATATTTTAATTATTTCTGTGATGTGTTTGCTAGAGTTTAGTTTTAAAGAGATACTGTTCCATGTAGTAATTTATTTATGAAATCCACAAGGCTTCCCAAGGCCTGAAGCAGCAGGATGATAATGATTAATGAAGGCAGACAGTACGTGGCTATGAGTCCCAGCATAGCTCACGTTAGGAGTGTTCTTCAGGCTTCATGGGAAGCGAGGAGGAATGATCTACTGAGACACAGTATTTTGAGTCTGAATATTCTACCATACTTAAGATACACGCTGCATTTGTAAATTACATATAGGAGGATTAGATGTGAATAGATTTTCTTATGAGTTACAGTAAAATGAAAAATACAGCTTTCTATGAGTAGTGAAATCTTTATTATATGATCAACATATAGCTGTAAAATGAGACACTTGTTACTGTTCTTTTGATATTACCTATGAAGGCTTGTGTAGGAGCTATATTCTATTACTGTCTCTGTTATAGAGGATCTGGAGACCCTAAGTAGCCTCTGGCACCAGGAACTGTGAAATGTAAAATGGGAGTAGGTCTTCATCCTGAAGAACTTGCGTTCTAAGCAGCACATGAAGATGAAGTGATGATCCAAAGATTATACAGAGGAATGATGGCAGGCAGAGGATTAGAATCCAACTGTGTTGACAACAGTTCTAGCCACGTTGCTTTTCTGTGGGACTTTGGTCTTTGTCAGTGTTGCAGCTGCTGTGTTCTGAAGAGACAATGTGCATTAACAGAAGCACTGTCTCCTTCAATGGTCTGTCACACACCCAAGAGTACTAAGGCAGTGCAAAGTCTTTGCAAAGCTGAAACACAGCTGCTCTTCATAACCAGATATGCAGTTGTTAGACAGGAATGTGCCGCATAGCCAAATGAGGAGGTTTTTGTGTCAGGGAATGACTCAGAATGCACAGGCCCACAGTTGTGTCTCCAGTGGACAGAAACTTCTTAAGTGGAGATGCTCTCTTTGGATGAAGTGTTGGTTCTGTGCTATGGTAGATGTGGTGGTTTCCCATGTCCTCCTTATAACATGAAGACAGAACGCTGTACTTATAATCCCTATTTATTGAAGATTTGTAGAGGTGTATCTTGCACAAGATGCATTTCCAACTTTCCCGTTCCTGTGTTCATTGCACTTTTATTTCTGCTGGGCTGAGTGTTCTCACTGTAAGACCAGAGAAGATGTCTGCTCTCTGTCTAGGTGCACAAGTACCAGACTCATTAGTATAAGCATGCAGAATCACGGAAAAAAAAAATCTCTAAAACTAGTTTACAATGCTCATAGAAGGAAAGCTACCTCTCATCCTGAAAAGCACCGGAATATTTGACATACTGAGCTGGATAGTATCTATAGTATACTGTTAGCCACGATATTTCAACCTAGATTTCTCAGCTGAGAGAGTATGATGAGGTTATTGGGCTAGTTACACAATAAACTCTGTTAATGGCAAAGAAATATGAAGAAAAAGATAGCAAGGAGGGTTTAATATTCCGAAGATGTAAGCTCATTGGACTTCACAGCAGACACGCCAGGTTCTGGCTCTTCATTCTTGGTCACTCTCTCATTCAATGTATTCCTGAGCAAACACAATGATGTGTATGTAAACATTTAACATTATCTACATAGCTAACAGCTGTTCAGTGGGAGGTCTCATATCACTAATCTTTGGTTTTTGTTTTTGTTTTTGTTTTTTTAACTTGCTAGAGGTAATGGTAATTCTGCCAGCTTTGTGGAAAAATAAGTGAAATTATCTTTGAGCACAGAGCTGACATCTCTGGATGCCAAAGCAGTTTTTGTTTTGTGTGAGAACTCAGATAGTGCCAAAAATTATTTCTTTTCTTTTTGCTCCTCTGTTATTAAAGCTAATGGAAAACTACAAAAACTAGAATGTAGTGTCAAGAAGAAGAAGAAGAATTGTTAATCTTGGATTTAAAAATTGCAAGAAATCAGCGTCACATGACAAAAATAAAAACTATTTCCTCCCCAAAAGGTATCATTTTGAGAAGAACACTTTGCAGAGGAACTGCTCTAAATATATGCAACTGAATCTTGTTCCTCAGAACAATCCAGCTTAGTTTACACATCACATCCACTCATCTAAAGAAACCCACAGGCAGAACAAAATGCCGGGATACCCAGTGGTAGGTACTATGGAGTAAACAGCTCTGTCTCACAACATTTGCAACCTCAAAAACAATGTGATATTTCATTGCAGAACATTTCATCCAGTTGTTGCAATGCATTTTTCTCTTTTATTTTCTGGCTGGTGAGGTCCAGTGTCTACACTCTTGAGGATGTATCAGGGCAGGCTGATTCCTGTATACAGAAGTTTGTGTTTCATCACCAAAAAAGCTCTCATGTGACTCATGAAAGCAAGCCAAGTACAATACGGATAGAGATGGGGGAGGGTTTAGGCACATAGCTGGTATAATGCAAGCTTAGTGCTTTCAGTTGCTTGCCCATTGAGCTCCAATGGATGTATTTGTGCTCTTGCCTTCCTACTAGAAAGGAAAGTTCACCCTTGTCATCTCAGGGACCTCCCAAAGATTCCCCTCTGGCCCCATCGGGTCCATGCCTGACGGTCCAAAGAGTTCATTCTCCAGGAGGGACAAGAGGATGTAGGCTTTCCCAGCCAACAAGGAAAGGATAACAATAAAAAGTACTGGTGATCCTGTACCCAGTCCATAGTAACAGCTGAGTTCTCAACAGTGTCTTAGATGAGGTAAACGTAAAGAAAGCATTTAACAGAGAGCAATGTGAGGTATTTTGTAGATTTTTATAGGGATTTCCTTTAGAAAATGAACACTGTTCTGAGCAAATTTTTCTGAGCCATCACTACTCCCAGTTCTTCCTCCCCACATTTCTTTTCTCAAACTCCTACTCCTTATTTTGTTAGAAAAGTAGAAGTTAACTGTTAGGCCATTGTGTTCTTCAAAATGAGTCAATTCTGCCATATCCAACAGAGTTCAGTTTGAGTTTAGCTTCTGACTAAGACAAAGTAAAATTAAAATGGGGAAAGTGGCACAGGGCTTAGTACTGTGTCTGCTAATTGCTCCAGTACTTTAATTTATTGTGACAGCTCTCCATGATGCATTATCATTCTGGTGGGTCCCCCCACCTTTTGCAGCTTTTGCTTAGATTAATTTCTGACTGTTGCTGCACCTCAGTGTGCTGAGCACTTGGCACAATTTGCAACTATTAAGTCTGGTCCTGAGTTTGCTACTATTAAAGTTCATATTTGATCTTCTGCCTCTTGTAATCACAGAAGGCGACATGGCTTTGTTGATGCTTTCATTTTCTGCCTTTCCCCCTCTTCTCTCTTTCCTAATGCATTGCAAACAGATTGTTACAGCCTGAGTGAACTGCAGTGCTGCAGAGTATGAGGCAGGAGGGCTAGTGTCATGGAGGTAAAACAAAGGGAGAAAAAAGTAAAAAAACAAAGCTAAAGATTACTTAATGCACTACTCACAGAATAAAAGTGTTGGTATTTTTGAAAAGATATGATTTACAAAATGTGTAAAATCTATAACGTCTACTAGGACATTGACTTTGCAAGTTACATGTGCTGCACTTACCTACTCTCTGCCAGGTGCTATGCTATCAACAATTGCCTGAGGAGTGCAAAGTTGCTTTGTATTAGATTCAGTGGGAGCAGCGGATAGGTTTGGACTGAAAGGAAACAGAACACTAAGAATCGAATGGGCAAAAACCTTTTCTCCCCTACACTGAAGAAAACAGGTTTAAATGAAACTAGGGTGGGAACTGTATAGCGAGGTGTCGCTTGCAGCGTTATTAGTAAACCATTGCTTGGTGTGTATGATCCCATCAGGGCCTGATCATCACAGGAAACTTATCTGGCCTCTTTAAACAGAGCTTTAGGGTCACATCTGGTTGCTTAAAGAAATAGATAAAGAAACTAGCTGGATTTTGAAATTTACTTTGAAGTCAGTATGAGTCAGGTATGAAAAGACATATTTTTGACACTGTAGCTAGATACTTACCTGAACCTTTACACATATAGGTGTACTTCTGCAGCTCTGGCTTGCAGCCTTTTAGCTCAGCAGTAAGATTCAGAATATCTGATTTGGAGATTGGGGGTCATAGTGATACTTGAGATAAGGGTTGCTATGCTTGGCCATGTCTCTTCCTGCTGTATCTCATTTTGTAGAGGGAAAATAACAAAATACTGAAAGTGTTGGCAAGTCCTCTTCTACACTTTGTGTTTTGATTCCAATGAGAAAAAGTACTGTTTCTTGTGAAAACCAAATACTCATTGTACTTTAATAGAGACAAAATTAAAAATTAAGGTTCCTTGATGACCCTGCATTTCTCTTTTTTCCAGATCCATCCTTTGGTTCTCTAAGCTTTTTTCCAAATGTCTGGATTTTTTTAAAAGTTTGTTTCCGTTCTTATTTTTGTGTTCCACAATTTCCTTCCTTTTTTTTTTCTTCTACAACCTTCCTGAACTCTTATTTTTCTCCATTGTTCCCCGTTTTGTGTCTTTCCATTATGATCATTTGTTTCAGTCACTGTTATATTTCTCTTGTCTGCTAGTCTTATCAAATGAGAGGTCATCCCCAGACTTTCAATATTTAAGATCTGGGTTGGAATTGCAAAATGTAAATCCCAAATTAAAACTTGTCAAAGTTCAGAACATTTAAACGTGGGAGGAGAGAGGGACCTAATTTTATATCTTTGTTATGATCTGTTACTATTTTTTAGTTAGTATTAGGGCAAGGAATGCCTACGGGTGTGGTGCGCTCCTGTGTAGTAAAAACAATTCTTGCCTTTGTGATTTGATTAACCTTCATAAATAAAACAAAGAAAGTAAAATAGGGGGTTGAGGGATTATGAAGGTAAAAATGATTAAATTATTTCTTTAGATCATCCAGGAAATCTGAAACTAGATCTCCTGAATCCCATTCTGGTATCTTAGTCACTTCTTTCTTTCCTATTTAGATCTGAGATTTTGTGTCAAACTTCCCTCCTTCCACTCCCTTCTTGGGCTGAAGAATTAGATAATCATATGCCAGTCTTGAAAATGTACCCTTCTTGAAATTTATGGCCAAACTTGCTTAAGGTCCAGGAATTAACTCTGCATTTCTTATGGAAAGAGCAGTAATTTCAGGATTTGGTTAGAAGAAAAATGTTGCTGATTGAAACCGTGAGCTGCAAGAGCCCCTTGTCCTGTGGGCGAGACGAGCTCTAGAGCCAAAAGGTCTATCTCTCATTTAAGGAATAAATACCAGACCAAACTCTGGTGTGTCTCTGTTGATTTTTGTGCTTAAAATTCACTCTCCATTAACGATTCATTGGGTAAAGCCGTCTGCCCACATAGTGCCTGAATCAAACAATTATTCCTACACAGATTACAAATTTAAAATCAGAGAAGCAGGCATTCTGTCAATGGTTAAATGACTTATTTGACAGTAGGCCATTCTTTCAAGAATAAAATGCTCAGAGAGAAATGAGTGGGCTCAAAGGGAGGCTAAGGCTATACATGATGCCAAGAACTACACATGGTTCTCACATAAATATGTCCGTAATAGTTACTCTTAATACTTCGTTGATTGATAGGTCATAAACTTCCGACACTAAAAGTGCAGAGATAATGAAACAAAGGGAGTTTCAGAAATGGAAGGAAAGCCAGGGCATTTTTCCAATTCATTTTTTGAATGTACAGAGCTATATTTCTCTTTGTTTGTAGCTCAAATTCTCGAGCTTGCCAGATTTCTGAAAAAGAATCTTTTGTCCTTGTCCAGTAACTATCTTGATAATATGTAGAAAGAGCAGGAGTGGAAAACACTGATGCAGCTAAATATTCACCATGTCCCTCTATTGATAACAGAAGAAGGGCTGGGTTAACACAAAGACATGTCATTAGGAGTTTTGGTGATATGATCCACTTCCAAAAGGAAATTCAAAAGAGGCATGTTAGGTCCATTTCAACACACATCTAAAATATCAAGGGTACGCTGCTTTTAGGCAAGAATTAGAATGCAGAAGTAATGGATAGCTGTGCTGCTCCCACTGTATCTGAACCACGGAAATATGGTACTTCAGGGCCAGAATTTAGAGAAGGAACTTGTATTGCGTTTAGGAACCCACATATATATCCAGATTTTTAAAAGAGTACATGTCAGTAAATGCTGGCTTTATCAGGTAGCATGAATCCTTTTTGGAAATCTGGCTCTCCTGTAGGTGTTTGAAGGGGGACGAGCCCTTTTGAGAGATCTGTACGTAAACATTCATTACAAAAAGCCTTTGTCATACATGACTGATCAGATACATGTTTTTCAGACTGATAATACCAGAGTTTGTTTTAGGCTGTTTTAAGACCATACTTAGCACTTAGAATCCTCAAACTGTAAAGCATCAAGAAGGCATCTACAAACCATGGGATACCATTTCCCTACAGATGTTTTGTAGCTGCTGCATTTCGCTCCGCTAATTCTGTCTGCCCTGGGTTAAGACCTTGACTCCTTTCTCTACACCGCTTTCTGTCCCAAAAGAGATGCCTGAAGGAGTGAGCTCCTTCAAAGTGCTGGTGGAAAAAATAGCAATGACTGTATATACACAGTTCCTCCTGGGCACTATGCAAATGACACCCAGTCCTCAAATCTGAAGTCTAGATTAAGAAATTCTGCTTTGTCATTTGTTGTGTTTTCTTTCATTGCACTCACAAACCAGGAGTTTCAGATGGCTCTGCTCTTCCTGAGGTGAAACGTTTTCCAGGACCTCTAAATTACTTTTTTTCTTTTCCTTCTGTTGCCAGAGACAGGGCACCATTCCTTTGCAAAAATAGTTGAGCGGATGCTAGGTTAGTTGAATTGTATGTTATTTTCTCTGATTTGTACATTTATTCTTCTCTTGCATTATGAATCTTCATATCTTTCTAGCACTGACACGACCTATGTTAATATAGCATCAGAGAAACCTTTTGTTCTCACATATGAAGGCAGTAGGACAGAGTGTTGCTATCACCATCTTAGTCTGAACCACAGAACATATGTGATTTGCCCAGAGTAGAGAAATGAACTCACATATATTTCAGCACCTAACTTTTGGCTTGTTTATCCTTTCTGAAGATTATATTGGCTAAGATAGGAAAGACATTCAACCTGGTTATTGTACATAAAATCCACTTTCTATTACTCCACTAATCTGCTGTGAAATTACAGAGATAGAATTAAAATATTGGTCATTAAAATAATTTCAAATACCTAAACTCTAAAATACAGCACTGTTAAACTGTGTGTCTGTCACTCAGTTCGGCTGAGCGCTGCCCTATCTCGGTACAGAGCCTGGGCTAATCAGGAGAGTAATTATTCACTGTCCACGCGGTGGCACCCTTGGCAGGTACGTGAGCCCATTGCTGACTTGGCCACCCCTTGCAAGAGAGCGTCTTCACTTGGCTTCTTCCAAAATCCTGGGGTTTATGAAGGAGCTTGAGAACGTGCAAAGGTCCATCTGGAGGAATGACATTTTATCTAGATGTGAGTTTCCTTATTGTGTCAGAGCTTCTACGGCTGCATCAGGCATTTGAGGTCTTTAACTCAGCTGTATTTTCTCTCCCCATGAACTGACAGTTTAAAAAATACTTTGTAAATCACAAAGAAAGGGACAAATCCCACTTTACTCTTTCCCTATATATATTAGTCTCTGCTATCCAAGCAACCTGAATTCTCATCTGTTTTTTTTCAACTCCGTGTCTCCTTATTATGCCTTCTTGTAAAGGCATAATATTTGCTGGTTGTAGGACTGTTTTCTTTCCCTTTTTGCATATCCTTTATTTGGCTCAAAATACATCTTTCAGCAGAATCACGATGTTTCTGTCTGCTTTGTACCACACAGGGGTATCTGTTCTCAAAAACTCCTACTCAGGAAGATTTCTTTCCCATGCTTCTTCCTATGTGCTGTTTTCAGGTGGTACCATCCTCTCTGACCCGAGTATCTCTTTGTTTTACTGATTCCAGTGCCACATTTGCCAGTCTTTAATGAGGCCGTGGCTTTACCAAAGCAGTAGGGCAACTGTGTGCGGGGAAGCCGAGGGAAAGTATGGGAAAACCAAGTGCGAATTCAGGAAAACGCTCTTCTGAACAGAGCTTACATTATTTCTAGCAGAGAATGTGGTCTGTCTGATACCAGTGTCTGGTTTGCCTTGTTTCTAGTGGGTAGTCCCTTTGAGGTGAATAACAAAACTCTCTCAGGCAGCAGTAACAGTGAAATGACAATAATGGGAAACTGTAGAAGGCAAGTAATATTCTGGAACTGGCCCACTTAAATATCATTTGTTCCAGATGTTCAGAATGATCCATTCTTTAACTGTTGTGACATTTATCATGAAAGCTGACTACAATGATGAATAGTATTTCCGT
This sequence comes from Morus bassanus, assembly GCA_031468815.1. Classification (NCBI taxonomy): domain Eukaryota; kingdom Metazoa; phylum Chordata; class Aves; order Suliformes; family Sulidae; genus Morus; species Morus bassanus. The sequence goes on from CM062575.1 coordinate 38,450,811, forward strand.
TCCATTGGTCAAGACTTTAAAAAAGGTAAATAGTTTTTCATGTTTTCAATTAGTAAGTGCCAAATTTAAGAGGCCCTGAAAAAACTTGTTTCTCAGAGGTTCATGCTCAGCACCTTCTGAAATTGCAGTCCAAAACTCCCTGGTTTTTAGGGAGATGAAGACTTCCCCGTTACAGTTCAAAGATGGAACATTAACACCTGAGAAGAAATACCCTCCACTCTTAAAAACTTCTCTCCTCAAATGTATTCATAGACTGAGGCTACATAAAGTGATGCTTTGTTATTGTGGGTGCCTGTACTGAAAGATTTCTTGGACATATAGGTAGTGCCACAGAATTTATCAAAGTATTTCACACAAAGTTAAAAACAAAAGGGCAGGGAAAGCCTAACAGGTATAGTTGGATCTTACATGGTTTGCAGGTGTACTGCTCAGGCAAAACCACAAACTGTAAAGACAGCATAGCTTTCCAGAACTTTATCTTTGTTAAAGAGCTCCAAATTCTTCATGTTATGATGTAGGCTTTTGTTTTTCAGATTTTTTTTTGCTGAGTCCTTCTTTGCAGATCTGAATTCTTCCTTCATGAAAGCACGAGTCTTGGCTCTTAGTTCCGTATGTCCTTATAAGCCCACACCCTGAGCACAAAACAGTGTTGAAGATCACTCCCTCGTCTTATCCTGCCAAACACAAACTTTAAAGAGGTTTGGGATATGGGTGTTCTTTTGTCCTGCTCAACAGACCCCTGACTGAGATAATATCCTTAGGGTTATGAAGTATTATTGAAAGGAAGCACAAGAACACTATGCTCTAGTTCTCCTGCATGTGGCTTTAATTATAGATTCTCATGAATCCTTTTCATACCTGCTTTTAAATTTTTTTCTTGAAATCTCTTTCACTCTGTAATAATTCTGTTCAAATGAGTTGCTAAAACACTATATAGGAACTAAGTGGACAGAATTAAGGGATCCTGATACTACCTTTCATCTTCTTGTCTCTAATTCAGCCTGACAGACTGTGCAGAACAGCTTGAAGAACAGGGACCTCTTCCTCATGAAAGCATCTATAAATTCAAAGCAAAGGAGTTTGAGCTGCTTTTCATCATCCTAGGTCCGATGGCTGAATTTACATACCAAACAAAACAATGTCATCATCTTATAAAATAATGTTTGGGGAAAACATAGGTTTCAGGATTATTTTTTTATTCAATAATAGCAGCACTTTGTCTCTTTGAAATAAATATTTATACAAGCATTCACTGTAAAACAAGATAACCTAGGGTCTGAGGTCCTTCAGGGAAGTATCTCTCATTTTCTATGATGATTCTTTTCTGAGCTCTTTTATAAATATTAACCAGTGAGGTAGTCAAAAACCTGAAAAGTATTTTTGAATACTGAAAGGAGATCAGTTTCCTTTTTACAGATATGATCTTACTCAGTGTAAGCTACACCTGAGCATCTAAAAGCCGAATCTAGTCCTCTAGAAAGTAGAGGTGAATTAAGCCTTAAGTAAAAACAAAGTGTGCATTGACAAAGATGCTGTAGAATAGCTGCATTTCTGAAATGCTTATAGTCAGGATAAATTTCAGCCCTAGACTCCCTTCAGGTGTCTCAGAAGTTTCCAGTATACTGGTGATCTGAGGATATTAGAAAAGTTACACTTAACAATTGGATGCCAGCAAGGTATTAGTTTTAAGCAAACACCACCCCTACCCCCACCCCCCTTAAATCTTAGGTACTTCTTAAATTCAAGGATCTGAAGATGAGCTGGGAACTCTACTGTCCTAGAAACTGGCCTGGGTCAGGACACATCGTTGTGTCTGATTTGGTTTAAAATCTTTTTGGTGATGAGACTCCATTAACAGACTTGGCCTTGTCCATAAAAGACCAGTTCGCTGTTGATAACAGTAATTACTGTCGTATTCCAATTCACATTTTTCCAAACAACTGGTGTGCCTTCAGTACCTGCTTTTACAGGCATTTATTATGTTAACAGTTGAATCCAGGGGCCAGATATTTCAGGATGAAGAGTGGTAGTTTCACAACAGTCAAAAGAAGTTATGCTTCCTGCTGAAACTGAATTGGATTATATGGTAAACTGATACTTTCAAAGGAGCTGAAGGGATGTAACCCTTTCAGCTCTTGAAAATATCAGTTTACTGTATTATTTGAGAAACAAATACAAGCAGATCACCTTTGTGCAAATCTTGCCCAGAGAGGCAAAGACATTAGTCCATGGTGTGGAAGTACAACTCTTTGTTTTCATGCAGGATTTGAGAATCCTGAGTGCCCAGTTAGTGTCTCTGTTTCAATTTCATTTTTTGTAAAATGGGAGAATAGCAGTGCTGTCTCCTTCAGGTGGTAGGAGAACCGTAGAGGGTGGAGGACTGTAGAAATACCTGAGAGAGTTTGCAGTCTAGTCTTCCCTAGAAGTAACACCTCTTCCATAATGCTGGGGACCATCACTGATTGAAGACAAAATCTTCTTTGGCAGCCCTGCTGGAAAGAGTATCTTGTTTCAGTTGAACACAAGTTAAGACTTCCCCATTTGCTGTAATCTTTCTATGATAATATTATGTGTTTTTGCAGACTGTTATATTCTGTGGCATTAGAAGGTATGTGTAACAGCACTGGTAGGCAGCAAGCACATTAATCTATGTATTTTCTGGATAAAATAGACCATGCTGTTAGTTTGAATCTTTTCGCAGTTCGTTATTAAACATATCTGTTTGCTTTAGAGTAGTATCAGAAGCAGAGACCTGAGATCAAATCCTATTGTGGTAGGTTATATAAAGATCAAGCCCAGAAAGGTTTATTCTGTTTAATAAACAGGAGAAGGTGAAGAAAGGCAGAATAATTGCATATGTAAAGTAAGGAACAGAACACACCAAGATTATGGCTTGGTTTCTCCAAGTTATTTAGACACCTACCACTTGTGGATTGATACTTGTTTTCATGGAATATATTAAAACTTACGGAGTGAAAACAGAAGCTGGGACCCGAGATGGAAAGTAACTGCCTAGATAACTTGTCCAAAACTATATAGGACACTGCGGCTAGAAACTGAGCAAAATTCTGTTGAAATTTAGACATTAATCACAAGGCTGTTGCCCTGTAGTGTATGGTATTTCAGACGGATTAGCTGGACACCACAGACAAAAATAGCAATTTCTGCAGCACAGCCGAGGAAGAGATGATTTAAGAATAGGCCATCTTAAATTCTGGGTGGTCTTGTGAGCCACATGCACATATGATCAGAGGATTTACCATCCTCGTGCTCTGAGACCGTATCCTGGGATATAGATTTCTTTGTGGACAGACTGTTGGGATACCTCATTTGAAAACACTGAGGGTCCCAAAGCCTGTGATTAAGATAGCGCTGGCTTTAGAGCAAAAACTTAGGAGCTGTATATTACCTTTGCTTCAGGCATAGAGTCCCCATTTTAGTAAGTTTTAAATTTTGTAAAGCAATTAAGTGCCGTTTATAATCTCATGTCTATAAAATATATCTGTAGCTGTTAGCTATTTGAGAGAATTATGTTGTCAACATTACAAAACTATTAATTATCCTGAAATTAGAACATGTCTCTGGAATGTAGAATAAATGAACATGAGGGCTTGTCAGACGGTAGTAAACTCTGTGTGGTTCATCGGTAGCTAGTTGAGGAAAAGTCTTACACAGTAGAATTTCAATGATAGGGTAACCTGTAATGTTAATTAATCACTTGCTGTCTTTTTTTGCCTGATTTTATTTTTAAATTTTCTGTTAATAATTGGCAAGAAGCCAGGTTTTGGTAAAGGTTTTGAAAGCTGGGGGATGCGTTCTGGCCTGTGCTGCTTTTTGATTAATTCTTTCCTGTTCTCTGTAGTTTTTCATACTTTGACATAGCAACAACTGTGTTCCAGGAGAGCACTAAGAAAAATAATTCACGCCTGTGACTCAAGGACTGTTTTCATCAATCCTTTAGCAGTTTGACCACAGTTGATTCTACAAGTTTTAACTGAGTTGAAGGCTTTATTACTATTGTAGTAGCTTTTATCAAACTCCCTAAGCCTCTAACATTACAGTTCCTTGCCTAGCTGTTCCAACATTATTGAATAGCTTACTCTTAGTCCTGTTGCTGGAATTGAACTTACTTGCAGAGGTAAAATGGCTTGCTGAAGTAAATTCAAAAGTATTCCCATTCATAACCAATTCAGATATAGTAAAAGAAAAATAAAGTGAAGTTCTAAAAATTTATTTTGCACTCATTAAAGAAATTTTCATCTGATACAAAGTCTTTGCACAATGCTATGTTCCTGTAAAAGACTAAGAGAGAAATTAGTGCATGCAAAATGGCCTAAAACATCCACTGTAATCAGTAAAACTGTTAAACTAAAGGAGTTGTGTAAAATTTGGTTTTTGTAGTTGGCTGGCTTTCTATGTACTTCCTTTCAGTTTTGATTTGAGTTGTGGTTTTGACTCTGTTTAGAACTGGGCCAGAACCACAACTGTGGATCCAAATACCCACATCTCTTGGCCCAGATCTGAATTTTTCATCTTGAGCTCATCTCTGATTCAAAAGAACCCCCAAATTCTAGGCAAAATTCTAGCAAAACCACTAAGCTTCACTGGTTGGAGTGCCAAACCACAGTTCAGCCCAGGTTTGTTTGAAAATGGTTTAAAACTGGTCACAGCTTCTGTTGAATATGATCCAAAGTTGGAGCATAATATTTAGAAACTTCAGCAAGTCTATACAGAACCCAGCATTTGCAATAAAACAGAAATTGAGAGAGTATTGTGAGGTTCTGATTTTTTTCTGTGGACATTTTATGCAGTTCTGCAAACCCATCATGAGAACTGCACTGATTCAGAGGAACTGGTAGTTCGGAGAACTTGTGTGCTTGAGAGTAATTCTTAAAGAGCTGAAAGAAATGATGGAAATGTATCAGTTTCCTGTCTTACGCTTTTTTCCTTTTTTAGTGGAGTTGCTCTTGTTCTGTTCTGCATTCTGCACAATTAAAATAAAAGCCTCTGAAGTGTCTGAATTTGCATATTTTATTTTTTTCCAGACTTTGTCATAGCTTCTTATGCAAGTAATAGTATTAAATTGGAGCAGCACAATGAATTCCAGGAAGCGAGTAATCTTCATTAAGCTTGTTTATTTGCAGGAGCTCCATTAAATTAAGAATCCTTATCAGGATATGTCTGCACTGATAAAACTAACTTGAATGTTTGCCTGAAGGATTGGTTCCCTACCTGACACTTTGGGGTCCTGGACTCTAATCATGTATATTGGGTTTGCGTGGCAAGGTTTTGGTAGTGGGGGACTACAGGGGTGGCTTCTGTGAGAAGCTGCTAGAAGCTTCCCCCATGTCCGATAGAGCCAGTGCCAGCCGGCTCCAAGACGGACCCACTGCTGGCCAAGGCCAAGCCCATCGGCGATGGTGGTAGTGCCTCTGGGATAACATATTTAGTCCACTGATTTGATTTTAAGACACTTCTGTTGTGGTAATGGCAGGTACAATTTTGGCTCAAGTTTGCAATCCAGTGTGAAGTGAGAGTGCTTGTGAGGTCTCACAAGCCTTGCCCTCTGTACTGATCAGGCCTAAATAAACCGCTGTTTGTTTTCAAATGGGACTGTGTGAATATAAGGCCTGTTACGCATAGATACACTTGTTAGCATGAGTTTTAACTGCCACAGGATGAGACTTGCTGGCCCAAGAGGATCCTTGCAGGACAGCATTCTTAAACAAAGCACATCAAAGTTTAACTCAGAAAGACCCCTTGATTCATTGCAGGGCAAAGGCTCATCATTCAAATGCATGTGAATATTTTATTTAAATCTATTTCTAGTCAGAGAATTGGGACACAGTGAGTGAAATTGCATTCCATTGAATTCAGTGGCAAAACTCCCAACTGATTTTAGAAAAGACAAGATTTTACTCATGCATTAGTCAATGAATCACTTAGTAAACTCATAGGCTATGTTACTTATTTTTCACTTTCTAGGTATTCATGGGCTTACTTGCAAAGATCTGGGACTCCCAGGCAAGACAGCTTGTATTTCAGTTTTCTGTTGCACTTACAGGATGCATCAAGATGCTCTGTGCTGCTTCTGCAGCTAAAATGTCTATAGTCTCCAGTGGCAGCAATGTGTGTTGTACACGTAGATCATTCTGATCTTATGTGTTTCTCTGCTGCCAATGTGATTACTTCCAAACATTAAGACCTGAAAGAGAATGACCTTTAACAGCTAGCTAAATCTAGTTTTACTCTGTTGATTTCAGTGTGGCAGTTATATAGCTTGGTTAACAGGTGCCATTTTCACATATTCCATCATAGAAAACCAGGTCAGAAGGGACCTCAAGGATCATCTGGTCCAACCTTTCCAGGCAAAAGCGCCCTCTCCAACTGAATATTAAGTGTCCAGTGTTGGGAAATCCACCACTTCCCTGGGGAGATTATTCCAATGGCTGATTTTCTCATTGTGAAAATTTTTTCTCTTGTGTCCAATTGGAATCTCCCCAGGAGTAAGTTGTGCCCATTACCCCTTGTCTTTTCCAGGTGACTCCTTGTAAAACGGGAGTCTCCATCTTCTTTGTAGCCACCCTTTAAATACTGGAACATGGTGTCTCCCCTAAGTCTTTTCTCAAGGCTGAACAAACCCAGTTCTCTCAGCCTTTTATCACATGGCAGGCTTCCCAGACCTTCGATTATCTTTGTGGCCCTTCTCTGGACCCTCTCCACATCTTGGGAGGCAGCTAAGGAGCATTTGTCATTGCTCTGGTTGGCCTGGCTTATTCCCCAGTTGGTTGCAGTGGCGTTAGCGTTGCCACTTTGGACCCTGTCCCCTGAGTCCTTCAGTTTAAAGCCCGCCTCACCAAGTTGGCCAGCCTACTGCCAAAGATTCCCATGCCTTTTCTAGACAGGTGGATCCCATCCCTCCCTAACAGGCTATAGTCATTGAAGGATGTCCCATTGTCATAAAAGCCAAAACCCTCATGATGGCACCAGCCCCGACGCCAGAAGTTGATTTGCATTATACATCTATTTCTGGCTGCACCCTTTCCTCTAACGGGTAAAATGAAAGAAAAGATAACTTGGGCACCAATACTTTTTGCTTGCACACCCAGGGCTTTGTAGTCTTCATTGACTCTGCCCAGGTTCCAGCTTGCAGTGCCATTCATGCCCACGTGAAAGAGAAGCAATGGAGAGTAGTCTGTGCTCTTGACAAGTTCTGGCACCCTCTTGGCAACATGTCGGACCTTAGCTCCTGGAAGATGGCATACCTCTCACAACTACCTGTCAGGCCAGCCAACAGGCACCTCCATGCCCCTTAACAGAGAATCGCCCACTACAAGCACTCATAGTTTCTTTTTGCAGTATCCACTGTGCGCTGCTGGTACAGTTTCTCCTTGCAGACGTTGTTCGTGGGTGTCTACAGCTGTTAAAGCTTCATATCTCGTTTTGGTTGTAATGCCGGAGGGTGGGGACTGAAGCAGAGTCCTGCTTTTGTGGGTCACCAGGGCTCAAGGTGCCTCATTCGCTATGGTGTCTGCCACAGGAGCATGGTTCTGAAACCACTTATCTATCTCCATCTCCACCACTCTAATACTGTGCAGCCTTTTAACTGTTTCCTGCAACTCGGCCACCAGACACAACAGATCATCAACCTGCGCGCATCTTTTGCGGGTACGTACCTTTTCTCCAGGAGAAGGGGCTGGGCACTCATTGCAACCTACTATCTGTACTGAAATCTCCTTCCTTACCAGTTCTGTCTGGGTGGAAGCATCAGACTTCTTAGGGGCTTTCTCTGTAGAAACACTGGGTTTAACTCTGAGACGAGTACCCACCATTGTGGCAGAGACCCAGAGTGCTTCCCTGGGCTGGGGGCCTACAAGCAGGGTGCACAGCCCTTCTGTGCAAACTGCTACACTCTCTCCATCCCTGTTCACACGCCCTGTTCAGAGCGCTCCTGGTTGATAGCGCTCCTTTGGGCCATTTAAATCTCCCGTGGTTGCTCCTGGCATTGCCCAAGCTGTGTCAGCCTATCTCATGAGAACTGCCAGCTCCTGGCAGGGCTCTCTGCTCTTCCTTGGGTTTCCCTGGCTCTGGGAACCCCCCTGTACACCTCGATCTAGCGCTCAGCCACAGAACTTAACGTTGCTGCAGCTGCGTACCTTGCCAACTCACATATTTGATCCAGCCCAAAAACATATATATATATATATATATATATATATAAAATAAAGATGTTTGTCTTCAGCTGTCAGTATCAAAACTAAATCTCACTTGAGAAACATGATTTGTATGGAGAAGGTCTCCGCCCGCTCCTCATGGTTTCCAAACGGAAGACTTATTTTGTTCATTAAAGTTTTATGTTAAGCATTACTGTCGTGGTTTAACCCCAGCCAGCAACTAAGCACCACACAGCCGCTAGCAACAAGGGGTTCCTGCTGTAGCAATTCCCATAACATGCAACTCAAATCCCAGGTTACAACAATTTAAAGGTATTTCCATTACAGTCTCCACTGCTGGCCCCTTTGGACCAGACCATTGGGTTTAGCAGTGCAATGAACTCCTCCCCTTGCCCCTGCTCCAGCTTGGACTTACCCACAGGCTGCAGTCCCTTAGGGGAGTACCTGCTCCAAGTGGAGCCTTGTCTATGAGCCACAGTCTCTCCAGAGGTACACTGCTGCAGCATAGACTTATCCACAGCTACAGTCACCTTGAGGTGCATTTGTTCCAGCATGGCCTTCTCCATGGGCCACAATGCCTTCAGAGATACACCTGCTCCAGCGTGGCCTTACCCATGGCTGCAGTCCCTCCACAGGTGCACCTGCTCTGTCGTGGGCTTATCCATGGCCACACACTTTGAGGTGCTCCAGCATGACTTCATGCACAGCCACGGATGCTTTGAGGTGCACCTGCTGCAGCAGGGACTTACCTGCAGCCACAGACGTTTTGGGGTGCACCTTCTCCAGCATGGATTTATCCTTGAGCCACAATCCCTTCAGAGGCATACCTGCTGTGGCACAGGCGTAACCATGGCCACAGATGCTTCGAGATATACCTGCTCTGGTGTGGGTTTGTCCACGGCCACAGACGCTTCGGGGTGTCCTGCTCCCACATGGACTCATCCACAGGTCACAGTCCCTTCGACTCAAGTTCACACTGGAGCTCCAGCCTGCCCAGTACAGCAGCCCAGAAACAGCAGTGATGCCCTGGCCATCTGCCAGCACAGGCGCATCCCCACTGCTGTTATCAAACTGTTCCCAGGCACAGCAGAGTAGGATGATCAGCAGTACGGCAGTACAGCAAGCAGCAAAAGCAAAAAGCAGCCACTAACGAGCACTAGACTCCAATGTACAGTAAGGCAAGCAAGCCCCATGGCAAGCACAGAAGCCTGCCCATTAATAGCTAAACAGCAAAAACAGCTGTAAATTTGTTCTAGCGCTTTCCAATCAAACCTGTTGTTATCTCGAACCCTTCAAGCCCCACTTTGGGTGCCAGAAAGGACTGTCGTGGTTTAACCCCAGCCAGCAACTCAGCCCCACGTAGCCGCTTGCTTGCTCCCCACCAGTGGGATGGGGAAGAGAATCAGAAGGGTAAAAGTGACAAAACTCATGAGTTGAGATAAAGAGTTTAACAGGTAAAGCAAAAGCTGCGCACGCAAGCAAAGCCAAACAAGGAATTCCTTCACCCCTTCCCACGGGCAGGCAGGTGCTCAGCCATCCCCAGGAAAGCAGGGCTCCATCACGCCTAACGGTGACTTGGGAAGACAAACGCCATCGCTCCCAACGTCCCCCCCTTCCCCCTTCCTCCCCCAGCTCTATGTGCTGAGCATGACGCCGTGTGGTGTGGGACATCCCTGGGGTCAGTTGGGGTCAGCTGTCCCGGCCCAGCTCCTTGTGCCCCCCCAGCCCACTCGCTGGTGGGGGAATGGGGTGAGGAGCAGGAAAGGCCTTGGCTCTGTGTAAGCCCGGCTCAGCAGGAATGGAAACATCTCGGGGTTATCAGCACTGTTTCCAGCACAAATCCAAAACACAGTCCCATATGAGCTGCTATGAAGAAAATCAGCTCTATCCCAGCCAAAACCAGCACAACTACCTAAAACATTTGTTAATTGTGAAAGGCTCTAAGCATTGACCCACTTAGGAAATCGGTGCATTCTAATGAAAGTTTTGTAAATGTTACAGAAATCTCGTTATAAATTCTTAACTAGTAGTGATGATGCAGTGAAAATGCAATTCCTGCTATTTTATCATCACATAATTTGCACTGTGTTATTCCTCTTGGGTTTAGGAAATGCTGCTAAGGGCATGAAAAAGAAGGAAAAGATTTCAGATGCTGTGAACATTTGAGATTGGAGAATAAGCACCCTTAAAATCAGAAGCAAAAAAAAAAAAGATTAATCAATTCTTAATTAAACAAATGGCAGAACTCCAGTCTAATACCTTGAAAAGGAGCTCATAAAACATGAAACCAAATTTAATTTCCCACTAAATGTGTTTAATGATGACTGTAAGTCACTGGTGAGGTTTCTTCTCCAAATTTTTAGGCAAAAATTTACACTTTTCTGAAATACCAATGAAAATCATTCTGACATGTTTAAATTCTGCTGCACTGCAACAAAAATATTTGGAAATATTCACCCCTCTGAAAGGGTAATTGTTGTGGTGGGTTGGACACATTATCAGCCAGAGATAGGAAGCCTTCAGAAAGAGGGCTCTGCTTAAAAGACTTTTGTGCTCTCACTTAATTAACCCAATGGCATCTGTTTCTAGCAAAGCTGTTCTGCTACATAATGACAAGAAAAATGAGATATTAGTGAAGATCTGGGAAGAGATGAATACACATCTGCTTATATTTGCCCTCCTGGCATGACCCATCAGGTTGCTCTTTAGGACTAAAATTAAAAATGCAGGGGATTGAAGATTTTAATGAAAAAAACTCATCTCTTCTCCTAATTGAAAATATAGAAAGGCTTAACAGAGAGAGGCTGAACTTTTAAACGCTTGGGGTTTGTATTCCTATTGCCGGAGCTCTGTGTGCATGCTTGTGTGCATGTACCAATTATAAGTATATATCTGCTTGCACAGTGACAGACTATTTTAAGGTGGCTCAAACAGTTATTGGTACCAAACTGCTTGATAATGAATGTCTGGAAAACTGATGACAGATCAAAGGATCAGCATTTTAGGTTTCCATTCCTGATGTATCTAGTTTAGACTGACTGTAAATAAAGTTCTAATCAAGTTCCAAATGAGCAAGGCAGGGTGTTGCAGGGTAGGGTAGCATTATCTTAGAAATCCTGCTGAAGCATCCTTCTGAAGGAGCTTATTATCTGTGTGAATTGTGGAGAGATTTGTAAGCCTTGATTTTTAGTGAAAACTGCCTAAAGCAATATTAATTGAATATGCATCTTTGTGATAAACATACTGTACTTCTGAAACTGTTGTCATCAACATGACAACAAACGAGCATGGAAAAATAAAATCCCTGAGCAAGAGGCAGATTTGCTGATGAGAAATTCTACTGAGAAGTATGGAGCTTGCCATTCCATTTTGTAAACAACTGCACCCATGTGGCTGCATCAGACGGACACTGTTTATGTGCAGTGGTTGTTGGGTTCTGCATTTGAGTCACAATGAAAGATGTAAGAACATGAGAAGTGATGGAAACAAAATGAATATGCAAAAAAAGGAGGAATCTGATTCAAAGGAGAGGAGTAAGTTAGAAATGACATCCAGCCTGGTGTATGCTCGTGCACTTCTGGGATTCTTGAGCTGCTCTCCATTGCAAGGTGAGCATACATCCCGCAAACAGCCCCGAACGCTGCAGATATGTTGCCTCCTACTTACAAAGAAATGAATGCTTTAATGTGAAGTCAGCATATTCCTTCTCTGAATAATTTGTTTTGCAAAGTATACCACAACTTCCATATAGAGAAATTTGGTGTCAGATTAAGCCACAGCACAGACTCGGGTTGAGTATGGCCCAGTAGCCACCAACTACAGTGAATGTGATTAAAAGGAGTAAAGCAATCCCAAACTGGTATCTCCTCTTTCCTTCTTTGACTGTTTTGCCTTTTGCTTTATTTGGATTCTGACATCTTGTCTTTTCCAAAAAGATTTTTGAAAAAAATGCACCTGAAACCTGATGAAGGATGGTGATTTTTAGCAATTAATTGGTCACCTGTTGTTCTTAACCATGTAAGGAGTCTTTGTGAAGGACTGGTTAGAGGGACGGGAGTTTGGGGTTGTGGTTTAATGCTACGGATTAGCAGCAGTCTGTTATAGTTTATTTCCTGTTTAGGAAGATTTCTTCTAGTTGCTTTTCTCATATGCATGGTCTTCGCTCAGCATAGCTTGTATCATCTGCTGAGGGTTCCTTTTCATCTAGCTGTAGAGAAGTTCTTTGGTTACATGTTCCCTTGCTGTAAGGATCTTGAATGATATTTCTTCAGGGTTTCTGAACTATATGAAATATGGAGCTGAAGAGAATGTACTTATAAAGGTTTAGGTTTCATGCTCCTTTAAATTTGCAGGGGTTTGGTTGCACTGGTCTTCCATGTAATCTTCTCGAAAGTATTTAATAATTTGGAAATAAGGATAGAGAAATCCAAGCCTATACATTGCAATTGAATGCTGACTGTAGCTACTAACACCGTGATAACTAGAGTGGATTTGAAAGATCTATTTCTCCCTGTTCCTTCTGACTTTGTACAGATGTGTATGCTGTAAAAGTTATTTATAGGATTCATTTAAATTCCAGATCTTTTCCCAGCACATTTTCCACCTTCTTTTTCACAGTACTTACTTGTAAAATCAATACTCTCAAACAGCTTTCTTTTTAAACTCCCCCTACCTTCCTTTAAAGCTATCTTAGAGGGCTCCGTGTGTTTCCATGGAGCCACTTTTTAAGCAAATAGAAACAAACTGAAGCACAAAACTTAATTTTTAAGAGAAGCCAGTGCTGTTGCATACTATGAAGAGCCTAATCACACTTGGCTTCTCCAGGTCAATATTCAAAACACCTGGTGCATATTTTTGTTCCAGATATGTTATGTGGTTATACACCATAATCTGGGTAAAATATCCTAGGAAAATGACTTCATAGTCTACTACAGATTTGGTTTTAATACCCTCTTCTTTTAGAAGGTAGTCCACATCATCTAAATAACAGAATTAGTATTACTATTTAAGCAGCTAGCACACATCAATGTCTATAGCTACAGGTTGCTATGTCCATGCTTAAGCAACTTAACAATCTTCAGGGTTTAGAATTGTTGAGCAGCCTGTAGCATTCATTGAGCAGATGTGAATGTAAAGATACTGGGAGGGATGGGAGCTGAGGTTTCAGAGAACTATTTTCAAGTACTTTAAATCTAAATAAGTAAAAATTAAAAAATAGAGGCTGATCCAGAAAAAATCTCACTTCTATTACAGCAGCACTAAAAAAAAAGGCTAACTATGAAGAACTAGCATACAAAATACCAGAATTCCACAAAGGCCTAATTTTGGCCTCTGCTGAAACCGTTGTTTGAGCTAGCTGACCAGCCTGCATCTCATTTATGCCGGGTACTGCTTTTGATTGCATATTTCCAGGTAGTGCTAAGAAGGTTTACGGAAGTGCTCTGTTTCTTTCTGAGTTTCCCCTCGCTTGTCTGTGTGTTGCAGCAACACATACTTGGAGATGGCACACCCTGCATAGGTGTTACCGTTCCTCTCCTTATAACTCTCAAGCTGTTGTGGTGTAGCAAGTTTTAATCAAGACCCTCATGGTTCTATGACTTTTCCTGTTGTGATAATCTAGACAGGTTGGGTACCATAAACAAGATATGAAGTTAGTGTTTCACAGAGCCAGGACACTTGGCTGGGACTGCTGAGTTCTGTCTTTTGCTATCTTTTGGCTCAGCTTTAAAAAGGCAGCAGCATGAACAGCTTTGAGTTTGCATTCAGAACCAGATCTTCTGTGTTCCTCCCTTCTAAAGCTTTCCATTTTTGTAATGTCTTTTATCCAGAATCTCAAAATTCTTTGCAAAAACCAGTGAATTAAACCTCACAGCAAACCTGTGATACAGAGAAATGTGAGATCTACTACTATTTGTGACAGAATAACTAAGCTTTAGAAATAGAACAAAACAGCACTCTCTCCTCCTTCTGGGCCTAATACTTTTGATCAAATGCAACAGAGGAGCAAATGGAGGCGCAAAGTTTAAGAGCTTGCTGCACTGTCATCTTGGGATATCTCTAACACAGCCAGAATGAGCCTCTGATTCCTTACAGCATTTGAGCTATTACTTCAGCCTAAATTCAACCGTAAGCTATTAGTTCAGCTAAGATGGAATCAATCTGACAGCCAATACCCAGTTGTTTAGAAAGAGGCAAAACCATCTCCTAATGCATCTATCAAGTCGTGGAGCAATGACCTGTGTGCACTAGCAATCAGTTGCCATCGTGCAGCATGCAGTTTGACTATCTGTGTTAGTTCTGAACACAAGTGAAGAGTCACACACACACACACGCATATTTGACTATCATTGTCTTTAAATTTCTGTTCCTGGAAACTTTGGTTTATTCTACTGGCAACTGATGACAACTTGAGCGCTTTCAGTACTGAAGTCCCTGTGCCTTGCGAGATTAGGTGCAAATGAACATCGCAAAATATATTTTGCAACTGAGAATGTTCCACAAATATAGTTATTTTTCCTTTGATAGCTCTGCAAAAATATGTGTTATATTTGCATTTTACAGGTGGTGCGCTCTCTAAAAAACTTATCAAAATGCTAAAATAAGTGTTCAGTGATCCTCTTCCCAACTTCCAGCAAATCTGTCATTGAAATCCTTTCTATATTTATAGGTAGGTATCTTTCATTTTACATGGCAATACCCATTCATTATCAAAGAGAGGTGAAATTGCAACAAATGGGTAATTTTTTTGAATGTGCGCAAAACCTTAAGAACAAAAGCAGTGTATTCAGTGACTTGCTTGCTGCCTTGAACTGGGGTTTCTCTTACCCCTTTTCACAGCAGTTGGAAAAAACCCCACATTTGAAGTCAGATTTTCAACTGAGTGTAGTTCCTCTTCAGGCCCCAAAACAAGCAGCCACAACTGTTACTGCTGAAATGGCTGGTGGCAGAGAAGGGAAGTTTATCTGGCATTAAATGTGAGCTGAGCCCTTTTTAAAATCCCTGTAGGCCAAAAACACGTGAGGAAAAAGTACCTAAAGCTGGAAAAACAATGAGGTAGATATCAGAGTATTCATTAAAATTACATGAATATTTTTTATGGAGGATAAATGATATTTGGAGGTTTCTCTGCAGAGAGTTTTAGTCTAAATACAGTGGACAAGATTCATAACTGATGTTCCTCTATTGAAAGACAGTGGAACTGAGTCTATTTACACTTACTTAAGGTTTGGCCTCTTCTGTTCAGAAATTCCCACATAACTGAGAAACAGTTACAAAACTGAATGTGACTCGTAACAGAACCAAGATTTCTCTTTTGATTTCAGATTTACCAAAACAGTGGCTTGACAGTTGCTTCAGTTCACTATAGATATATGAGCTATATTCACAGTTGTTTCCTCAGTGTGGGTTTGATTTCAACAATTCTGGAATTCAGAGCTTGTGAAGCTCCTTTGTGATTGACTTAATCTTTCACAGAAGGATCTCATGGATTTATAGTTGAAATCTTGACTTTTTCTTCAACATCTTTTATATTTTTCAAAGTTGATGCTCTTAGTTTTAAATTCTACACGGTTCCTTTTCTAATGCCCCCATGAAGAAAAGAAAGTGAATAGTGGGATTTTTACAACTGTTTGTAGCAGAACACTGGGAAAACTTCAAAGCACAGAGAAGTGATTATGCTTGCATTTTTTTCTTTTTTCTTTTTCTTTTTTTCCCCCCATTTCAAATTGTATTTATATTTGCCTCTAATTCTCATGTTACTTTCTTCTTCAAGCTGCCAAAAGTCTTCAACTGTGGTGCTGGAGATTAAATGGCAAATTTCTGGCAACCATCACAGAGCTTTGTTTTCAATGAAGAATCACATCGAGTCTCTGATTAACAGGAGAATCATTTTACTTGCACTATCATTTATGCTCACAGTTCTTGGGTTTGTTGTCATTAGCACATGGAAACATAACATTTTCGTATGCAAATAGTGCATTTGAGCCTCTTGTGCTTTCAAAACAATACACAAGGTACAATGCCCACAGTGGCCTAAAGAACAAACACATAGAATCAAACTAGTAGCCAGCAAAGTTAAGAATGACAGGATAATTATGGCAAATACTCTGATGGAATCAAGAACATTATTTTAAATATCTGTTGTCAGTGGGGTCAGCCATAAAATCCTTACATGCTTTTCCACTGAACCCAGTCTGTCCCTCATATAGTTTTATCTGGGAGGAGAGAGAACTGACACTGAACTGACAGCCTGGCTGGGCATCAAAGTGTTTTGCAACAGCACTGCTGATTGTGCTGATGCAAAGAATTAATTATTTTGCATTTGTTAAAATCAAAGCAAGTTTTGGCATTAATGTGAACCGGAAAGAGGAAAAGAGGAAAGCAGAGGATAGCAGGACCTGTGGACATCAGCACTGATGTTAGTTACTGCACACCGCAGGAAATGCTCCCCTAAACTCTCTGAAAAATGTACACAGATTGTATATAGAATGCCTTTGTAAAGGAGGCTTTGATCTATTGAATGAAGCTGACCTACTTGCTGTGTTTTAAGCAGACAATGGAAACACAGGACATGAGACATCAGAGACTGATGATAGTTAGGAAATGGACTCTTAGAGCAGAAAAACTAGGGTGCACACAGATGTGCCTAAATGCGCCAGAAGTCTGCCTAAGACAAAAGCTGAGCTCCACATATCTTTCCATTAAGATGTATTGAAATATTGTGGGTCAGGGTCTTCTTTTGCTTTTCATAACAGAGGGTGTGGACAAAGTTCTCTGCTTGCTTCCCTCTTTTCCTCTCTTGATGACCTTGAGAGGAAGCTTCTTACAGAGAGGAGAATTCTGAAGGGAAATTCATGTAGAACATAGTACCAGGCTCAGAGGAGATCTTGGGTAAGCTGGTCTCTGGGCAGTTTAGCTTGAATTATTCTGCATGGAGCAGGTCTGGTATGGTTCAGAGGGATATGGGACTGCAGTCACTAACTGATTGATGTTCATGTTAAAGTCTCCTTAGCAGCCTCTGGCTCTACTGAGGAAATCCCCCTCAAGTAGACTTTAATACAGCCATAGTTACAGAAAGGCATCAGCCTGAATACAGCCCTTTCAGTCCTCTCAGTCTCAAGCAGCCTGCAAAAGTCCTCAGACTGCCTTTTCTGTATGTACCACACCACAGGCCACAAAACACTTCCCAACAGCCTGTACCACACTTAAGATCAATAATGAAAGAGCAAAAGCCACAAACTATGATGTGTCTCAGGAAGGGAGTAGAGGAGATCAAGGGCATTGCCAATGTGAATGAAATCTACATGAAAGAGCCTTCATCCTTGCACTGCTTTCATGGATTAAAGGAACAATTGAGCAGAAGAATGAAAAGGCAGTGCCAAGAGGAAGAGAAAATATGGAGGAGGGAAGCTGGGTTTCTCTGGTTAAACCATTCTAGTCACGTTCTTGGCGCACAAGCAGAAAAGCACAGCTGCTTTACATCTGCTACAGAGCACTGGAACTGAACAGGCACTAATATAAGTATTCTCAGCCTGTTCAGATGAGTTTTTTGTTTGCTCTGGTATGGATACAATACTTTTTGTAATTAGTAACATGGAAAACTATTTTCTAATGCCACTGCAATGACTGATTTGGCTTATAAATGTTTTCTTTCAAAGGTCAGGCCTACAGGGACTTACAAAGACTAATTTTGTCACTAGAATGTCAGACCTGATGCCCACCCTGGGAGACACAAAAACCACTGAATTACACAATTTAAATGTTTTATGCTTATATCCATGAAAAACACTGACAATTTTCTTTCATGTAGCATCCTGATTATATTTCATGCAGTAAATCTCCCCAAGCATTTTAGGGCTTTGTGCCTAAAGTGAGGCCCACATCCCTGGATACCAATGCAATACAAAGATAAAAATAATAATACAAAATTTCTTTTCCTGCTTTATCGTCTTTGATGCATACTTTGAGTATGGCACTGAAGTCTCTTTGCTAAAACCTTCAGTTTAGTTAACATGAGGAAAATGCATAAAAATGCAACATGAAGAAATCTTGAATCCTGGCTCAGTATCTCTGTTTGATCCTATCCAATACTCAGCAACAGCCAGGAGGTAACAGTAACTGATAAACATACAAACTGATGTGACTGGCTTAAATTAAACCATTCACTGACAGTAGTGTTAGAGGGGTCATATGTTTCACTCAATCTCATTCTTCGTGTGCAAGTGAATCTTCAGCTAATATTGATAAGTATTTTGCTTGCATGAGTTATATGAATCAAGACTTTTAAAGATGAGGAAAATACCAAAGCAAAGAGAGAGTGTGTTATGCAAATTAAAGCCTCAGACAGACTTGGAGCACAGCTACCAGGAAGGGTTTGAATCTGGGATTCTAGACCAACTGCTCCCAGAAATAACAATTTTGGGTCTTCTATCCCCTGCTGCTCCTATTATTTAGTAAAAGCTTAGGTTCTTTTAGCTCCGTATTAGATGATAATACACCTATGTGGGTGACAACAAGAACTGCAACTGTGATAATTATATCTGAGAACAGCTGTGTATGCACAGGAATGTGTATTTTGTGAGTGTCATATGGCTGTCTGCATTGCTCAGATACAAGCACTGGTGGATGCCTGAGTCTTTCAGACAAGCATATGAAAAAAATTGACATTTCCCAATGGTCCTATGAATATTTAAAGGTGGAAGACCATATTGTTAACGTTACCTGGAGTAGCAGACTAGTGTTTAGTTTTAAGATTTGGAACATGTTTTGGGACTCTGTGTATGTGTCTAGGTACAGTTAATATGCAGGTAGAACTGTAAAGCAGGGAGTTCTGATCTGTGGAGCAACTTTCTGTGTTTGTTGTAGCTTTAACTGCATCTAAGCCATATGCCTTATGCAGCATGTTGAACAAACACCTTTTTTTATAATTCTCATATCTCAGGGGAAACACTGAGAGGGCCATGGCAAATTGCTCGTTCAACTAAATGTCAGTGAAGAGGCTGCTATGGATCAGGCTTTTGGAAAAGATTCAATGCCACTGTCTAGACAGAGGCAAGAAACAAGGGCTCCCTTTTCCCTTGTCCCCTTGGAGCCTCATCACCGAGCTATGTAAGTCTGCTAATTAAACTGGAGTTTTGCACTTCACCCTTAGGAGTTTCTTTCTTAAAAAATGTAGGTCAGTTGATTGACGTGTATTCTTCAGCATCCTAATCTCCAGTGAGAAAATTATGAAAAACAAGCTGTGCTGTGTGCAGACAAAACTGAGGGCTACACAGAAACTGAATGTTTTATTACATAAAGGTTTTAAAAAGCCATAAGCCACATTAGGAGGAATAGAAATAAGGAGGAATAGTGCAGCAAGCCACACTTTTACTGTAGTTGACAGACACTGCTGTTGTTTGCTGAATAACTTCCACTCAGTCTGATGGAATCCCAGATTTCAAATAACGGGTGTGTTTCCTTGGTGGTCTATGACATTGGGCCCAGTCAAGAAATGAAGAAAGGAAGGCTAATACCTGGGTATAGAAGGGTGTTGATTGGGAAATGGAGGTCAGAATGGGAAGTGGTGTCTTAGCACTGATGGAAAGGACGTACTTGTCTTAGTCCTTTCCTTAGCTACTGAATGTAGACACACCTGCACTCACTGATGCACAAGCAGTACATCAGCAGAGAGGTCAGGGAAACCAAGATGGGAATATACACCTTTATCTGAATATTTCTGTGAGAAGTTTCCCTCAGAGAGGATAATACAATCAGTAGTACGCTAACATTATCCTCTTTTCTGTCATGGGGATATTGATCACCTGGATGCTAAATAACCAATATTGTATTATACTAAGGACCCCAAAGACTAATTGAGCTACTTCAGTTTTTTTGAGGAGGTTTAAGGGGAAATATCTAGTGAAATGCCCAGTGGATGTAGGCAGGCACTCAGGAGAAGTAACGAGCCAAGAGTGTGAGAAAATAAAGGGAACAAAATGGCCTGCCCAGTGACTAATTTGCACACCAATACTTTTGCTTGTGCATTCTCAGTGCACCTATGCAGTCCCGAAGATCCCGGCCTGAATTGTATGTGAGCAGCATTACATCTTCCCTTTACATTTGGCAGCCGTGTTCCAGTGGCCAGTCTAATCAGGTCTATTACAGTAATGACTACCCAGTGGCCAACATGTTCAGAAGTTACCGTTGGTTTGGGATGCTTCCATTTGTGAATGCTCATTTTCCACACTGTATCTAGGCCTGATTTTCAGAAAATAGAAGCTAGGCATTTGTGAAAAGAAGGGACTCTTAAGTCACCCCAGACTGTATACTCAGAAATAAACTGTGAGTCATTTAAAATTTAATTCAGTATTTTTATAGGAGGATTTTAAAAATCTAACAATATTTGTATTATTAAATTTATACCAAATGTGTATTTGGAAGTATTTCTCACTGAGTAGTATAGAGACATCTTGGGTGTCACTGTAAATTAATGAGCATCTGTTTTTCATTGTAGTGAGAAAGCTGTGAGAAAGCATCCAAGTGAGACTATTCACCATTAAGACTTAAGCATCTATGGTGAGGTATGATACAGGGTTCTGTGAATGTTTCCTCTTGAGTTGCTCCATGCCTGGAGGCTCAATGTATAACAGGTCTTTTCCTTCTTTTGATGCCAAAACACAAAATGACTTGCAAGGTAAATTTTGTTCTGGAAATGTGTTTCTAAGGTTGGTTTCGAAGGTGGTATAATAAGGTGCTGCAATATCTTGTGGCCTGTTTGGGGCTATTCTTAAAACTACTAGAGGGAGTTGAAAAAAGAAGACAAAACAGTAAGGAAAAACCTCTTTCCTCTGCATATTCTGCTGCTTCTTCACCTTTGCTTGGGACATTTTGTCTGCATCTGTATGTTTAGTGTGTGCTTCATAGTAATGTAAGAGTTACAAAATTATTTCTATTACCCAATGAGCTACGTGTCTTCTGGGAACATATATACGCTGGCTTTCAATTTGTACTAATGCAGGGTTTAAAAACAAATGTAACCTGGCTCCAAACAAACCTAAGGCCTGGGTGTGTTCATGAGCACTGATTCTCTATGACCTTCCTTTCATTTGCTAAAATCTCTGTGCCCTTCCTTTTCTCTTCTCTACCGGAGTAGAGTAATACTTCCCTGGAAGGTTTAGTCAGATAATGCTTGAAAAGTGTTTGAGGTCCTTGAGGAAAGGTTGTCACTGCAAGAAGGTGAGCTCCAGTGACACGACTACAAAATTTAAAAAAAAAATAAAGTAGAACTATGGCACAGCTAAAAATAGAAACTGAAATTCCTCTTCATTCCCGAGCCATATAAGGATCTGTGCATAGCTGTGTAAGGCAGGATCTTAATGCAAAAAGAGATGAATTTTTGGCTGATTTAACATGGGAAGCATTGTGTTTACATGTTTCCTTTGTAGAGCTAAATCATTGTTTTAAAGCTATCAGAAGGCCTTTCTTTCAATTAGAGTAATTTATTGCTGTATGTGCCCAAGAACGGCTACAAATGTAAACACAGGCACTCCCTTGGCTATAACCACTGCACTTTTCCAGATCACTTCCAAGAGGAAACGAAGTCTAACACAGAATGAAGCAAAATTTCTCTGCCACTCACAATCAAAGGATTAATTCTTTTTTTCTAGTACCTCTAAATGGCAGCACCAGAGTCTGGTCTTTGTCTAGAATTTCCAGTGACATTGCTAGCAGTTCCAGGCATGGATGACATGCAGGAAAAATGCATTGCTCTTGTGCAGAAATCTCCCTGCTAATAAACTTCTCATCTACACATACATGCACACGTGCTCACGCGCATACAGAGGTATATATAGGCCATTTCACACTCTAAAATTAGTAGCTATGGAAAATGATATATGCAATAACTTGATACTCTCAATGCCTTTGTGGCAGCACATTCCTGAAGAAATACCTTGTGATATATTGATGATATGGCTTAGATTTTCATTTGACAGAACGGTGACTGAACTTGACCTGGCAAATCTTGCAGGACTGTGAGGTAGCAAGCCCTACAAATCTAAACTGGAACACACCCATTGCAAGATTCCCTATAGTGATTCTGGGATTCCCATCTAGTGAAATAGCATTCCCTATTTTTTGGCAGTGTTGGATGGAAAAGGTGCCCCAAGATGCTGAGGAAGAGAAGGAGGATGTCAATTAAATATAAGCTCCTCCTGCTGTTGGCAAAGAAACATTGTACAATCTGATTCATGTAACCCTCATGAACTTGCAGGTTTTGTTTACACCCGTTTTGTGCCTGATTTGTATTTGGACTGCTGTCCAAACCACAGTCACATAATCTCATTTTTGCAACCAAATTTGTTCTCAAATGCAAAACAAATAAACAAATAAACAAGACCCCCAAACAAAACACAACTGTATTTCTAGTTTATGTATCCTATTTCCTCCTTGATTCTTTCTTTATACATTTTGAAAAATGAGTACTAGACCCGGTACAGGCTAATCTGCTGGATTCCACCAGTTTTTATGCATTGCTCACATTTCCTGTCTATCTTTTGTGTCATCTCTTTTCATTGCTGCTTTAGATTAGCCACAATGCAGAGCCATTTATGGTTGTCATATGTTATGTATCAGGCTTAATTGTTCATCCTGCCTTTCATCATCTCATCATATTTCACAGACCACAATTAACTATGATTCTTTTGAGGCACCCAGCTTGCCTTTACTTGCTACTTAGCCTTACGCATCCATATGGTTCAACTTTGTTTTCAAAGATCTCTGCCATTTTGCTACTTTGTTTAACACAACAAACCAAGAACTATTTGGGATGGTTTGTTTGCTGTGGCATATATGTGTACCTAGATATTAGAATTTAATATCAAAGAGTAAAAGACAGCTGGTAGATCTGGAGCATTGTGGAAGGTTGTGCTACAACAGACTGATCTGAAACCTTGTATTTGTGGACTATTGACATCATTTCTGTTTATGACCTGTCTTTGGTCTGTGCAGTGATGATGCCTTGTCCCTTGGGGAATTTTACTGCTCTCTTTCTCTTTTCTATTAAGAATATTTTCCTAATTTGGCGCCTTAATTTTAAACTGCCATGCTTTGTGCTGTGTATTGTGTTCCAAGACTGGGAATGATTCCCAAAGCTATATTTTCATGACACGCTTTTGCATCTCCGTTAAAATCAATGGGAACATGTTAGAGAGGCTGAGGGCAGAATTCCTTTTAATAGGAATTTTTGTCTGATGTATTTTAGAATATGGTGGTGACATCTCTTTCACTCTGACCTTTTCTCTCTTCTACACTCTCTTCTGTGCATACATCCTTCACACATCTTTAGTCCTTTAATCTGTCTACTGTTTTTACTACCCTCCTTCCTTTTTTCCAGAAGTCCCTGAAAAGTGTGAGAATTAAAAATGCACACACCATGCTAATGTAGTTACCCTCACACTGGATTGAGAGTCATTGCTTTTACATACAGTCCTGTGGGCATGTATATTTACATTCAACATAGAAAAAACCTGTCATCATGAGTCTGCTTAGTCCTTTGTACTTCCTCCCAGAGGCATCTTGCCCAGTGTTTTGCTTTTCCTATTTTATGGGAATTGTGGAAAATCTCCAATTTGGCTTTAGTGACAGTCTTGTAAATTAATGTATTGTGAGGTTAGTTTTTTCATTATTTCCTATTTTCTTCCCCCCACACTTAAAAGTTGCTTTCCCCCTCCGTTTAAGCATACAGTCCTGCATCTTAAATAATTCTCCCTCTCTGTGCACAACCCCCATTCAGTACTTGTAGATGATCACTTTTTCTCTCTTCCACACACCTAGGCTGTACTTAGTTGCCTTACATATACCATTTTAACTTCAAATTTGTCTTTCTGTTTGCCTTTCTCTGTGGCTGTGCTATGCTAATTATAATATAATTTGTTAGAAATGACCTTATTTATCCATAAGAAGATATTTGAGAAAAGTTTTGCGTTGCTTATTAGTTCAATGTGGTGTAATCCCACAACCTTAGAAAGTATCTGTGTAAACTGAAATTGAAAGCAGAGTCTTGTGAGTTTGGAGATCATATAGATTTTAAAACCATAAAAACCAAATTGATCTTCTCAACTGACTCACAGAACCAGACCCAGACCTTCCTGTATAAAACTACCAGTATAAGCTTGAACTAAAGCTGTCTTTTTATACTGTCTTCACATCAGGAACAGATGTATATTACAGGTGAGTACAATATTTTGAAAGGCATGCAAAGGATGTTTCTTCCTATGAAAAATTTCCCTCTCTACTATTGGACCTTTAGGGATTGCTGTGGTTGCAGTAAGGGTACATTAGAACCAGAGTGGAGCAGACAAATGGTAAGTGCAACTAAAAAATGGAAGGCCTAAATGAATAAAGATGGCTACGGGAAGCAGCAGCAGGAGATGAAGATTTCCAGTGTTGTCTTTACTGCCCTACATATAGTCGTAGTAGTAGGAGGTGTAATACTAGATGTGAAACATAAGCTTACACTGGGGATATGCGGACTTCCGTCAGTGTTTGCTCTGTGTTCGTATCTCATGAATTTTCCCTCCCTAGTCTCTCCCATCCACTGCTCCATGTGCTCCCAACTCAGACTGAACAGGTGAAACCCAGTATTTCCCCACATGAAAGCACCTCTCCAGCATTTGTGTGGACAAACGATTCAGGAACATTTGCAGGAAAGACAGGAAGGAATGGTAAAGATCATGACTGAATCGAAGTGGGATCTGGATGCCAGTGGAATCTGAGCACCAGATTTTCCAGCATAGCCAGTTGAAGATACAGAACAGGGAGAGGAATGTTAAAATAAACTTGTTCAGCTAAGGCTGGCACTTCGGAGTTCTACCTGCAGCTTCTAAACCTCTCTTCCACTGTAATCTCAATTTGCCATAGAAGGGAATGCTTTAAATTAAAGCAAGGGAGTAGTTAAATTTTCCGAGGCAATCTTGTCTGTCTCTGCTTTGAGGATGCCAAACCGATGACAAGTACGGTATTATTTGTATATGTATATTTAAAGTTGACTTAGTTAATGAAACCGCTGGAGTCTAACCCCTAATCTTATTAAAAATGTCAGATGTACAGAAACAAGAAGCTGTTTTACATTTGAAGGATATAGAAATGAAAGGATTGCTTTCAAATTTATTTTTAAGTCGGTAAAATATTTGTGTGCCCATAATGTCCATTTAATTTTGGAATTTGGTCCATAAGGAACGCTAAGACAGGATGAAAAGTAAATGTAGTAGAAGATGGGGTTTTTCTTCTTTTTTTTTGTTTGCATCTTGCAGGTGTTTTTTCTTCTCTGATTCTCCTTGGGGCTGCCCATGAGTCAGCTCTAGATATTTCACCTTCTCTAATAGCACTTTCATATTTTAGAGCCTGGTTTTCCCAAGATGCTGAGAAGCATGGCCTTTGTGAAATATTTGCATTGTTTCAAGGGGATGTAACCAAGGGAAAAAATATCCAGTGATGGGGAGAAAAGGAGAATATAGGGGTTTAAATATTTCACTAATTTGTCAAGGAAATCTGGAAAATGTCTGCCTCCACTGTTTGTTCTTCCCTTGCTTTGCTTTTAATTATCCCCATCTCTTTCTAATGGAACATAAACTACCATTTCATAACTTTATATGATAGACCAATCCACAGACAACTGCTGTGACATTTGTAGCACCCTGAACTTGGCCTTCTTTTTCTTGCAGATGTCTTCTGTGCAGACATTTCAAAACTAAATCATAGAATCATAGAATGGTTTGGGTTGGAAGGGACCCTAAAGATCATCTAGTTCTAACCCCCTGATGGATTAATTGATTAAATTAATGATTTTTAATGATTAATTGATTAATATTGATTAAAAACAGTTTAAGGAATGAACACAAACAGTCTCAGTGAACGGGCACATTAAATACAATTGTGGAGGTCAAAACAAGACTTGTTTCATTTCCATATGCTTTTTCTGATTCATGGAAGGTGAAGAATCAAGGTCCATACCGAGACTTGTATTCATGTCTGCTGTTCTCACTTGCATGATACTGAACATGTGGTCTCTGCTAGCTGTGTTTTTATAGTCAGGCAGCAGGTGATAGCTGGAAACCTTTTCAATTCCACAGGAAGACAACAAGAAACAATTGGGTGTTTTTTCCATGAATGGGATGGGAGCAAACCGGTAAGCCAAAAATATAGCTAGGCAGATGGGGAAATGCTGATCTGAAGTGCTGCTCGCTGGCACTGCAGAAGTCTTTCAGCCGAGATCACACAGAGCATATTGGAAATTTCTGTGTCAGATGACTGGAAGAACAAGTTACAGATAAGGGACATATGTAGACATCTGTAACAAGGGACAGACACTGTTTCAGGGCTAGTAATAATGATGCAGATTGTTGGCAGAACAAAGCCAAGACTGATCTGTGCCTTGTCCTGGTTATAGACAGGAATTTGTTCAGCAACTACTTTCATAATGTCTTTCTGCGCAAGCTATTTCCTTCGGTTCTTTGCAAGGACCAGGATTTGTCTAATTGGAAAAACTTGCAAAATGTCTTTTCTAGTCCCTGCACACTTACATGTATCATTGCAAGTGTAGGAAAAAAGAAATCCACCTGCTTTCTCAAGCTAATGCATGAGGTATGGCATTATCCGTGAAATCTATTGTTCTTTCAAAAAAAGAATGAACACAATTGCCTTTTAGCACTGACAAGCCAAGCTGCAGAAATCTGAAGGCCAACATTTGCTATAGTACAAGCTGAGAAGGGTAGTTGAGGCAGCGTTGAATCATGTAGATGATGCTGTATTTCAAATAATGATGACCAAGTCCTTTCTTCATTTTCCCTTTCTCAGAAATCACTGAGACTGCACAGATGTAGCAACAAAGCAGAGAGCAAAATAAAACTCAGCCACGTGCATAACTTTTCCACTAGTGTGCCAAATGCTGTCATGAAGGTGTCTGACACCATAGACACAGACAGCGCCCAGATGCTGTTCCTACAATACTGTAAATCCAGTCTTCTTATGATATCTTTTTATTATGATAAACAAGAAATAAAACCAAGACAAACAAGCAACCCATAGTGAAATTTTCAAACTGAAAGTGAATAATCATGTGGAAAAATGAGATTTCAATCATTAAATGTCTCAACTTACATACTTTTTGGGCATACTGTATGTCAAAGCCCCCAAAAAAGAAAAACAAATATAAAAAGTGCAAGTGGAGAATGAAAATGCTGGGAGCAGAGGAGGAGTCATTCATTTGTATAAATAACTCTTTGCAGAATCTGACTCTTGTGAATCTCTATTTCTATTATAAATATTTTTATTAAATAAAAGTGAGGAAACATTACTAAATATGTGCGGAACAGAGACAAAAATGACAGGTTAGGAAGGGATACGTGCTTTAGAAGGGATGCATGCTTTAGAAGTGACCAGTATTTCCAAAGCTTTCAGTGTGTAAACATTTGAGCATGTTTGACTTTGGTGTTCAAATAACTAAATAAAAAGGGAAGACATGTGTGTCAATTTGTACCTAACAAACCTGGCTGAAGACTAACCATGGCAGGATACAGTTAGCTTAAGAAATAACTAAGGGTCTTATGGCACCCTTATGGCCAGAATGAAGAAGAAAAATTTTTGCAAAACTGATCAAAAGGCAAGTCCAAGTGGAAAGCTGAAAGATTAAATGGGGAGGTTAGACAAAAAAGGGAAAAAAGTGATCAGGAAGGAGCCTCTTCTGGTAAAATAGAGGATTTTTCAAGAAACTGTTGATAGATTCCTGATTTCTCAGGAGCTAAGCTGCTTGCATACCTGTCTTCTGAATAACACCTAGAACATTCATGATCAGAACAAAAACATTTCTCTGCAGTTGGCTCTACTATAAACAACTTCATTTGGGAAAGAATGACTTTGACCTGAGAGTTTCTGGAACTGTGTTCCGAATTCTGGAATAAGATAGTTCTGGATCATTGTCACCCCTAGAAAACATTCTGCATGTGCAGAGTTAAATTTATTTCAATTTGGCTTGTTCCCACAATGGAAATATCCACCTGTGCATTACTGTGAAGAACTTCTTCAGAATCATCTCTTCCTATGTGTCTAATATTGATTTAATTGTGGGTTTTGGCATTAGTTAAAAGCTTGAAGTGTTTTTAGTAGATAAAACATGTTGTGTCCATTATTTGTGTCAGCACTCCCTGGGGAATCTCACTGTTCTGAATGTTTTCTTAGAGGCATATACATACACAAACCCTTGCAGACGTCAATTCAAGCACTGCACCCAGGGAATAATGACTAACAGACTTCAGACAATGAAGAATCCAATTTAAAATCCAAAACTGGATTATAAAAACCCTTCTTATTCTTTGTAGATTTCTGTAACAAATGAACTCTCTCTGCTATTTCTAAATGTCTAATTATATTTATATTTATATTTATATGGGTTAGTCCCCAAGACCACAAGCAAAGCAGATTAGAAAGGAAGTTGCGGAGCTGACATCTCCAATTCTCATCTGAATTTTTGAATACTGATGCTTGCATAGCATGAGGACAGACACTTTATAAATGATATCTCAGCTAATTTAAGTAACTTATTTGAGAACATATTTGAAGTCACTAGAGATTTTCTCCTCTTAGGCTAACTGCTCTGCACTGGGGTGCATTAAAGAATTATTTTGGAGCATGATTCAGACCATTGATTCATGGTATACTATGGCTATTTTTAATTTGCTCAGTGAAAGTTTATAGGAAAGGAAAAGCACTGTGAATTTCTGTTGTTCCATTTTCCTGCTCATTCTGTGTCCCTGTAAGTCCACTTCTCTACCAAAAGCAACATATAATTTTGATTAGATTTTCAGGTTTAATACATGTTTCTCCTTCTGTCATGTACCACTCTACCATGCATCAATTATGGACAATATTTATTTTAGGTCACTTAAAAATTGTTACCTCAGCTTGATGATAGATGTTTCTTCCTATGAAGTGCTTAAATCCCCCAGCTCAGCCTCCTGACATGAGCTTGTTAGATCAGGAATTCTCACAACTGGACCTTCGTGTTACGTACTGCCACACAAAACAGATGCTTGCAGAAAAAGGTAGCAGTAAATGAATATAATGTACTGAAGAGAATGGTGCTAGGAAGGATGCATGATTACTCATGATTACTCTCAACTTTTCACCCTCTCATCAGCACTGCCACACCTCCCACTCCCCTTTGCTCTTCCAGGGGAAGGGCCTGACTTTCCTGTTCTGCTGATATGATGTGTTATTTTCCTTTTCCCCTCAGCATGGTGTTTTTGGTGTTATTTTCTTGTGGTATGCTCTTTGTCATAGCTGGGCTCTGTATGCCAACTCAGGGCTGATGGTAAGTGTCAGACAGCCCAAGAAACAGCAGTAAAGTATTTATTTAGAGACCACGTAAAGCAGGGTGTGGTGGGGTAGTGGTGTCAAGAGTGGATGATGGCACACCAGTGCAGCGAACACGCCATTCATGAAGCTCAGAAAGGACCTCAAGATGTTAGGACAGATTCAACTTTCAGTTAATACCTGGAGCTACTAAACTGGTTCAAGTGCAGTTACTTCAGATTTAGAAGTGATATGAGGATGACCTGGGCTTCTGAACCAATAATGGCTGACAACAGTTAATATAAAATAATAGTGATGTCCCAGAGGATTCTAATCCTGCAAAATAGGAGTGTGAGTGGAAAGGCTCTGGACTAGCCCCTAAATGAAGTGTCTTTTTGTCTGCCTGAGCTGTCAGAGTTAATAAAGTTGAACCTATTTTTTGGGGTGAGCTCAGTAACTTCATGTCTGGGATAGAGGGTGTGTTCCACGCTCTGTGTCAGTCTGTCTTTGTGCAACATGGAGTGAAATTATTGCCTTTCATCCAGTGTTAACCTTCTATTTTCACTTGGGTATGTTGCATTTTGGCCTTTTGCCTTTTTATTCCTTTAAACAAAAATGTTTTTAAAGGCATGGAGATTTGTCGTAATCCTCATTATTTATTTACCCTCTATATTTTTTTCTTCAAAGTTTTTATTGTTTTGCAGCCTGCAAATGAAGTCTGAAACTAAATAAAGCTATCAGGAAGTAACAATTTTGCCATAAAACCCTAGCTGAACTATAGTTTTATGTTAAAGACACACAAACGACACGTTAACATTAAAATACACCTCAGCATGATTACCAACATAGCCATATAATAGTTGCGGTCTGACAGGTTTAACTTATGAAACTGTAGCTTTATGTTAATAATACAGGATCTGCAGACTCCCTTCTCTTCCCTTGATTTTACTGCAATACCTACCACTCATTTATGTCTTCACAGTAGACTGTGAGATGCCTTGCCCCTATCCCAGTGCCTCTTTACCTTATTACACACTCATCATCTGCCCTGACTAACGTGTATCCTGAATTTAGGAAAATAATCCCGTTCAGACGTATGATAGTTTTCAGGGCCTGATCTGGTAGCATGCTGTTAAACTGAGATCTGAGAAGTTCACATGCAGTTCTTCTGAATGTCTTACTCTGCTGGAGCAGGATCACTGCAGTGTGTGATCTGACCCTGTCCCTCCCCACCCCCTGCAGCATGAAAAACCATCTGAGGGGTTTATTTACTGCAGCTGCCCATGAAAGCTGGTTTAAAATCAACATTCAGAGAACAAGCCATGGGGTTCCAGTGCAGTACAGAATTTACCAGAGAGGAGAGTATTGCTCTTGGACTAGGAAAACAACCATTCTGTTTAGCAAAAGATTTTGAGGTTTTGAAGTGTATTTATTTTCCAATAGGAAATGACAGCAAGGCCTTTTAAAATTCTCAGAGGCAGACAGATAGATACAGGCCCCAGAGTAGACAACAGTCTGCGTATTTTACCAAGGACAGGGCAACATGAGTTTTAGCCCCTGTGTAGTGTTATTTTAGCTTTAGAATTGCAGCTTCTTCAGATATCTCCATGTCTTACATGAAGAAACATTTTTGTTCAAACTGACATAATTCTTCAAAAACTTTTAATTTTTGTAAAAGGTTTCATGGGAAACCAGCTCTCCCTTGTATTCAGTGACCCAGAGAAGTTGCTGTATATACGCACCTTGTCAAACAAATATGGCAATGCAGATGGCTTGGGACATGTAGGAGACTGACATAAATGGTGAGAAACAGAAATCACCCAACGCTGGATCAGGCATTTGTGAAAACTCTAAAAGCATCTGTGGTTTTTAGAATGTTTCTCCACCTCTCCTCCGAGGGAACCTTGGACCTCTGAGTGAATTTATGGCCGTATTTGTTTTCCCTATATTATTTCTGTGCAACTATTTTTTCC
Organism: Morus bassanus; assembly: GCA_031468815.1. Taxonomy (NCBI): domain Eukaryota; kingdom Metazoa; phylum Chordata; class Aves; order Suliformes; family Sulidae; genus Morus; species Morus bassanus. The sequence continues at coordinate 38,482,285 of CM062575.1, forward strand.
TCTGTAGAGGCGTGTTGCTGCTTTTTGCTGCAGCTGAGTTTTCTTTAAGAGCTATCTTGCTTTAACCATGTTATCCTACATTCACTTTTATTCCTTTTTTTTTTTTTTATAGATTCCTTCTGTCCCTTTTGACTCATCTGGTTCATTTTCAAGGCATCCTGTTTATTTTTCCAGCTATTTGTTTTTAATATGTGTTATCTGACCTTTTCTGTCTGCTCTTTTGGGGATGTATACAAACCTCTTCCTTTATTTGCATTTTCTTTTCCTTCTCCCCTCCACAGCACCTAATGTTCGCCAGTGGAACCCAAGAACAGGAAATGGGAATAAAAATCCACAAGCCCACAGAAGTTGACAACAAGCAAAGTTCATTTTCATCGTGCAGGTGTGGAATGCTTCAGGTCACTGAGATGTAGAAATACAAGGACTAGTATTTTATCCCAGGAGCTCCCTGACACAGTTCTGGGAATGGACTGCAGCTACAGGAAACTTGATTGAAAGCAGCATTCTCCCCTTTGGTTTCTTTGCGCAAGATAGCCATCAGTAAGGCAGCAAGAAAAGCAGAATAAGGTAGTACCTTTCCTGGGAAAATGGTCTACAGGGGTTTATTGTGAATGGGAATCAGAGGATGGTGCTACTTCAGCCATTTTATTTCAGCAATGTACTTGTAGAGGAGTCCAGGGAACTTTTCTTCCTGGGAGCGTTTTTTCCATGGTTGTGGAGCTTAGCTCTTTGGCCAGTTTCCCTTTTACATACTCCCTTTTAAAAGAAAGCTGCTGAGATTCTGACAATGCCTCTGGCTAATTGTGGTTTGGCAAAGTGATGTTCATCTGAGATGGCTGCTTCCAGAAGAATAGGTATCCAGAGCTTACAAGAGCTGGCAGCCATCTTTGTCAGGCTGCAGCACAGAGCACAAAGGCAGATTTGTCACAAAAATCAATGCCACAAGCTATTGGTCTGCCACCACTTACTCACCACAGCTGAAAACCCTTGGTCTTCTCCAGAGTTACTATTATGGAGCTATACTTGCACCTGACATTATCATGAGGAAGAAACATTACAGGCTACAATTTGCAGTAGAGCTTGCTGCTTGCAGCAACCACTGGCTTCATTTGGTGAAAATGCAAGGCACCTTTTGCTCCCAAAAGGAACAAATAGCTTAGCTGTCAGCAAGTTTACCCTGGCCTGGCCCACCTGAAAAATGAGTTGGTGTTGACAAGTGTGTATATTTTGGCAGGCAGACATGCTTTTCAGGCCAGGAGCTCTCTTCTGAGGAGATGTTCTTTGTTATCCTGATTTGCTTCTCGCATTTCTGATTTGCCCATTACAACAGTACTTCTGTGTGTGTATGTATGTGTACCCAGATGTGATGTGGGGAAGTCTCTCCTTAGCCGTTGCAAAAGATCTGCTTTTCTGAGAGTGTTAATCTCATACCAGGCCCAAAGAAACCAAAGGGGAAATGCTGTTTTCAAACAAGCTTCCTGTAGCTCCAGTCTGTTCCCAATAGACTTTCATTTTCTGCCCTTTGTTTCACAGCTCGCTTCAATGATGCACTATTCAGTTATGGAACACACCCCTTTCCCTCAAGCTTTGGCCAAATCTAGAGCAAGGCTTGATGCTGAAGCCTAAATCACGGACACGTGGAAATGGAATGAAGCTGTGTCATGGGAAGTTCAGACTGGACATTAGGAAAAGGTTCTTCACTGAGAGGGTGGTCGGTCACTGGAACAGGCTCCCCAGGGAAGTGGTCACGGCACCAAGCCTGTCAGAGTTCAAGTAACATCTGGACGACGCTCTTAGTTGTATGGTTTAGTTTTAGGTAGTCCTGCGAGGAGCAGGGAGTTGGACTCGATGATCCTTATGGGTTCCTTCCAACTTGAGATATTCTATGACCTTTATATGCTGGGTATAACCACAGCACTAAATAGGAGCCTGTGGTTCCAAGGCAGTGCAAGGGGTGGTCTTCACAAAAGCAGATTGACGAGAGTACTTGCCATGTATGTGACAATTCTCAAGGCAGAAGACTCATAGGAAAATCAGCTCTGTTGATGCTGGCCCAAATCCACGTGCCAAAGCATTTCTCTGAAGAGAGCACACCCTTTTTAAAACATGCGTGTTTTGAAAAGTGTTTGCTTTTAAAAGACAGAGCACAATGGGAGGCAGCCTATCCTGGTGGCTTGTGTTGTGTTGAAGATCTGGTAGAAGGGAGGTTTGGAATGCTGTCTGAATGCAGGATAACAGATTGTGCGATTTAACAGAAGTTCACAATATTACGCTTCACGTCCCCGCCCCCTCGCCCTTCATTTTTGCTATTCTTATAGTAGAAAGTGGAGACAGAGTACAGCTAGGCCATGACTCTTCTCAACAAGATGAAGTATTAACCTCAGCAAGAGGAAGACTCAAAGTATCTTGATGACGGTGGCCTTGTCCTTTCCATATTGTTTTTTCTGTTGATTTTCTTTGATTATGGGAAGACTAAAGGAAAGCAGTAGTGAGAATAGCTCATTGCTGTTATTTCAGCCGGAGGAAGAAAATTCCTAATAAAATTATTTGGAAAGTAAAGTTCTGTAAATTCACACGGTAATAATGTTAAGTATGTGAAACATTTTTACTAAAATGGTTTTGTTTGTATTCCCTGCTTCTGATGTTTCGATACGGAAGAGCACTGTTGAATCTACATCAATTGTGACAGATTTCAAGTATCACCTTCCTGATTTCCTGCTACAGGCCCTTGTTTTTTGCTTTTATGTGATTTGGATTCCAGGTGGTTGTATCAGGATCTTTGATTTTTGACTTTTGATCTAATATTTTTAAAAAATCTAATCCCCTTATTGAGGACCTTTCACTTCCAGGTTTCACGATCAAACCCATTGTAGCTGGAAGATAGAGTAGTTCATCTTTATTTGTATTTGTCATAGCACTTAGAAACTCACATTAATACTGTAACATCTTTTCCATAGCTTATATTTATATTTTTCAGCCCTGAAACTGAAGCATTTGTGATTTTCTGCCATATGTCTTTTAATGAAATCTTATTGTTTTTGGAGGAAATCAGAGTTTTTTAAAGGAAAGTATAATTTGGTTCAAAATGCCTTTCTTTCCCACTGAAGAACTGTGTTACTGGAAGATCTGTGAGGAGCCATGACCTTTCAATCACTGCCATTGGCATCAGGCCCTCAATAAGGGAAGCCAGGAACAAACGCTTTTGAGGGGGGAGTGTCTGTTCATCTCCTCTGGTTCAACCATCCTCCAGAAGGCTGCAAGATGGGGTTCAGGAAGCAGAACTACTTCATAAGAGGAATCTCTCTTCTTTTTAAATCTCTGTAAGGAGGTTTTTGAGGCTGGGAAAAAATATCCCTCATTGGTACCTGTTTCTATATAAATCTATATGAATGACTTATTAATGTTAGAATCAGATTCAATATTTTTACCCTGAGGTAAAACTTTAATTGTCTTTATAAAAACATTGCTTGCATGAAGAGCAGAGGAGGTGGCACAGTTTATTCACTGCAAGCTTTGGTTAACCTTTGTATACTATGTTTCTCGTCAGTTTATTGTATGAATGCTTTCCCATCAACTTCATCTCCAGTACATAGAAAACATTTTCTGTTTAATTTAATTACTTACACTGTTGCCAAAATTAATTTCTTTTAGCTCTATATATCTTACTATGAATGATAAAATTTGGTAGATATGGCAAAATTTATCCCAGTCCTGTTCTTAGACCTCTGTAGACAGAGATTAAGTCTTTGGCATGCTGGTCATTGGTGATGAGTTTAATGTCATTACTGACTGGATTTTGAATTACTGGACAAATTCTTTGCTTGTATATACTCCTCCCTCCCCCTAACTTCCAGGGCTAGTCACTGGTATAAATGAGATGTTTTCCTTAATATGGTACTGATTTCAGACCTGAGCAAACATGTTTCTCTAGTGAATGCTTCATGTCACTGAAATTTCAGACGTTCCTAAGGAAGTGTGTGGCATGTGTGAGAAATGGGTACAGCTGATTGGGAGGAAGCTCTGTGCTAAATGCTTCCTTTTGAGCTGCTTCATTTTTGCCCCATTTCTTCTCCAAATCTCTCCCTCTGGGGTCATGCACAGCCCCTTGCATATAGTAACACAGACTGTTCACCAATGTGAAGAAGAGAGAACCAAGTTAAACCATGTTCTGAGAGCTTTTCTGCTTGCACCTGAGAGCTTGTGTTGATTTATCCAGAACATTAGCGGTAGTTGCTGGTAAATAAAATGAATCAGTTGCCTGCAACTGAAAAAAGTTGTTGGGTTTTGGGTGGAACTAGTGTCTAGAAAATACTTGCAGGGATGTTGTGAATGTCTGGCCGTGCTGGGTAGTCTCAGAAGAAGCCAGGCGCTGAGCCAGGAGGGCACTGGACCTTTGGATTCTCAGTCACCTAAACTTGAATTTGAGACATGATGTGTTTTTAAAAGAGATGTTGTAGTTCCAGCTGGAGTTAATTCAGGGAATTTCTGCAGTGTGGGTAGATCTGGATGGACACTTCTGGCCTGGTTGCTCACTTGGCAAACCAAAACCAGCTAGCTACTTGTTAAAGAGGTTCAGTGAATATTTGCCAATGATGATGTGGACAATATTTCTTGCCTTGGGATAAACAGATGGATGGGATTAATTCTGAATTGTCTTATAGACCTTTTTCTCTGTAGCCTTGTGAATCTATGACAACTTCTGGTCTAGACCATGACTAAGCAGATGAGAGTTTAAGCACCTGAGAATGGAAAAGTGTAATCCAAGATTGAAGTGAACAGGGAGGAATTCCTACACCTGTGTATCTGATCAATGTTTGTTGTCGGGTATCAAAAAAACATAGGCAGAGGAAGAGATAGCCAGTGCTGAGGGTGAGCTCGTGATTAGACATAGCAAAAATAAATTTCAACACAAGAAATCTTGCTGTGCACTGCTTTCCCATATTGAAAAGATGGAGCTTTGTTGGCAGAATGTTTTAAGATACTTGGCAGGATTAATATTCTGCACTAAATAGATGAAGGTGCTTGACAAAATACAGTTCGTCCTAAGCATTTTTTGACAGAATATATTTTATCCATATAGAGGCTTTAGCAGAATTGTCAGCAATGTCTCATGATAGATGGCAATATGAAGAGTTGTAAGAGCCTGACTATTAAAAAAAGGACCAGACAACTTAGTGCCGTGGCAGTTTATTTGACTCTGAGTGGGTGGTTGGAAAGGGATGGGTGATCTTCTAATGGGAATTTAATCATATACCTTCTAGAAATAATGGGAATCCAGAGATGATTAAGGAAGAGATGAGAAAGAAAAAACATTTTGGAGAAATTTCCTCACAGAGAGAATGATTCATTTTGGACTGTGCTGTCAAAAGGCAGCTATGGAAACTGCAGCTGTGGATGTATTAAATAGGAGTCAGGCAGGTGCTTGCTGGAAAAAATGTTATGGATGGAAACAAGCACCAGGAGGAGTGGGAGGAATCTGCAGAGCCAGCTTCCGGTTTTTAGTTACAGCAGAATAAATGTGTTATTCTGCATTTGCATTGCAGATACACAACAGTTCTCAGTCAGAGCAGATGCTTGGCTGCCATGGATTTTCATGAACACGTGTCCAAAGGGCCATTCTCACCTTCCTCTAACATTTTTTAAAAGGAAGAGGCGTATTAAATGCCAGGTTGAAGGGAACAGTTTCAGAATGGAAAAGGTTGAGCAATGGTGGTGTAATAGAAAGCAAAATTTGGCCCACATTAGTTTCCTCCAACAGGGCTGTTTTTTCCATTAGTACTGCTAGCACTAAAGAGTATCTCTGACATATGACAGTATATCCAAAGTTTAGCCCTACAGTGAAAGGCAAATAGTGATGGAGAGGTATCTTGCATGTTGGGGAGGAAAGCAGGAAACAACAAAGAGGATGGATTTGAGTATTTTCGGAAGAGGAGCTGAGAGGGTTCAAAAAGTTGCAGCCTGTTACTGGTGCCATCATGACTTCAAAAAGAGAGTCTGATGTTCTGCATCAAGGGACTTGTTGAGATGTAGGTCTGTAGTGAAACTGAAGGAGAAGCTTCCAAGAATGCTGCTTACCCAAACCTGCTTGTTTCCCTTAGCTCTCACACTTCCTTTTGCTTCTCTGTCCTGGACTTTTGGATTCAGATCTCATGTAATTGCAGGTGTTGCCATCCGTTTCTGTGAAGTCACTCCTACTTATGCCAGAATGAAATCAGGCCTGAGAATTTGCAGAGAAGGAGAAGTCAATGATCATAGGGAAAGACAGCATGTAAGTGGGAACCTCTGGAGATATTCACTGAAGCTGTTGCTCTTTTCTTTCCTGCATCTCAAGTGTGAGTCCCTTGACTCAGGGATCATGTCTGGATGCCTCTGGGTCATAATTTGAAAGCAGTTTCCAGTTTATCTCAGTGCAGCTCCATTACACCCCAATTTCTCTGTGTTGTCCCACTGCCCTGCCTTCACACCAATCAACACAAAGATAGCTACAAAATACAGCTGTAATAACGAAAGCCTCAAGGTTGTTTCAGAAGCTCAGGAGCCAGACCCTCAGCTGGTTTAAATCAGTGCAGATCTGTTCACTGCACTGGACAGGCACCAGTTTTACACTGGCTGAAGATTTGTCCCTGAGATTTCTTCTTGCAAATGGCACAGGGAGAAAGTTGCTGGAGAAGGCTGAGAAGAAAAACATTCTACTTTCTTTTGGGAGAGTTTAAGACTTGCTGACTCAAATGCCAACCATCGGTTTGTTATCTCCTGAATCCTGGGGATACAATTTGCTAGGTAAACACCACATCTGTTCTTCAGTTCAGTTTCACCTCTTTGAAAGCATGTCCAAGCTACCTACCTAAATGCCTCCATAAAATTAGGTTTTAGTTACATGTTTCATTGTGTGTTGCATGTTTCCATGGCACGCTGATTTGCCAGATAAAGCAATCTGCAGCCCATTTAGTTTATCTTAAAGCCTTTTAAATCAGTCTCCTCTAAGCTTGAAATTCTCTTGCTCAGGCATCCACTGTTGTTGAAACCCCTATGCCAATAATTCTTAATGACGTGTGTGTCTAGCCAGAGTAATTCTCCTCATTCAATTTGCAATTTTCCAAGTCAATCCTTTCAGCATTGTGACTGTAGTCATTTGTTTTGCATTGAGACGTGCAGCTCTTTTAAACAAAACGATCCTGACTTTATAGGCAAAACAGCATCTTATAATGAAGGGCAACCAAACTTAAAGTTTGTTTTGGAAACCAGGGATAGTATTATCTTTGCTTGCTCACTCTCCTGGGCTCAAAGCTAGCTCACATCTATGTACACAAGCATGCAAAGTCTTCCCTTAGCATTTGACAGAAAGGACAAAAGCAGAACCATTTCCCATTTGGCAGCATATTTCGTCTCTACTCTTTTTCAAAGAGCATGTTGGACTGAGGCTTGTATCTTATGCTCTTTCCCATGCTTAGGAGCTAATATCTGCAGTAACCAATAGAAACTCTAAGTTAAAATCTAGACTCCTGGCTTATAGAGGCAGCACACTTAGGGCATCCTGATGGAAAGAAAGAGACCCTTTATAGTGCTTAATGGCCAACCTCAGCCATCTATTGAGATCTCAGTGATGGGCTCAGGAGGGAAATTTTGCAGCTGCTATAAAGAGGATTAAAACAACTTGGGTCTTTGGAAGGAGCTGAGGTGAAGATAACTAGGTGGGAAATGGGGTTCTCATCAGAACAAAACAGAATGGGCACACATGTCTTTTTATCTTCAGGAACCATTGTGACTTACATGCTCATTTTGTCCTGAAGACAAGAAGCTTTTGATCCCTGCATGAGGAAGACTTATGTAAGCTCAAGAGGTTTTACTTTGGTCACTGTGAATAAAGAATTTATAAGCCTCTCTCATTTCATTCATTTATTTTTGCCTGTTCTTCAATACCCGTTGAAAGAACAGATACATTTAAGGATGTTTATTTTAAGTTGGTACTCTGGATTGAAAAGCTTTTCCATCTGTTTCTGCCCTGCATTGGATATAACATTTTGCAGATGGCAGTATTTATCAGAATCCCACTGCAGACACTTACTGGCTTCGTGCCTTCAGAAATGGGCCACGTTCATCGCCACTATAACTTCACAGAAATTGGTGGAATGACACCATGGGTAAATCTGACCCATCATCACAAGTGCTTCCTGAAGTATCATCATGCTCTCTGGGCACAATGTCTGTGTCTTGGTTGACTTGTTTAATGTAAATATATTGAATTATATGTAGTTTTCATGATTACTGAAGATTACTGGTTTGCTTTAAGAACCTCTTGGTTCTGATTTTTCCAGTCCATGAGTGATTTAGGGAACAGCTTTCAAACATGCCATCTCAAATTGCAGCCACAGATTTGGGTATACAAGCTATTTAAGCAGGCAGAAATTGGGAAGGCGCCTGCTGTCTTGACTGAAGCAAAGGAGCAGTCCTTTTGGCCAGTTTTTCTTTGTTTCAGATATTCCACAAAATGGAACACCTCCGCCATATTGTTACTCCCCACTCCTTCTTTCCTGATTTTCTCAACATTCTCCTGAATTGTGTGTTGTATAAGTCCCTTAGGGTGCTGGTCCTAAACGCTGCCCTTAATCATAAAGCACTTTGCCTCACTAGATGGTCTCAGTGATTTCTATTGGAAATGCTTATGGAGCATGACATTGGCAGAATCTGGTCTTTTTTAGCACAGGCCTAAAGAATGACAACTCCATGTGCAGGTTTCAGGATCAGTTCCGTTTGGAAAGACTGTTTTTCATTTCACTGCCAGGTTATTTTTTCTCTAATATTTTATTTACAAAAGGTGCAGAGTAGAGAGCTGGAAGTGACATAGGTCATGAGGCCAAATATCAGGTTCAGTTACGGAAGGAACATTTTCACGGTTTTTTAGCTCTCTGGAAAAAAAATATTTTGGGACAAAGCCTTTCATGCCTGTCTTCAGCCAAAATGTCACTTGCTTTGGAAAGTTTGAAGAAAATTGGTTAAGAACCCGCATAAGTTAAGAGAGGCTGGAAGAAAAACGAAATTTGACTTTTTAAAGTAATTTTCCACCCTGCCCTATTATACGGAAGGACTGGTCAGGAGTAAAAGAGAATTCCCCTTTAGAAGTGTTTACCACAGCAAACCTACAGAGCACACTGTTTATTCAGTGCTGCTATGGAAAGTCCAGTTCCAGTCATGCTGAAGATTTACGTGAAATGACAAAATGAAGATTTAACTGCCACTTTTCCATGTTCCTGCTTTTTCTCTCCTTTCCTTCATTTTTCTTGTGCTTTGACAATATTTGGGAAAGGGCTTGTTTCTTAACGTGATTTGATACGAAGGCCCTAGATGCCTAACTGGTGTTCCTCAATACTATTTCAGTGAATGCTATCAATAATTTGACTGTCTAGCATATCCTGGATACCATTTTGTGTAACTTTTGACCGTGGACAGCCTCAGTGATTCTAGCTGTGAACCACTGTAGTGAAAAGAGAATTTCTTCCAAATAGTGCCCATCCAGGAACTAACGCTGAAGAGAGTACCCAGGCTGTTCTCAAAAGAGCTGTGGGCTAGGAAAGAAAGAGAACTTAAGTGGTGTTAGCGTCACAACAGTGCCTGAGAGAGCCTTCTCAGTGGTTAAGCATATCTGAGGCATCAAGATGGAAAAATACTTCAGAGGTTTTGTAAGCTGTAGGAAAAGTTCCAACTATTTAGCAAAGTTAATGCTGAGCTCTTCTGACTCATAGCACTAAAAAGCTGCTCCAAAGAGTCTCACTGCTGAATCAATTAGCTCAGCCAGCACCCTTCCCATCGAATAACACCTTCCCTTCTTGCTCCGTTCTAAAACCTAATTCAATAACTTCAATAACGAAAATACATAAAGCTATATGCCCCTCTGTACCCATGCCTGCCAAAGGTTGCTTGCATGTTTTGCCTTGCCCTACTTGCACATTTGCGTGTTTAAGTTCCCTTCAAACCGGAGTTTGGAGCCTGTGCTAGAAATCAAAGTCCTTACAATCAAAGCAACTCAGTTAATATTTGTAGTCCTCTAGAGAAAATATAGCCCAGGGATGTTTGGTAGTGATAATTCTCAGCATCAGACAGATGCTGCCGTGGAGGGGATCAGTTTGTTTAACACAGCCAGGGGGGCCTAACTGGGGGCTGGAAGAACTACCTGACTGCAGTCCCAAAGCTGCAGCTGCAGCTGAAGAGGCTGGACTGAGGTACATGGGGGTCTGTAACACACAGTCAGCTCTGGATCCCCCCAGAATATACTCTACCACTTATTCTAAAAGTAGTATTGTGCCTGTAACCTTCACACCCAGTCTTACTTTGATCACCAAAATTGTCTATAGGTCTCCTGAGTATGTCTTTGATTCCATCAGAATTTTGTGTGTGTGAATAGATCTGTAAGCAGTTCTTTGGTATTGTAATCACTGCATCTATTTTCTTTTTATTTTTTATGATTAATTAGTCAATTATATGAAATTACCTTTTGCAATCAAAGCATAATTTAGGAAAAAAACATTGAGAAGATAATGCTCATTTGTCATTAAACTGCTTGTAACTCAGGCTGTTGTATGGCAAGGTCTTTTTAGTTTCTGTTTTTACTGCTGGATGAACAACACTGATTAAAAAACCCACCCTGATATAGTGCTGGGAGTGACTCAGTCTTGTCCTTCAATATTTAGAAGGAAAAAGACTTAGATTTGCAATTTACATTGTTAATAAAGAGCATTTGGGCTTTGGGAGGTTGATGTAGCTCTGAGCTGAACTTTTTTAATATGGAGTTGAAAGGGCAATGGATGTAACTTAAGTGTTATTTAAACTGTCACATAAAAAGGAATCTAAAATATGGTACCTTAAAAGTTGTTTCTTTTGTGAAAAGGGAAGGACAGATCAGTTGTTGCCTATGTAATTGTTTAGTTATCCATCAGTTTACTGCAAACTGCATGTGTGTACTTTTCAAAGTGCTTTGGTGTAGACAGACATAGACCTTTGCTCCTGAGGAATTCAATGATTTGCCCCATGGGAATTGCTGGGCTTGCCGGAGTTCACTTAATGACACTGATGGGTCAATTCTCTGCCAGAGCCAACAACTCATCTTCATCATCTTCTCAACTTCACATCCACTAATGATCAGTCCTCATAATGAAGGCATTTTTCACCCTGCCAAGGAGTCACAAGGAGAAAAATTGATTGACAGAGTTATCTGGATTGTAGTAATTAAATCAGGGCAGACAAATCCCTGCTCTCATTATATTTCAGACATGTCTGAACCATGAAAAACAGAGCCGAAGCATGCTGATTTCCTTCCTAGAGTTCAAAATGTGGCTTTAAATGCTGTATATGATATATAGGGTTACAATACCTAAATGCGGACAAATTAGAATAGGATAATTATACATCACAAGTGGTCTAAATATGGGTGTTGGGTTTAACTATCTTTAGCGAAATGTGAATATCCAGTGTTTGAAAAAAGCTATTAACTGTAAGACATTAACATGTTTCAGGAAAGGAACCTGAAAGTATACCATACTTCCAAATGTATCCAGGCTCATTCTGTAGTGCTGTGCACAGAAACAGCATTTGTCTGTACCAGTGAGGCAAAAGGGATGCAGGTAGAAACAGAGATGCAAACCAGTGACAAGATACACAGTGCAGAATTGGCATGGCCACAGGATTGGTGCTTGCACAGCAGAACGCAACTGTATGGTGTTTGAGCTCTCTTGTTTGTAGATGAGAACACAGATTTACACTGTAGAAGCCAGAAAAGGATTTCAAATACTCTTGGAATTCTTTTGTTGGTGAATTGCTTGTTGTGCAGCACTTGCCTTGAAGAAGGATTTGTGTGCAGATGTTCTTTGGGTAATGCTGCAATCTGGATTCAAGAGTTGTCCCTTGATTCTTTTTAAAGAATATTTTCCTCCATCAGTGTATTAAGCTGAGCCATTTTTCAGATACTGTAAAATATTGTACCCACTTGAAACAGAGGATGCTACGTGAACTTGAATTAACATTAACCAGCTAATTAAGCTGATTTGATCTAGTTAATACTGGGTATATAAGATAAACATTTAGAGAGAGGCAGATGAGGGTTTAAAGCAGGCAAAATGAGTAAGGAAATCTGGATTCACTGGGACAGATGCTCAGATAATGTAAATTGGTGTAAGTTCACTGAGCTCAGTTTAAAGCACTGAGTTGCATTTATGGGGTATTTGGCCCATATATGATATGTTTTAAACCAAACCTTAATAATTCAGAAATGCAGATGAAGTAGAATTTAGACAAGAGTGCATTAACCAGAAAATAATTTCAGAAGGAGTGAAGGTTTTGGGGATACAATGCCCATTCCCTTCACATGACTGCTTTTGTGGGTCCTTCCAAGGGTCCTTCCAGTTTAGCTTCATGAATGATACAAATCCTCAGCTGGAATCAGATATGTAAATCAGCATGGAAATGTTGCCTCTGGTGCTGCCTGTGTTTGGGTCTGTAGTACTGCTTATGGCTTTCTGGATCGCAGCAGATAGTGGCATCCTGAGGAAATTCACAGCTCAAAGAACATGCAGGTAAATACAGATAATTAAAGGTTTTAAATTTATTTCTTTGTAATGTAATGTTTTGCAAGACCTAGGATTTTCATCACTTCTGACTTTCACATTTTACAACACATGGCTATATATTACAGGACTTTATGTAGGACACTCAGATTTAAAAACAATCATGGTTTGGGGTAAGATTCCACCGCTACTCTTCACACATTATTTTGCCAGTGCACTTTGATCCATATTGATAGAAATTCTTTTCTAAACCTTTCCAAGCAGAGTATTAACTGGACAGGGCACTGGGCTGGGAAGTAGGAGATTAGACTAAACTCTCGGTCACTGAAACTGTGGAACAGCCACCGACTGCAAGAGGCCAGGAGAACACCAATTAAATTCTCTTGCCAGCGCCCTGCAATGTGATTGAAAAAATAACTTCAAATCCTTCCTAAGCATATTTTTTCCATTAAGAATGATCAACCATCCAAAACAAAAGCCCCATTTTAGGACTACTTACAACCTTTCCTATTGTGCCTTCATGGTGTTTGATGTATATAGAGAAAAACGTATCCACAAGAAAGGCATGGAGGTGGGAGGTAACATCGGAACCTTGTTTTAATCCTGTTTCTGATGTTGGCATTTGTGGGAACCTTCAGCATTTCAAAGAACTTGTCTATTTAAATTCTTTTTGTATAAAATAGATATAAATGTTTCTTATCTGCCTTATAGTGTAGGTGTTCTGTGAGTCTGAGATTGAGAGGGAATTACTTGAGGTTTATCTGCCTGAGTACCCAAGTGTTTAGTTACTGGGGTTCTTTCTTCTTATGCTCCCTGTCAGAATATTCTAACCTCAGTTCAAACTGAACGAAGCGTAAATATCTGAAAAAGCCAATGCTACTACGGAAGCTCTAATTTCCATCTTCAACAGGTTGAGCATCTTAGGAATGACAGCTGGCATGTCATGACAGTTTCTGTTGATGAGTCCGTCTTCTGAGAGCCTCATTAGAGTTTTCATTCACATCCAGAAGGATTCTGGGATAGAATTGTTCTGACATAAATCAAATCTAAGAGATGTGCATGTTGAAATACTATGATTGACTTTGACCTGTCAGTGTCTGTGTAAGGCAAATTACCCGCTCTTTGCATGTTACTCCACATGCTTCGTTACTGTTGCAAGGATTGTTATTAAACTCTGCTATTTGTATTAAAAGGGTTTAGTAGTGGATGGTGATGCAGGGTGTTCTGGTTGGCTGCAGCTGCTGATTACCCCTTTTAGATGTATGCTGTAGTGTAAACTTGTAAACTGCCAAAGTTGAGACCGAATTTCACATTGAGAACAGCAAAGTTTGTTCATGTGGAAGTCACAGACTGTATGAACATCTGGGGCAAAACATGAGAGCCAGTCAGCAATAAAAGATGGGCACTGCAAGTTAGAAAACAGATGGTGGATATATAGCTAGGCTGAACAGCAAAGACAGTCTTAGTACATAAAGACTGATCTTTTAAGGGCTAATAAGGTGATAATAAAGGTAATGGTTCAGATTCTGTTGCTTTTGGGTTGGCCTGCATATCACCACCAACCCAAAGCTGAGCTTAGCTTCGCTGTTAGGCCATCTGTGCAAAAAGGCTGGGGAGATTCTTAGGACATGCTGTGTTTTGCAGCAGTTGCCTTGAGTGAATCCAAGGACCAGGCGCAACAGAGGGGGATTATATGATGGGAACAGGAAGAGTGCAGTGAGAACTGGAACTTCGTGAAGCAGAGAGGATGCTAAACTTAACATCCGTATGAGTCAAGCACAGATTTACCTCAAGTTCAAAGGCCAATCTGTGACCTCAGGCAAAGTTTTAGCCATGTGAATAAAGCAACCATATCCTGGCCATTATTCCTTCTCTCTCCCCACAAATCATTATCATTACTAGCTGTCATGCATACTCCTAGTCTCCAAGGTGTGGAGAGGATGTGCCACTGCACAGCCCTTGGTCGTCACTGGTTCTGGTAGTGTAAAGTCATGGAGATAATATCAACACAATCTGCTCTGTGATGTCCTTTTCTTCATTTGCAGCGTATTGTTCTGTGGCTTACTGTGGCAGCTGATGCACATTAGAGGAGGTTTTATTAAGGAAGTTATGTAATTTTAGAAGATCACAGACAAGACCAGGTTCTTTCAAAACCATTTTTGTAATCCTCTCCTGGAGTCACCCAGAAGTTTGGGAGAAGGATGGAAAATGGAGAGTGCCATGACTTGTCCAGGAGGTGCAGTTTTCAATGTATGGAATTAACAAAAGTCAAGAGACAGCAGCATCAAATATGGATGACCAGTGTAAAATAAATGAAAGACAATCTTTGTGTTCCATTAAATATAAGAGACACTGTCTGCAGTGGAATTTATACTGGCACAATGAGGAAACTGACTGAGTGGGCCAAAGGTGGAGAAAGTTCACATGTTGGACTGGGGCAAATAAGAAGCTTCTTTTCCAGAAATGGAGAATTGTCATGACAGTATTTGGCTCAGCCTCTGCACTAGAACAGTAGTGAGGCTCCGTGGCCTTTAGTAAGTGATGCTGATTTGCGTCAGTGGATGATAGGCAAATCTGGACTCGGATTGCCTAGGGTTGGAGACTTGATAGATGGCTGAGAAAATTGCAGCTGAAGGAGAAGCAGGGAGGAGGATGAGTCAGGAGCTGATGAAGAAAGGAATTATGAATAATGAAAAGAAAGGCAGCTTTGGATAAGGAAGTGTTGATACTATTTACAAGATGGCAGGTATTTTTCAGAGCAAGAAATTGTCTTACCACATAGCAGCCTGTGTCAGAGATGAGGAATGGAGTGATGGAGGAGCTACTTCTAAACTTGGTGTGTATTGGTAATTCAAGGGGAGAAAAACAGGGAATAGCTGTCATTTGGCTATAACCCCAAATACAGCTTCCAATCACACCCACCTGCAGATATTAAGGACGGCTGGACAGTAGAGGTGCTGTGTAAAACAGAAATCATGTTTTATGTTTACTTCAGTCACATGCACAACCCTTTCCTTTTTAAGCAGAAGAATAAGGCAGTTCAGCTTTATTGACTTGGAGGAACCTAGAGAGCTCCCCCAGCCCTTGCAAGCCTGACCTCTTTACTTCTAAATCAACAGAACAGATAAGGGCTTGCTTAGTTTTGAAATCAAGCCTAACCCTTTTCCTGTTCAGCAAAGCTCGTAAGCAGGCACTTCTCTTTTTCACTCTGAAGAACTGATGTGAGCATATGTCATCCTCAATCTGCCACATTTTTATCCAGTCAGGAAACAAAATTCATAACATGTAATTTTCATGGTCAACAGAATTTTCAAAATAATTCTATTGCATTCAAACTCTTACAAATCCTGTGCTGGGTAAAAATGTTGTATCAACATGTTATTTTGTTTAAAAATGGATAACGTTTATCACACTCAAAAAGGAAAGACAAAGGCTACCACAGCTCATCTACTGACTTGGAGGCTATTGTTGGAAATCAAATATCTGAGTGTTTTTCCTCTGAATACATTTTAGTTCCATCTTTGTGATTAAACTGTCTGTCCCAGATATACACACGTTTGTGAGCCTTAATAAGTTGGCCTTCAAGTGGCTTAGCAGACAATCAGAAATGGAGATCTGTCAATGTGCATTTTGAAATTAAGGACAAAGGGCAATTTGTTAGACACAAGATTTGTTACGAATTAGATATTTAATTCTAATAACATGTCTCCAAAACAGTAAAGTTTAAAAGAAATAAAAAGGAAAAGGAAATGTGAACGTGTCCTTCATCATTAGGACGCACAATTTGCTTATGAAGTATGGCAAGTAGGAAGGGGGCTTAGGAAGTTTTCCTTTGTTTCAAAGCAGATCCTTCAAATGCCTGGGTTCTGCTGCCTCCTGTTTGGTTTCCATTCAGGTGATGGGCTTAGGATAGTTGACCTTCTCTACTCAGTAGAACCCATTAATTCTTTTTCCTCACCAGCTTTCTCTGCTTTCTCTGCTTCTTCCCTGCCTGTTCAAAAGGTCAGCTACAGCTACTCCCTTTGTCACGACAGAACGAGCGAAACTGAAGAGTACTAAAATAATGGGAGGCAAGAAAGTCGTAAGAGTTTTGTTGTAAGCGTTGACAGTGACTCACCATGTGAAGCAATGCACAGAGAGATATGTACTGGAGATCTTGAGAGTAAGATTAGACTCTGAAGCACTTTC
The DNA here is from genome assembly GCA_031468815.1 of Morus bassanus. Taxonomy (NCBI): domain Eukaryota; kingdom Metazoa; phylum Chordata; class Aves; order Suliformes; family Sulidae; genus Morus; species Morus bassanus. Next base: position 38,499,027 of record CM062575.1, read on the forward strand.
CATAAATCCTTCTACGTATTTTCCCAAACATAATGGAATAACAAATGGGTCAGGAGGAAAAACTTCCACAATCTTAACATGGAAAGGGAGCAAAGGAAATCTGGATTTCTCCAGGTCCGTCCCCATAGTTACTCCTCCTCTGTTCCCCTCTCCTTCCCCAGATACATACAGCCTCTCTTGCTTTGTTATTTCAATATAAAGAGGAGAAGTAAGGGTACAATGCTGGGAGATGAAAAACAGCATGTGGCTTACTCACAACCTTCTACATTTCAGAGGGCTCTCAGAAAGGGATCTCTCATTTGATGAAGATCCTTTTTTCTGTTTAGTCATAAACAGATGAATCCTATAATAGCCTCTGTTTCCTCTACTACAGGAGGTCTGTATGATTAATAAGATCTCCCTGTAGTGAATGCCAAGCCAAACAGATGAATGCAAGGCGCATCTGCTGTAGATTAAACATTTGGAAAAAACATTTTATAAATATTTTTTTCCACAACAACATATCCATATGGCAGTTAACTAGGGTATATATTTAAAACTTTGCATGTACGGTATATAGCCATGCATATGTATTTAATATACTTATTAAATAAGTACTTATGTTGTCACTCAACAGATAGCTTTCTGATACGACTTTTAATCTATTCGAGATGTCAAACAGACTGTTTGAAAGGACCACATGTGCTTTATCAAGCAAAACATGAGAAGACACTGCTTCTGAGTGGGTGGGTTAGTAGGAAGAAAACCTTTTATTTTATTATTTCTCAGAAACAAGAATGTGTAAGATAATTACCTGGTTAGTATGAGGTAAGTGTAAAATAACATACACTGACTGTGGTTAGAGAGATAACGTTGTCCTGGGTACAATGAAAACAGATCCTGAGGAGAGAGAAAAGTTAAACTAATTTGTGATTCCTTAGCCAAAAATCCTAGCATCTAAATTTAACTTTACTAACACTTCAAAATACTGGAATTATATCTCATTACAATGAATATTTGTATATAAATAAATATTGTTAATAACAGGAATAACCAGAATGGGTTAAAGGACTTTATAGAAATAAGAAAAATTCATTTTTTTCTAATGCTTATTGTATAATGGAGAATTACTTTTTTTCTTTCTGTGTCTGTGTGTCTTCTGCCTTAGAGGACTGGACCATAATTCTGGATTGACGAGAAATGAAATCTGACAATTTAGCTCAAACTAAAACCAAATTCAACATGTAAACATTACCCAGAGCAGCTATCAGCACTCTTACATAAGTCAGTCTTGTCTCTTAGTATGTTGTTCTTGTAAGACTTAGCAATATTATTGTAGGCTGATTTTATGATAGACTGGGTTTTTTTGGTTTACTTGTCATGAAACCTAAGACCCTGATATGTGATTCAAAGAACCTAATTCCTGAAATGTTTTTTAAGAGTTTTCTTAACCGGCCTTCCAGTCTAGCAGCCAGAAAGAGGAAAAAATCAGTCTTTCAAGATTCCATATGTGCTTGCTTGTCTTGTTAAGGATTAAGACCTGGTTTGCGTGTGTGCATGGAAAACTGGGGCACTTATCTGAAGAGAAGGGCTCTCTGAATCTGACGTTTGCTCTAGGAATGGCTAGTGCTTGTCAATTCATGTCTGTCTGGGCTCTAAGAATGTGGATTTCCAGACCTTACAGCATGATACTTGCAACCAGACATGACGTTTCCCCACATGCTTTTACACAGATTGCAGAACAGAGGAAAATAATTGCCTCACTTTGCTTTTATCACACACCATTAGGTACTTAGCCGACTCAAACAAGAAAGACAAAAAGCGCCTCATATTCAAGAAACTTCTAATATTTATGTTCGTTACAGTTTCAGACTTTGCTGCCCAAATGACTTGTTTTCTGATGTTCTTGCCATAGTTTTCCATATGCTTCTCTAAGCATCCTGAGGGCAGGCGGAGCATGGAGGTGGGCAGTTCCCTCACTTTTGAAATAGTGGCTGGTGGCTTATATCTCATTCTGCTTTAGAAACTCATTTCTTATCCTTGCTTTGCTCCTGAACTGCAAAGTGCTGCTTTACTATTTAAGTAAATTTTCTTTTTTAACCAAAATGCCTGTGGAGTTTTGGAACAAATCACTGAACAAAATTTTCAGAAACCTCTTAGAAACAGTGAGAAACTAGTGGATTTGATCTGGGAAATCTTAAAGTGGTCCTTTTCACATCTGGGTTGAAAACAAAACACAGAATGTGAAGCCTGTCTGAACACATCTAATTTTCAATAGTATCTGTCTTTAGAGTCCTGGTGTGAGCCCTCGTTAGCTTTTTGTGATGTTCACAGCAGATTTTTTTCTACATCTGTCAGAACCATACCTTAAGTTAGTTTACAGCTAGATTTAGTTAAATTAGTTTAGAGAAGGCCACTCTTTCTGTGGTTTAACAAAGGCTTATTTTAGACTGGTTTTGATTTGTTCCCAATGAATTAAATTTAAATTGATATAATCTAAGCTTAAATTGATTTAGTGGTGTTTTACAGCCCTTTGTACTTGTTTAGCAGAACTGATTTGTAGTAGCTCTTCATTTAAGCCTTCATAAGTCCTGGATTCCAAAACTGGGTAACTAAGCTTTTCCTAGCATTACCATAAGACTGCACCACCTGTAGGCCTCCACGCTGGTGAATTTACCCAGCTGCTGAAAATACACTGTGCAAGCCAGAGATAATAAATGATGCAAGCATCTGCAGCTCTGGCTGAATGTTCTGGGTATGAACCTCCCATGCATATAGGCAGAATGTCCATCCAAGAAGGGAGTTGGGATAATTTCCCAGATGCTTCCACCACATCCTGTAATAATATGGAAAGATCATCTTGAAGGGAGAAGGTGCCCAGACAGTCCCTGTGGTAGCATCAATAACATTCATCAAGGACATGCTGTTCTTAAAAGGCAGACTTGAGCGTGCATGGGCCAGTCTGTGTGGCTAGCATGTAATCCAGGGAGTTTTGCAAAGAGCCTTTTGCTAGATGGTTACTCTTTGCTCTCCTCTGCCAGGGCCTCCCACAATCTTACACAATTGTAGGAGAACACAGGGTGCTCATTATGGCAAAGGAATATCTCCTCAGGGAAAAAAAATTACTTGCTTTATTTTTTGCATGATTAACTGAAGAATAGCTTCTTTAAGTGAAAAAAGGAGGGTGAGACGGGTTGACGGACTGAATCTTTATTTAGCATTGTATTTAAAACTTATTTAAAACTGAATCTTTATTTAATCCATTATTTTTAGCTGGTTCACCTCAGAGGTAGAATGGAGTTGGGAAGTTGGTTCTCTTACTCCAGCTAGTGTGCTTCCTAAGAGGTGTGGATTTACTAAGCAGTGAGGCATTGGCCCTGTCTCTCCTGTTGGCACTAACCTGTATGAGACATGACTGCTTAATTGTGCAACACCCCCTTCTCTCCCAGTTACATTTAGACTGGTTTTGCCTCTTGCTATGAGCCCTCTAAATTGTCAGAGGAACGACTGTAGGCTTTGAATGGACTTCAGTCCTCCTACATCTTTGCCAAAATGCCAAACCACAGTTACCAGCATAGATTATAGAAAAAAACACTTTTAACAAGAAACTCCTAACCACGAAAAAATATTTTCTAGGAAAACGTTTTCTATTTTGCTAAAAAAATGCTTGTCATTGGAAATACAAACTGTCTTCATTAAAGACAGTAGTTCAGTAGTTGGAGAAATCTAAACTATCCTGCTTATAGGGCTTTTTGTAAAAAAAAAAAAAAAAAAAAAAAGAATTAGTTTTTATTGACAAAAATGAAGGGAAAAAAAAGCACCCCACGTTTTCACATAATAAAAAACTGATTTCCTGATCATCTAGAGTTCAAAGTCAGTGTACAGTTTTGCTGCCTGTGGCTAAGAACTGTTAGCATCTCTACTTTGGCTGAGGATCCAAAGCAAACAGTTTGCTGCTGTCTAAGGTGAGAAGTGCATTCAGTGAATAAAAAACAGTTTTGGGCCGGGAAAGGGAATGAGAAACTTATATCTGAAAATGTCACTTTAAACTCTCTATAAAAGATACCCATGGTTCTCAGCCAATATGTTTTTGTGACTTAGCTACATTTCCTGCCAGATTATTCAGCTAGATACAGATCCCTTGCTCCTACAGTGTGGAAACCTGAATAATAATTTCAGCTGCAGAAAGCCCTGGTGAATTGCTGGCCTACTTTGCTCTCCCAGGGGGAAGGTGCACTTCTCTAATTCAGGAGCCATTGCTTTGGCAGATGGCTCTATTTACTCAATGAGCAGGTCAGGACAAGAGGAAAAATGGAACATAATCCAACAGTATCCAATTAAAGGTAGCTCTGTGCAACTGTACCAAAGCCATTGCTGTCAAAACCTCTGGGGAGTGTGGTTCATTTTTTAGCCTTGTTTTCTAAGGAAATGAGGCTGTCTGCCTGTCTACCTTTCTGTCTGTCAGCATCTATCCTCTCCGATTAATTTATGAATCTGTTTGCCATTATCAAGGAAAAATGACTGAAGAAGAGAGAGTTTTCAAGCATACGAAATTCCAACAAAGTTAACAGAACTTGGCAACTGAGACAGAAGGAGACCCAAAGTGCCTCCTTGGAGGGAAAAGCAGATGGAACAATATCGAACCATTCCCAGGCTGGAACGCAGATCAGACGTGTCGGCCTCAGCAGGCATATACTGCCTCACCAGTCTGAACCAGGATAGTACCTACTCCACCCGCCCATCCAAACAGCTGGGGAATGTGGGAGCAGACTAGGGAAACTGTCCGTGGAGGACAAGATGTTAGAGACAGAGGGAGAGATAGAGTATGTGAAGGGAGGGGGAGAAAGTAGGGTACACAGGACCCAAATCAGTAAACAACTGCATTTTGTTAGTGGCGTTATTCACAGAAATTCTTGCTAAAATATAAAGTTCTGGGCTAGATTATAATTCATCAAAAACACCGCTCAGGAACCTGTCACCAAAGGATACCACCTAGCATGCTAGTGTACTCTTGGCAATGGCATCCCTGTGAAATGAAGAAGCTGACGAAACAAATAACGTTGATGTTGCTTTCAGAGAAGAACATTGCCATTGTCTCCTCACAAAGAGCTGAGCCCTGATCCGCATGCTTTTAGCAGAGCTGGAACAAAATCATAGTGTGTGCGCCTTTTTAGCAATAGACTTCTCTAGCACAACTACTCATCTGGGTGCAGTTAGAGTGCTATTAAAATGCTATGCTGACTTAATACCCAAATAACTGTATTGGGGGTAGGTACTGCTCTCATAATCCCAACACAGGTAAAGTAGTACCAGGTTTGGGGACAGAAGAGCTCTTAGAAAAAAAGATTTGAAAAACCAACCAAGAAAACATTCTGAGTTTCCAAAAAGTTGAACCTTGTGTGTATTAAATTTCACCTCTGTTTTGACTGAAGCCCAAAACTGGTTTTGGAACCAGCTGTAAACATTAGTATTATTATGGCTCTTTTAATGCTGAGCAAGAAAAATATCATTTGCTTCAGTTTTCCTGGAACTGAAAGAACAGTGAGAGATGGCAGAGCAGGTTCAAGTTCCAGCTGATTATTGGATTCATGAGAAATGGGCTGTCTAGAGCAAACAATATAGGCAAACCCTGGAGAAAGCAGGGTGAGGGGATTTGGTTTTTTCCTTTGTATGATTTCTCCCCCAGCAGATTAGATATTTGGAACTATTTCAAGACATTTTTCATTTTGTTGGTAAATAGGCATGCACTTGTTCTGGGATTTTAGTCCCTAACTGTTCGCTTTATCCATGGGAGAAAGGCAAAAACATAAGTGAAGCTCAAACAATAAAACCTCAGCAACGGGTCAGGCCAGTTATTATTACATGATTTCAGGCTTTGAAAGGTCATTTATGTTTTCCAAGTTGGATTTATTTTTTACACTTATTTGTAATATTACCTTGCTGTGTTTCATAATGTCAGGGAAAATGTCTGGTTTCAGGCCTAAAATGTCAAAGCAGCATTTTCAATATCACTCAGCACTGAGTCAAATGTTTTTCTGTTGGAGTCGGTGGTAACAGTCCCATTTGCCTTAGCAGGCTTGGGCTAGTGCTGAACATTATGGAAATCCGCCTTTGTTACCATTTTTGCAGGCAGGCTGCACTTCTCCATATTCCTCTTCCTTCTCTTCTTCCATAGGCCTATTCGTATGTGGCAAGATTTCTAGTATGAAAGTCAGAAGCCTGACAATTATGAGTCCTGGATTCACTTCCTATCCTTCCTAATGACTTATCGGTTAAATCATAGAACGGTTTTATGCCTCACTTTACACCTAAGTGACACATAAAATCCCCATCTCAGAGGACTTCACAGTTCACCAACACCTGGGAATGACAAAAGTGATGCTTAAGCCAGTGCCAAATGTATATTATAGAATAAACTGTTCCTACAGTGTTGCAAGAAGTAATATAGATGAAGCTGATGCAATCTAGACATATGTCTCCATCTGTGCCTCCATGTTAGGGAGTTATTCTGGATGATACTGACTGCAACGACCAAGAATTTCCCTAGCAAGGAAAATCAGGCTTTAAATATTTGATAAGGAGCATCTATTGTTGATACACCCTTCCAAGTGGCTTTGCCATTGGCTTTGTCATGATGAAGACAGAAAAGGGGGCATAGAATAAATTAATTTGCTGTTCTAATAATTATGATTCAAAGTTAGGGGTTTTTTCTTGACTCATCTCCCAGTCAGCACACTAGTGGAACACATCTGTCTGCTGCAGCAGTCGGTAGAACATGCTTGGTTCCATATTCTTAAGTGTAGCTTTTTTTTGCCTACTCTAGAGATATCTCATGTCTTCAGTTGTAAGTATTGCCAGATAAAAAAACTGTTAGCACTCAGATTCTCTAATTCTCTAGACAAGATAAAAAATCCAACGTTCCTCTATCGTTGTCTGCCCTCTCCTGTACCTTGCATTACTATCACATCAGCTTAGAATACGCTAAGAGAAGTGTACAATAAATGTGTTCTCTCCACTACTTCTATATGGCAAGAATATTTCCTTTGACTTGTATTCAATACCTTGGTTTATGAACATTATCATTCTTCCTAATAGCCTGTTTTACTGCAGAGAAGAATTGCTGTGATATAAGGGTATGATCCATACGTGGGGGTTTTTCATGGTGAGTATTTGGTAGCATAGCGCCATTAGGAATATTATTCTTCACCCTGGATAGACATGCAATACTGGCTGAAGCAGCTCACACACCTCATGGGCTCCCAGAGAACCTGATAAATTAGAACTCCTTCTAGCAGAATGATATTTCTTCCTACTGTGATACTTGTACAAATTCCTCTGTCATGCTAGCTGGAAGCAGAGAACAGAGAAAGGTTTTGGCCCCAGGGTGATGAAGAAGAAGCAACAAATAAAATTCTGGTCCTGGAGCACTGATTTTAGTGAGGCTAGATATTCAGTCAGTGTATCTCAAATTGTGGTGTCCATCTGTGGAGGAAGGTACGACTGCTTGTTCAAGGTCTCAGATTTCACATGATAGAGCAGGGATACTTCTTGAAGTTATTGCATGTCTTCCTGTTTTCCTGTTTTTTCAAAAAATAACTACTTGACTTGTACCTTCTTTGTCCTTGTTTAGACACATGATCTAGGAAAAGGCATAAATTAGAACCATGTATAGGTAACTTTAAGTTTTAGTTCATTACTTCTGAAATTAATAACACCAGCTGATATTAATACACATTTATTGACTGGAGAAGATAGGGAGTCAGAGGAGGAAGGGAGCTCATTTAATGCAATAAGACTAAATCTAAGCCTGTGGTTTAATTAGAGAATAAAAAAAAGTATCTCTGGCTTCTCCTGTTCTGAGTTCTTAGCCATAAAAGTGTTTCATAGTATCGGAAAGCTACGGCCTACAAAGATTTAATATTGATCCCATTAAAACTTCTGTAAGTGCTCCAGTTTGCAGTGAGAGAAATAAACCTTATGCTCAGGATCATGTGTGGCAGTAAGTATTTGCAGGACGTGGCTCTTGAACAATAAAGCTCAGCAGTACTAACTTCATGATTTGGTTTTGTTGTCAGATGGTCGTAATTCCACTGAATTTGGGATTACAAAAATCTCAGAAAAGTGTAGTAGTGCACTCTTTTTATTATAATGTGATCTTGCAGAAGATCTTGTGAAATCTAAAATATTTCTTTTTCTAGCCTGATTGAAAGACTTGCTAGTAACTTCGCTTTCTGAGGGAAATCGAAGTACACATTCATGCAGTCTCCAGCCAAACACATTTGGGAGAAAGAAACAACCTGATTCCTCCATCTCATTTGAGCTGACCTCCCAAACATCACTGCCTAAGCCAGGAGACCAAATAGGAATCTAGAGGTGATCTTAATTTAGGGCCTTCTTAATGAGATTGAATTTAATATGTTCCCTTTGTTGCTAAAGTTTTCTTTTGAATTACTTTTCCATACAGTTATTAACTATGTTGTCAGGGCTTATATGTCAAGTAAGAGGGTTAAGCATACGTTTTGATGAAAGTCACCAATGCAAAAATTATGTCTTGAATAAATTAACATCTTAATGAAATTAAGGAAGTTTGGTGCATCCATAATAATGACAACAGGCAGGAGTTACTGTCTGAGGGCCTGCAGCACTGAGACTTTTGGCAAGCTGGAGACGCTTTCTCATCTGGGATGCTGTAACCAGAACGGCCCTTCAGCCATTTGGAAATGCTAATGTTTGCAGAAATGAGCTGAGTGTTTTACCATGTCTTAGATAATGCATTTAATTTGTATGTCAGTGGGCCATTGATTTTATAATTTTGTTTGTTTCTTTGTTATTTTGTATTCTTTATTTGTTGTTCATATTTTCATATTTCTCAGTTAAGACCATCAAACATTGGCAGTAAATTAACTGACAGGCCAAATGGCTCAACTATCTGTTTTTCTGAGCTGCTCCTGGACGGCACCTAGAGAGGAAAAGAAATGGTAGATCAAGACCATGGTTTCTATACTATACAATAACTTTCTTCTTTCAGGGTCAGCTTCTGTTAAAAATCTGCTCCTCTATTTTGACTTTAAAAGGGGGGTAATTTCACATTCAGTGTTCTCTCTTGGCACTTAGGGAGAGATTTTTAAAGGTATAAATGGCAGGTAGACACCTAATTCCCATGGAAAGTGTCTGTAAGATCGGTCAAATTGCACCAGAGATGAGATTGCTCACTGCCTGCACAAAACACTGCTATAATGTAGGAGTTTGTGCACCAGCTATGTGAGCCACTTCAGAGCGATTTGTGTCCCGACACAGTGGTGGGAGCTACTATTGCCAGTGATGATACTATCTGACACAGCTCTGACAAGGGTCAGAACTTGCTAGGTATCCTGCTGTAATGCACACTTCTTATTCCTCTCAAGGTGATTCAAGGTGTAGGATGTTAGGATTTTTTTCCCAAAAGCGGGAAGGCTAAGGGAGGGTTTGTACCACCTTCTTGCTTCAAATGATTAGCTGGCCTGCCGGACACTCCCACATCCCATGATGTGGTTGCCTGGCCCTCTAAATTAGCCTAGAGCTGCCGCCTCTTCTGCACATTGTCTTAACCTAGAGGTTGCTCTGCTGTCCTTTACAGCCTCTGACAGCCTGCTGCTCTTGGGCAGGGTGAAGTTCATGGGAAGCTGAGAGCACGCTGAAGCTTATACATACTCCCATGCCTAAAGATGTTGTAGAATCAGGGTCTTCTAACATTAAAATAAATTGCTTTTCTTAAAGAAGACATAATTATCTAGTCTTCACTGAAATCAAAGCAATTAGGAAGGAGTAAATCAGCAACAGCAATAGTCCTTCTTTAATTCAAAAGCAATTTCTTAAAATACCTATGTAAAAAATGCTTGAAATGGTTGGCTCCAGTCCTTAGAAAGCCCCATGCAACTATGTCAGTACAAATCCTTACTTGGAACTTGCTTAAGCAAGTTCTTACCCTGCAGCACATGACTGCCCAGACCAGTCACATGCATGACATTAAGATGCCATGTGCACAGTCTGCTACAGCCATCGCCATCTGGTGTAGAAATGACGAAGGGTGAGGTGATGTTTGTTGTGCGCCGTGAGTAATGAAGCAGGACCAGGGCTCATTACCCTGTCTGGTGAAATGAAACACCACCCAGTCAAGTGCACATTCCTGGGCTATTTATGAACCTTCCCATCTCTCCATCTCCCACCTGAAGCTGACTCACACAGCTACATGCCTTAGGTGGGAAGGTGTTTCATGCAGAAAGAGACCTGTTGGGCTTTCCACTCTCTGCCCTCTGGTGGTTTTAGCAGCCTGCTGAAACATGTGGTACAAACAGGGCTTTATGTTGTACAGATGGGCAAAGTATTTTTCTCTGGCTATTGTGTCAAAGCGTCATGTATAATTTAAACAATATTTATAACATTACTAGAAATAGTCAAATTACTTTTTTTGAAATCGTGTAGAACATGGCAAAACCAAATGAAATTGAAGTGAAAAATACCCTTTAATTTCAGCTTGTACAATCAGATGCAATCACATAGTCTGTGTGCAAATGGATTAACATGCCAGAAACATAACTTGAGGCTAGAAGTGTAACATCACTCAGTAAATTAACATCAATAATTATAAGCTGTAAACAGTAGCAGATATAATTAAGATTGGAGGCCCAAGGGTTGTATATGCCTAGCTGTAACTGACATCATCAGGCACTGTGATCTTGATGTTCAAGTCCCCTCCGGAGACAGCAAAGTTACAAACGTTACCCTACATGGAAATAAAGTGTCAACATATTAGGATCTTTGGCAAAGTTCCTCTCTCTCTCTATTTTAAAGACAAACAGGGCTTTTTCTAAAAGATGAAAATAGGAGTTTTCGGTTTTCCTCTGTGTGATTCCATTGTTGAGTCTGCTCTCCTTGTAGCTGAAGGCGTGCCAGAACATCATGTCAAAACATTATTTTTTAAAGGGTTAAATTCAATGAGTTGTTACAGTACTCTGCAGATAGAAAACAGTCCCAAAAGAGTAGAGGATATTGCTTTGTTAAATTTGTAGGGGGGGAAATAAAGAGGAAGGAGGGGAGGAGGAAAGGGATACGGTAACTACTACACTGTGAGCTTCTGAGCTGTGTGGAAAGAAAAAAACAAAACAGGTGCTTGTGTTTGAAATATCCTTTCAGAGCTCTGAATCATAATAATAATAACAATAATAGAAAAAACAGCCAGGGTTGGGGTTTCAAGTGAAACTATTTGAGCGTTTCATCTGATCAATGTTTATAAATATCTGAAGGGTGGGTGTCAAGAGGATGGGGCCGGACTCTTTTCAGCGGTGCCCAACGACAGGACAAGGGGCAATGGGCACAAATTGGAACACAGGAAGTTCCACCTGAATATGAGGAAAAAATTCTTCACTGTGAGGGTGACAGAGCAGTGGCACAGGCTGCCCAGAGAGGGTGTGGAGTCTCCTTCTCTGGAGACGTTCAAACCCCGCCTGGACGCAGTCCTGTGCCCCCTCCTCTGGGTGTGCCTGCTTGAGCAGGGGGGTTGGAGGAGGTGATCTCCAGAGGTCCCCTCTAACCCCCACCATTCTGTGATTCTGTTTTTCAGGATGTGGAGATTATTGGTACCTTTAAATGGAACATTCAGAGCTTTGCAGTAAAAGACATTAAAGAAAGCAACTGAGTACTCATCATTGTGGGGAAAAACCCCCGGTCTGTTGTTTAAGAGCTAGTTCTTCAGCAAAGAAGGCAGCATCAACAGAAAATTGGTTCATATTTTGAGCTAAGGATTATGGTAGTATGTTTTGTGGCTATAATTTGCCTTTAGAGTTATAATTGTCAATGAAGTATTTGTATCACTGAAACTCCTTCTGTGGAAGTCCTTACACAAGTTACAAAGTGCCTTATGTTGTGTAGAATTTTCCCTTTCTTTAAGAACAACTGTTTGTGGTATTTGTGCACTCAGAGGACAGTGATGTAAAGGCCAGGCTGTCTTGGTAGGGGTGGGTATCAGAAATTACTCCTATTCCGGTTCAGAATGGCCTTGTTTCTGCACATAACCCAGGTATGACATGTGGGACAAAGAGGAGTTGTTTAAGTGCTGACAGAACTTGGCCCTGTCCTCCTGGGACAGATCGAAGCATGTCTAGTTAGTTCTGTTCTTCACAATGATATAATTAATTCCAGATAATGGGAGCTGCCCTGTTTGTACCACTGCAAGATAGTATTTGTGTGGGGAAACACTAAGATGGCACTTAAGCTAAATGCAATTTAGCTTCACTTAAAGACATCTGGCAGAGCAGTAAAAGGTGGCCTAAGCATCCACAGGAAAAAAGACCAGGAACATAATTTTGTCCTTAAGGTCAGGGAAAGTATGTCTATGCTAGCAGTTCTGGAATCCACGCTGATGTGAATGGGTCCTGGGTGATGTTAGGGTAATACTTCCAGTGACTTAAATGTCTGCAGCCTTTCAGTGTTTGTAGGATCTGTCTCTCAGGTATCTTTGAAATGGTCCTATCAGGGCTTCAGCAGAGCTTGTGAAGTTCCTGAACTGATACAGGAACACGCTACCGACACATTTTTACTACAGAGGCAACCTGTGAGATATTAAACTTTCTCTCACTCAGTGAAACATGAGTGCAGTAGGTATGTTTGCTGTAGTCTGTGAGACTGCACAGGCACTGAAAACATGGTCCTAAGTTGCTTGCTGGTTAGGGGAGGAAAAACTCCTTTGTGCATTGTAAGACTGAGCCCAGGCGGTCACATCCTGTCCTCGGGGTGGAGTTGTTTCTAGACATGGGACCAACACAGACTCGTAGCATGGCCCTCTCTCTGTCCTGTTTAATAACCTGCTGGGGAACACCCTGAATGCAGTACTAGTGCTCTATCTGGCATGCTGCGCCATGTGGCTGTACCAGCTGTCTCAGAGCCTTTCCTGTAGCAGTCCAGTACTTGGTGTAAATATGCTTTTACTCACACAATATAGCAGAGAATAGACAAGTCTGATCATACACAGAAATGAATATAAATTCTCTCAAACAAGACAGCCTTTGAAGAGTGTTGAAGTTGTCCTGTCAAGCAAACAGAAGCAAAGCTTTCAGTTCTTGGCTTAACAAAAGAGCAAAAATCAACTGAAGCTTAGCAGAATTGCTTGCTTGTTTGTAGTTATCCTAGTGGTTTGTGGGGAGGCCACATCTTAGGAAGTTATTGCTGGTAACAGGCACATACAGAGAGGAGATTGGAAAAAATGGTGTGACAAGTTTGTCTTGATCCTCCTGAAATATTTTTGTTTCCACTAAAAGATACAGAAATGGTCATTTCACAGTCAGAAACTGCTTGGCCAGGAAATTATTATATGAGGAATTTTGCTTCAGTTGTTGATTTTTTGAAAAAAGGCAACCTCAAACCAAGGCTGCAGGCTGGCTGCATTCCTCCTCCTTCTCTCTTACGCACAGTGCCCTGTCATGTTGATAGAGCTGTGTGCATGTGCTCAGTGTCCAGAGACGTGTGAAGGGGAAGGTCTGCAAGGCAGCAACGTGCACGGTCTGCAGGCATTGCATGGCTGCAGCTGCTTATACCTGAGGCTGAGGAGCTGACTTGATCTGGAAGCCCCAGGCTGCTTGGGAAGAACAGAGGCTGAGAGAGCTGCTCAGCTATTTCCCCCCCCTCCAGTCTGATGTTAACATCCTCATTCTGCCATCTTAGACTATTTATTGCCTACTTTACCCATATCACCCTCCAGCCCTGCCTGGAAGTCAAACAAGGTGAAGACAGCTGAAGTGTTACTCTAACTTGCAGCACCTCTATAAATCTCCTAGTAAAGAGCCAGTGTAGTTTTACAAGTGTGATGCCTTTTTATTTTATTACCCAGCATGCAGTACATGAAGCTGTTTTCCCACAATGTATAAATTTAGTGAGGGAGAAAACCCAATCTTTCCCATCTCTCTGCCATCAGCTGCCTTTCTGAGATCAAGAAGCATGTGGAAATGCTCCCACTGCCTAAATTCTGAATGACTAGAAAATAGGTTAAAAGTGCTACTTTGTACTGTAGCACTTTACAAAAGTGTGTTTTGTTTGACAGGACTTAATAAAAAAATCTTTTAATCTCTGTCACTGTGGGTAGGTGGGAAGGCCAAAAGTCTAAATGTTTTAAAGGAATATTTTAATTAGTATGCAAATTTGACTTTCTGCATTAAAATGTCATTTACTAAGTAAACGTTGTTGCACTGGAAGTTCAGATATTTGATCATTTTCTGTCAAGGTGCCTTTGCAAATTTCCTGAATGTAATAACAGCATTTCAAAAACAAAATGAAATTTTCCTTTTGTTGCAATGCATTGGGTGTGCACCACCAAAGGCTATGTGAACAGAATGTCTTGAATCAGCCACCAGCTTATAGTGGTTTCTCTTTCCCCCGATTTGCAAATTCTGTTCTCCTCTTAGTGCCCGCAGAGGTTTCCTGAAACAGAGGAGCCAAGAAATATACCCCTGCATGTCATAAATTTAAATCATTAAAGCATACCAACAAAATGGTTACAAAAGCTATTGTAGTCATTAAAATCAAAGGAAGTAGTCATTGAGTTATTGTCAATTACCACTGAAGGTTGCAACGGTGATTAGCATTTACAGTATTAGGAAGAGTCTTATGCACATTTTGATAGTTAACTAATTTCATCGTCTCAATAAGATACACACACTCCTGTCTGCTGAAGAAGGACAAGAACAAGATCAATGGTTGAAGGCCCAGCCTTGCTTTTAACATAGAGAAAAACGATGTTCTAATATAAAAGTGATGGAAAAATAATTGTGAGGGATAAAAGAAAAAACAGAGAGAAAATTTAATAAAAGCAGGAAATTCCAAGTTTGGTTTCTTTCATTCAGTGTCTGTGGGGTCAGTGGCTGCTTCTAGCCGCCACTGAATGAATGTACTGTCTCAAACTACACCTTATATGGAGCTCTTCAGGGATCAGAAAACATTGCACATGGGAGCCATATGTTCAGCGCTTGCCATCATTGAGAGCTGAGGTTCAGGGCTGAAAACTGATTTAAACATCCATATTTAGAGCTCTTAAGTACAAAATAAGGTACAAACTCTCATGAAAGTTGAAGACAGAAGAGAAAAAGCTGTGACCCAGCATAGAAGTGGTTTTGAAAAAAAAAAAAAAAATATGGCCACGGGAGGTGGGTTTCCAGCAGTGCTGAAGAGCCTGCCCTGCTGAATACACGATCCCTTACTGCGAGCTGCAATGTAAAGGTCTGGCAAGGCTGACGAAGGTAAGGACATGAAGATTTGTTCTGAACTATGTGCTCACTCTGTATCTGTCAAAGGCCAAGGGAGAAGAAACCTCTCCAATGTGGAGAGTAAGAGACTACCCTTTCCACCCTTGCCTCATTTTACATTGGTGTAAATTTGCCTGTCCTATCCACAGACACGATAGAGCATGCAAGTAATGTAGCCCTTGGTAGACCTTTCAGGTTTTATGTACGTGTCTGTATAATTTCATAAAGTGGGTGTCCCACATGAGCATAAAATGTGCAATTAGGTGTTCCTGATCTGGAGGCTTCTTGCAGTAAGTCTAAAAATTATATGTCACCCATTGCAGCTATCGTGAGGTGTTCTCAGTGTTCCTCATGGTCTCATGCTAATTTGCTCATACGCTTACTCTTACTGTCATCTTGGCTGCAAGCTTCTGCGGGTCCATGGAGAGTCACTAACCTTCTGATCTGGAAGCTGCCATTCACAGCAGGGTTGAGACATGTTAGCAGGAAAGCATGCCCTGTCAATGCCTGCACCTCACCTTGAATAAACACCAGACGTCAGTTCCTACCATTGTTAATCCTTTTTGATGAGCATGAAATTTGTGTGATGAAATAACCTACAGTGGATTTTTCTTTTGGATAATAGACATTTTGATGGTTAAAAAAAAATCCATTGCATATGAGTGTTTTCACTGTGTTAGCAATTTTTATATCTTATTGGCAATGTTCTAAAGCAACGAAGATTCAGACTCCTCAGTTCTCCAGAGATCCTTGTAATTACAACAATGACTGCTGGAGCATGAAAAAAAGTCATTTGGCAAAATGGCCATCTTGGCTTCCTCTGTCTCATCCTCCCCTCTCTCTGACTTCCAAGTCCTGTTTGCTCAGTTTACTAGACAAACACATTGTTTGCTATTTGCCAGGGCAGATGTTTGTTTAATTCGGCACCTTCTGCTTCCTTCCCGATACTGAGAAAAGTCATACTGTTCACTGTACTTTCTTTTCTGTTTACAACACCTCTCCGCTGCCAGCCAAGGTGCAGAAACGAGGAAGGACAATGGTCGCTTTAAAAAATATTTATTCGGCTCATGAAAAGCGATTCCATGTGCTAGCATTTCTAGGACCTTAACCACCATCTCCTGTATTCTATAAACGGCACATAACAAAACACAGAGAGCATCTAACTGGATTGTCTCGCTGTGCAGAGAGGCTGTATCCAGCCATTGAATGTTTTTATGTAGAGAACAAACCCTCTTTTTTTGAAAGAGCATGAAGATCCCAACTTGAACTGACTCATGCTCTGATGGAGCTGGGTCCTGCTTGAACAATCCTGCCATGGAGAACTGTTTCTGCTCAAGAGAGTATTTTGTAGTCTGCACTGACTACTATGCAGAGTCAGGTTGGCTGCAGAAAGTCAGCATAAAACCTGTGTGACACTTTCATGCTGATTTTAGGGCTTAAGAGGTGCAAAGACAGGGAACTGTCTTTCTCTGTCAGAAGACATCTTGCCTATAGTAAAGCTTGAGGGAGAATGGAGAAATGGCTTTACAGACCAGCATATAACTTACTAGATGGTGTAGTGTTAAGACTCATCCGTGTTCTAAATGAAATGCTTGCCACTGGAGTCCATGTTCTCAGCAAGAGTTTGGATTTATTCCCACCCCTTTATTCCTCCCTTCCATCTTTTGTGTGGCTGGCACAATGTGCTCTCTCCTTCCTTGCAAATTCCTTCACAAATTTTTGGCTTTGTGTGTATCTCCTCTACTTCTTGCTTTACCCATGCATCTGGTTTCTCTAAAGATCTGCGACTTTATATACCTTCCCTCTGCAAAGGATGGCTTTACATACCTGTCATGGTTTTAGCTGGGATAGTTAATTTTCTTCACTGTAGCTAGTATAGTGCTGTGTTTTAGACTTAGTATGAAAATCATGTTGAAAACACACTAATGTTTTAGTTGTTGCTAGGTAGTGCTTACACTAGTCAAGGACTTTTCCAGCTTCCCATGCTCTGCCAGGTGCACAAGAAGCCGGGAGGGGAGGGGATACAACCAGGAGAGCTGATCCGAATTGTCCAAAGGGTATTCCATATCATGTGATGTCATGCCCAGTATATTAACTGGGGGGAGTTGGCCGGGGGAGGCAGCGATCGCGACTCGGGGACCGGCAGCGTCGGTCGGCGGGTGGTGAGCGGTTGCAGCACTTGTTGTTTAGGGGTTTTTTGGTTTTGGGTTTTTTTTTCCCCTTCTTCCAACGTTTCATCTCTCTCTCGCTCATTATTTTTTTTTTCCCTTTTCATTATATTATTATTATTATTAATGCTGTTTTATTTTAATTATTAAGCTGTTCTTATCTCAACCCACGAGTTTTCTTACTTTGGCCCTTCTGATTCTCTCCCCCATCCCACAGGGGTGGGGGAAGTGAGTGAGCGGCTGTGTGGTGCTTGGTTGCTGACCGGGGCTAAACCACAACAATACCAAGAAGCAGATCAGAGAACTTAACTCTAAATGGAACCAGTACAACAAAAGGATGAAGAGATGTTCTTCTTTTATTTAATAAACAATATAGTGCCATTGTTCCTGATCAGCTTATGAATTTTCAACAAATCCAGAGATAATTACTTGATTTATATATATCTAACTATCAGTGCAGATCTGGGCTTTTATCTACATGTTGTATGTACCCATTTTTTTGTAAATGAAGTGCTGTAATTGTCATCAGAACCATTTGTTGCAATTTGAATGCCTATAAATAATGAATAGGCAATGCAGGTTATTCATTACAGACTGAAAAACTATATATGTTGGCTTGTTACCCCTTTGCAGAAGCCAGGCAGAAACTATCGAGGTTTTGCAGTAAGGAGCTGGCATGGTCATAAGTGAGTTGTCTAGGGCAGTGCTGTCTGTGATTTACACTGCTGTGTGCCACCTGGCACCGCAGGCTTTCCTGATAGTGCTGTTATATTTATTCCTGCTGTGCTGTAAACTAACAGACTTACTGGAAACTTCAGCAAACCTTGCTGTGAGTTTCACATTTCTATTTTACTGCAAACTTCTTCACTTTTCTAGGATGCAGCCTCAGACAAGCCAACAGAAGCAAGAGCTTTGTGAGCATTTGCAGTTTGGTATATTATTTTTATTTCCGCAATAGTTTTTTGTCTCAAGAAATCACATTGGAATTAGTTCTGCCTCTGATCTATTTGGAAAAATTGTTACCTGCATGATCACAACTTTTCTTACAAGAAATATTCCTAATTTATGAAATTGTCTTATTAGCTTCATGTGGCATCTTCTGCACAACTGGAATAACCTTTCTGAAAAAAAAAAACCAACAAAATTAACTAGTGGAACAAATTCTACAGATGTTAATAGCACTGAGACCCTTTGGGGACAAAGGAGTGGTGCCAGTGTGACTTGGAACTGAATTTGGCTCAGCATTCTCCGGAAAGGTGAATCAGAGCCTTGTATATGGCAACAATATCATTCCCTTGATTCCTTTTCTGTCTCATTCTTATCACATCCTTCTTATTTCTTGATTTTATAACTGCCATATACCGGACAGACAGTTCCAAAGATTTTCACATTATAGCCCTCTAAATCTTCCTTTCTTGGCCATCATATTGTATAGCTGATTAATTTAATAAACCCTTTCTGGTTTAGATCATTGCCCCAGGAAAGCAGCACTTTCTGTTTTCTGTCTCATTCTCCCAAAAGATCAGAATGCTGTGGTTCTTTGCTGTCTTCATTCTTAACCATATCTGCAGTTTTAGTGTTGTCAGCAGATACAAACATCTTACATTTGATATTCTTATTTAAACCATTCAGAATGGGTATCTTTGCAACCCCCTCAGTAGTCTTTGATAACAGATGAGGTTATCTCAGGATTTGTGGCATTACTTTATGAGAACTGTGGGAATTTATGGAACGCAACCTTATTCATGATTTTACCTAGCTGGAGAGGTAAAAGACAAGATGTCGGTTGGAAGTGATCCAAAACACAATGACGTCAGTGGGAATCTTTGCACAGGCTTCAAGAGCCTGTGAAGCACCAGTGCAAATGCTGTGACTGACGAACAGAAGATAGCTGGGAGACACTCCTTTTGGCCATAAAGACTTTGTGGTGCAGCTAATTTCAGTTTCTTAGACAACATTTGTGTGCTGAAATACTTAACTCCCTAAAGCATAATTATTCTTGTCAACTCGTGACTCCTTCCAATAAAGTGTAATACAAAATGCCTTCGAAGAGGCCACCAGCCAAATTCTTCTCTTGTGTAGATGTTCATAACAGATCAGTGAACAAAATTCTCCTTTCACTTCCATTGGTATGAGAGAGGTAACTCCATTTAAGCCTAGTGAAGGACTACTGGGGGAAAAAACATTTTATGAGAGACAAAAGTGAGCCTGCTGATTTCAGCCCAACTGTATAAATATAAGTGAAGGCAGAACTGAGTCCTTATTATTTCCTGTCTACTGCATTTCTCTCATTTTGTCATGGCAGCTGTGGAGATGGAAACTCCCAAGATTTCTCCAGCCAAGTCATCTTTCACCAATAAAGCTATACTGACTCACATAATAGATTAGACTGTCACAGTAAACCTGACAAACAACATTTAATATGTCTCAAATTGCATCCGGGCAGATATCCCTGTAAACTACTGTCTCTACCATGCAGATGTTTCCCATCTCTTTAGGAACAGCTTTGATGGTCAGGCGAGAGGCTCGCCTGCTCTTACCCACTTTGGAACTCACAGAGACGTGGTGGGCTAATGGTGCACCCAGTCTTTTCTCTCTATGAGTGTTTCTGTGCATTTCATAATTGTGTTGCTGCCATTCCAAGGGGAAATACATTAGTGCTGTCTATCATCCTTTTTTGTAAAAACAGAAACAAAGTGAAGCTGCGGTCTGTCTTTGGAGGCCTCCCTAGGTGACTCCCACTTAGGCTGATAGGGGTCTCCTGTGTTTTTGAAGGAAATATTCAACAGTTTTTCCTAATTTTCCTTTTCCACCCTTTATTTTTCACAGAAACCACATTCTTTTACCTTTTGCTAGCAAAAACTAGAGCTCTTGAACAATGCAGGGCTGTTATTAACTGTTCTGTATTTCTTTTCCTCTTCTAACTATTCTTTTAACTTGCTCCAGCCTTGGGCTTTTTTTCTTTAGCCTAGCTCTCCCCAGTCTGCCTCCCTTCCAGAATGTTTGTGTTTGAAGGACTTCTACACTTTGCTGGTGCTAATCTTCACATCCTCGCTTATTCCCATTGGCCTCTGTTGCCCTTTTTCCTGTTGGGATGATTTCAGTTGTATCCTCTCCAAGTGTTCTTTAACTTTTTCCAGCTCTGTGCAATCAGCTTTCTGGTGCACCATAGGACTCCAAATTGAAATTCCTCTGGGCAGTTCACATTTCCTTAAATTTCCATAAGGTGAAAAGCATTTGGGATCCTTGCACTGAGGAATATTTCAGATGTAGTGATAACCCCATCCCAGATGTGCACAGGTCTGTTTGAGGGGAGCAATTGACAAGATGAATGCAGCACAAACATGCTTCCTTGGTTATTCATGTGTGTATCTGGTTGACCTATGTGACAAATAAGCCCTTGTGCAAATGCAGGTATTTCCCTACTTAACAGGGATGCCAGAGGACTGCTGATCAAGCTGCTGTAGGATTCGGTAATGGCCAGGACTTCTCACCACAGCAGAAGCCTTGGCTACTGACTGAAGGGGTAAGTCCTTTAGCTGCTTGCTGTGGGCCAGCTGCTGGAAAAGATGTTAGCCAGCACATTACACTCATGTTTTACTGAGTTCACTAGCTCCAGTAGGTCCTAGGGATCATTTTTATTAATCCTTAAATATTAAGACTAAACCAGTGCAGATTTTGATGCACGATGCTGCTTGTAAGGAAGTCAATGGCAAAAATCCAGCTGAAGCCAGTGAGTGCAGGAAGAGCATCTGGCACAAGCCAAGATATTCACAGTCAGAACTAGAGCTCTGGCCTTCTAGAGCTTGATGTTTGGAAGGAGACAGCAATCACAACGTGAGCAGATGCTCCGTCCTTCTTAACCTCCCATTTCCTCTCTTTTGTTCATATGTGCCAGAGGTTCACAGAGATTTCTTTCAAAGGCAGTGCTTTTTTTCTTCATCCACTTTCCGGTGTTGTGCTTTGCTTGTTTCTTTCGCGTTGTCTTAAAAAAGAGAAAAGGAAAACTAGTTCTGTGAGACTACAGGGAGAAAAAAAAATATTCTCTGGAGTCTCTTTAGGATCTTGGCCAGAAGCACAGCAAACACGGTCATTATGGTTAGCAACAAAGGACACAGCATCGCTTCCAACGAAATCACCACTTACTTCAGTGTAAGATTAGGCCAGGAAAAAAAACAACTGAGTTTAATAGAGGAGAAGCTGACTTTGGCTAAAACAATAAGCCATACTCCAGACCTGCAATGACAACCGTTTAGATCCAAGACTCAAGGAGGTACTGCCTTTCCTCTGTTTCTTTCCCTAACGGATTCTGCTCATTACTCCAACAAGTCTAACAATCGCTCTTTCCCTCTCTCTCACAAGACCTTTTGTCCATCCTGATTCAAACTACCCCCTTAAGCAGTGGAGTGCAGGTCCTTCAGATAAGCACAAACTGTAATTAGGTCTTATTCTGAGTAAATAATGTGTGGGTGGGAAAAGGAAGAAAGCGGGAGGGAGAGAGCAAATGAAAGAAAGAGGCAGGGTTTTGGCAGGGTTACAAAATTGCAGAAAGCTTCTTGTAAGTCTCAAGCTAAGAATGGGAGAGGTTTGCATTAAAAAAGAGCTTTAATAGGTCCTGCAAATTGGCATTTTTGGTGATTATGTAGACAGGCTTTTTTCATTTTTAATAACTGTTAATGCTGAAACACTGTTGTAACTCTTCTGTTACAAGCCTCATTTTCAACGGGCAGCATAGGAGGGGATCCCCCAGAGCTGCAGGCCTGGGCGCTCTGGGGAGTGTTAATGCAAGTGTTAGCATCTGTTTGGCTTTGCAGCTCTCTGCTTAGCCCACCCCAAACTGTATTTGCACACTACTATGCAATTCACTTCTTGTGGCCTTAGAGTTTGGTCCAGAGTATACATTGTGGGCTGTTAGGCAGGTCCTTGGCCCTGGGGCATCATGGGGAGTTTTGTGCTATGGTGGTTGGTAAAGTGGCAGTCAGGAACCTGCCTATGCTGCCAAGGTGTAAAGAGTGCCACTCTCACTCTTTTCTCAAAAATTGCTAGATACCTATGGGAAGATTGATTCCCTTCATAGGAATAAAAGGCATGTTATGCATGATGCCTTCAGCAGCTGCAGCCCAAACAACTACATTCCCTTCACTGCCCCCAGGCAAGCTGATCCCTGGATTTGAAGGCAATGTAATGTCTTTTTGAGGGGCTCAGCCCTATCTTCTCATGGAGCTGTTGCTGTCAGTATTCATTCCTGGCAAGATCTTGGGCCTTCTCATTCCAAGATTCAGGCCCACTTACTCCTAAGCCATTTATTATTTTCAACCTGCTGCTCCTGCACTCAGGTGGGTAGCCATCAGCCTCTTTTGAAGTCAGGTTCATTCTCAGGTATCTTCCTCTTCCCTTTGCGAGTGGGATTAGGAAGCCTTTTACTCTTTGGAGGCAGAGAGGCAAGAGATAGTAATGAAATTGCAGGCTAATGTCAGTATTGACAATCGGTGTGTGCCTTTGCCATCTGAAATGCTGGATCTGTTTTGTGACCACCCAGACTGAAGCCTTACAAAACTGCCATCTTAGATACCCTGTCTAATCCTCTTCCTTTTACTGTGATGGTAATAATGATGAAGGACACAATAACAAGTGGTAATTTTGGTTCAGCCATGTCAATATGTTACTTGCTCCATGCAAGTGTTTTACAGTATTTTTATATCTTCTTCCAGCCACTAAAAAAGGAGTGGGACTAGTACTGCTAAACAGCATGAATCCTGAATCCTTTTTCTTCATGGCCTTCTCATATCTATCTGTCTGTCTATCTATCTAACTATATCCTGTATATATATATGAATATATCTCCTGTATTTAATCAGTTTTTCTATGAGGATGTTATGGGAGACAGCACTGAGAGCCTTACTGCAGCTGAGACAAACAACATCCACTGCTCTCCCCCATCCACCAAGCCTGTCATCTCATCACAGAACGTTATTAGGTTGGTCAGGCATGATTTCCCCCTCATAAATCTATGCTGACTACCCCTAATCACCTTCTTGTCCTTCATCTGTTTGGAAATAGCTTCCATGATTATTTGCTCCATCATTTTCTCAGGGATCAAGATGAGGCCTGTAGTTCCCAGGATCCTCCTTCTTGCCTTTCTTGAAGATAGGGTTGAGATTTGATTTTGATTTCTCCCAGTCCTCAAGAATCATCCCTGATTGCAATCACCTTTCAAACTTAAGTGAGAGTGGCCATGCAATTACATCAGCCAGCTCCTTCAGCTTTCATGGGTGCATGCTATTAGGTTCCCTGTTTGTTTAAATGTTCCCTAACCTGATCCTCCTCCACCCAGGGTAAGTCTTCCTTGCTCAGGATTCTCCCACTACCTTCAGAGGCCTGGTATTCCTGAAGGCAAATCTTACCAGTGAAGACAGAGACGAAGAAGGCAGCGAGTACCTTGGTATCTTCCACATCCTTTGTCACCAGGTCCCCTGCCCCAGTCAGCAGTAGGTCCACATTTTCCCTAGTCATCCTTTTGCAGCTGAATTTATTTGGTCCTTAAGCTCCTGATGAGTTTAGCAATGCCTGGGAAAAGGGTTTCCTTTAAATGGAAAACTGAGACTTTTCTTGCAAGGTCAAAAACTGCCAAACTTTATGGACTGTTTTGGCTGAAAAATTGCCAAAGAACACAAAATAATTCAGTTTTTTGTTTGTTTGTTTTGTGATAAAATAACAAAAGCGTTTGAGGAAAGCAGACTCTTTCCTAGAAAATCAGGCTTAATGGAAAAAGGCAGTTTGCACTAGGGATTTGTTTGTGAGCCTGTCTGGAACGGAACTGTTTAAGATCAGTCCTTGGTTAGAGCGAAAGTGTGCCACCTTCCTCTGCAGCGATCCCTCTGTGAGCAGGGTGAGTCTGTCTGGAGGCCTGCTTCTGATGTCAAGTGGCTCGAAGGAAATTCTGACTTGTCTAAAGGCCTTGGAGGAGGTTGTGGGACAGATACACCCAAAACAAAAAGCTGCCTCAAGAGGCTGATGCTGGTTATGGTCAATATGCATGTGTTTCTTGTCAGTAGAATGGCTTATGTTCTGCTTAAATTCCATACATGAGATTTTGGCTTCCATTGGAAATTTACAGGTTACCAAGAGTATTGAATTCTACATTATCAGCTGTGGGCCCCAGATTCCAGTCTTAAAATATTAATGTCTAGTTTCCGCATGCTGAATTGGCTGCACATGTCAGCTTCCTGTGTTCTGCTTTCCAAGTTCAGTGTTTGCCTAGATTTTACTTCTCTTGAAACATTTTCGTTGGTGTAATGAATGGAAAAAGTTTACCAGTATGCTCAGTCTGTAAATCTACACTACTCTTTCTGAAGGGATAGACAATTTTCTCTACAGGAGACATTTATTTTCAGTATGATTCTGATCCAAGAGCATTACATAACATCTACAGGCATAAAAAGAGAACAATCCCAGAAAAGATTTTGCAAATATACACGTATATATGCACATATATATGTACAACATGTATATATCTATATATGCACAACTGTGGAGAGGCTTATGAACCCCAGGGAGATCACAGAATGTCACAGCAAGCCCATGCTTGGTTGGTATGGCCACCTAATTTGCCCTATTCCTGAAACTTCTTCCAAAAGTCAGAGACAAGTCACAAAGAAGGTAGTTTGATGTTGACGTTCATCTTGAGTACTATTGACCTACCTATTGATTTCAGTGATACTTCTTTACACAGCAGTATGTCAGCTGCTAGCAGCCATCAGGTCATTATCATGCTATAGATAATACTTCCCTGAAAAAGAAGTGATGCCTACAGATTCACCATGTTGGCTCATTCATGTGGCCCAGTATGGTAATGTCATTTTGACATTAGGTGCTACCTGGAATAGCCTTGGGCGGCAGAAGCTGTGACTCTGGAGACTCAGCTTTCCCATTCCAGCCATGTACACAAGTGCTCGGTGTTTGCCATAGAAGAATATCTCTTGGAAAAGTTTTTTAATAGACCAGTGATTTTCTTAGACTCAAGTCTTATTCTGAATTATGATCTAATCAAAACATTTGAGAGGGTATAAATTTACTTCTTTACTTTAGTATATACCATTGGAAGAGGTTTCTTCCTACCCACACTGCTAACTGGCTTTCATTTACTATGTGACAATATTGGAAATTTTTATGTGACTTGAAGATGGAGACTGCGATCGCTGAGCATGCATGAGCCATGGAAGGGTTAACGAAACCAAAGCCTTCTTGCTGCTGCAGAACCTAGTGTGTTCTTTTGAGAGGGGGAGGGAACCAAGAACTGAATTTGATTTATTTTGCACAGGCAAACTCAAGACAATAGAATTTCCTTTGTTTTCATCTGTAAAACCAATAGACAGACCAAAAAGGAATAGAGGTGAAGGGTTATGGAAGTCATATTTTTCTACCCTCTGTGGCTGTCTTCAGTATTTCTTGTTATCTGCAGATATTGCTTTCAGCACAGTGACCTTTGAATAAACAGGATTGTGGTGTCCTAAAAGAAGTGAAATAAAAAGCACAGACAAATTTGAAAATACCGTTAGGTCTGTGACTTCTTTTCAGCTAAACTGGATACTCAGAGTAGACTTCAAATATTAAAATAATAAAACATAAACTTCTAGAGAAGACTCCCATGAGAATTTCTACTTTAACTACTAATCTGCTTCTGCTTAATTCCATATGGGAAGAATAGTTTAATTGGTGACCTTCTTGTGTGATTTTAAGAGTAAAAAATAAACCCACTGCATATTTAGCAAATACTAGAGCCATGCCAGGGGCAGGGTGGGGGGAACAGAAAAACTTTTCAGAGTCTATATAGTTGTTGGAAAGTTTATACCCAACTTTTTCTTCTGTAAACATAAATGTAGCCAACATTTTACTACTGAAACTAATAATTTAAGCAACTTCTCATGAAAGCTTGAAGAATTGCCTTTCCCATTTGTGGCACAGAGCCTGTGGTTCCTATTCTTCAAATCAGTCAGTCAAAAGAAGGGAAAATATCTATGCATCTGCACATCCCATTATATCCTAACCTCTGAACGCAGAAATGGCATCTGAGTAGTGAAAAGCTGTAAAAGCCATTGATGAAAGTCTGCTATGGCTTATTATGAGCTCTACCTGCCTACCTTGCTATAGTTTTTTATTCTTTCCACATGAACAGCTTTTGGAAGGACCACTTAGTACATATCCATACTACAGTAAACTGCATTATTTCCCGTTCCAAGCACACTTTCACATTACTCAAAAACTTTCCAAATGCCAGACAAACTTTGTTATAGTCCATCTACTTCCCTTGGAATATGGCATTTGAGGCTCTTTTCAGGGTTGCTCTACATAATATGCTGTGACTAGATACATAACTATTTACTTATAACATGAACTAAGCAAACACAAATTTAAGGCAAGTTATCCTGAACCCTGGGCCTCAAGCCAGTCTTTTTGTGTTATCTCCTGGGAAGTTCTCATCTGAAAGTAATACTGGCAATAGGGAGAACTTCTGAGATGGTAATTTGCTATCTATCTGGCCTCAGGGGTATCAAAAACACCTGGCAAACATGCAGTCAGCATCTACTTTGGAGCTTAGTCTGACAGCACAACCCGTGACCTCAGTATGGATTGCGAGCAGGAAGTCTATGCAGTGTGCAGAGAGGCTTGGGAGGGAGGGCAAACATTTTTCACTTCATATATCATTGCTCACAGCTCACTGCTGGGATTCCACCAAGTCAGCCAGTGCTAAAATGTTGTGGAAAATGAAATTTCCTGGGTTATTGTTTTTGGCAGTTCTAATCACACTGGACAATTGGGCACTGGAACTAACACAAAAGCTCCTCATGTTAATAAGAAAAAGACATATGTTTAGCAGCCTGCTCTGGTAACTAAGAAAAAAAAAAGTCTATCCTTCCAGAACTGAAGCAGATGCCGAATATTTTCAGTATCCAGAACAGTCTTTGCATCTGTCTGTAAAGTAACATCAGTTTATGCAATACTGCAGCAATAATCAGAAAGTGCATCACCTGCAGATTTCAAAGCAAGATCCCACCTCATGTGCATTTATCTGCCACAGCTGCTCTTTCCAACAGCCTAACCACTTGGAGTCTAACAGCAACAAAGGCAGAGAAATAATTAGGAGGCTGGGAAGGGAAAGAAAATCAGCCAGGAAAAATTAGTTACCCTCTCACCTTCAGCCTTCAGGAGCTGCAGGCCTCTGTGTTTCAATAATCAGCCTCAAGCTAGAGAAGCGTGTGCTGCTCCGTTCCTCCTCCCTGCAGCAGTGTTCAGATGAGGGGTTTGGACAATATGCTTAGAGTCACAGAGCTGAATAATGCACAGCCCAGGCTGATGAAAACATAGAGAAGGCAAAGCTGGGTTCAAAACTGACATAAAATAGTTTTAAGCCACCTCTGTTTCCCTGTTTCGCTACAGATCAGAGCAATTATCTGTGCGGCTGAAGGGCTACTTAAGTCTCATCCACACAGAATCCTCGGTATCCAAACCCCGGCC
This sequence comes from Morus bassanus, assembly GCA_031468815.1. Lineage (NCBI taxonomy): Eukaryota > Metazoa > Chordata > Aves > Suliformes > Sulidae > Morus > Morus bassanus. The sequence goes on from CM062575.1 coordinate 38,526,958, forward strand.
AACGTATGGCCACCACCAGCTTACTCTGCCCTTTTGCCTCTAGAACTGGAGGAGGGTTCTGGTCCTCAGGCAGTGGTTTAGAACTGCAGGGGGGTGGTGCGTGGGGTGCAGGGATGTGTGTTACTCCTGTACTGAGGAGTATCCCAAGAGCAGCTGCAAACCCAGTGACTGAGCATTTTTCTTAACTCACAGGCAGGCGGTAAACAACAAAAACACTTAGTTTAAGTAATTAGCTCTTACTACCACTCTGCAATTATCCCTCTAGACTGCCTAAGGATGACCTTGAATTAGACCTTTCTCCCATTGCTCTGTCACATCCAGCTTTGCGCAGCCAGCCCTGATTTCACCCATGCTTCCTCTGTAGTGAGCAGAGCTGTCAGGAGGCGGCAGTGCTCCCCTGCCCACACTGCCTGCAGCCTGCCCGCTTCCTCCGGGTCACTGCCATTGCTCTTCTACTGCTGAGCCAGAGGTCATGTGCCCTCAACATCTGTAAAAACCCCAAGTGATTTCTCATCAGAACTGTGCAGAATGAACTTGCTCCAATTTTATTTGCAACACTCGAGGGCCCTCAGCACTTTGCAAGATTGCAAATAAGAATCTCCATGTAACATTTCTGCATCGTGACTCATATTTGGACTTGTTTCAAATCAATAAATCCTCTATAGAATAAGCCCCTCAAGTCAAGCCCAAGACACACTCATCCTATTACTCATTCTCTTTTTGGAGCACCCATGAGCAACATAGGCTTCGCAACACAATTAAAAACCCCAAGCGCTGATGGATCAAAGTGGTGAAGGGAACGGGAGCAGTTGCTTCATGACAGACTGCTGTGATGCTACCCACATACAGAGAAAGGTTCTCTCAGAGAAAGTGCTGGGATCAGTTGGATCCAAGCTGAGATGAGCAGTGTCGTTTCAGGTTTCCTAGTGAAAATAGTTTAAAAAAAAAAAAAAAAAAGCAAAATCAAACCCTTCTGTTAGAAACTACTGATGTGGAGACTGCATTTTCCATTAATAAAAAGCTGGAAAATTCCTGATATTTGCTTTGAAGCTCCAGCTCTGAGACGGGTGACCAGGTTATTTAATATTTTCATTGCCTTGCCTTCCCATCTTATCCTATAATACTGACTAAAGGAATGCTATACTTTGCAACAGGAGCACTAAAGAGACACCATCATGGATAGCCTGCACAACCAATCTGTATTACTTTCAAGGTTCAGTGCTGATTTCTTTGTACTTTTCCGGTCTCCTAACACAGAGCTGTGAAGGCTTGGCCTCTGCTTCCACTAGTTTCAGTGCTTCTAAACGTGATCTTAAAAATATAGGTGACCAGGAGAACTGACTTTTTCACCGAGAGGTAGCCAGTACTCAGAGCTCAATGAGCCAATAAACCTAAAGGTCATAATTGCCAAAAGCAACACTGGGATCTATAAATTCTGTCATGCACATGTGGCATTTCTTGACTTGTAGTGGAACATTGATATCCTAAAGAAGATCAGGGCACCCTGTGCTACATACTAATGTCAGACAATCCCTGCCAAAGGGCACTGATAGTCTAAATAGATAATTTCAATTTTACTGAGAGAGAAGCGCAGCCCAGAGGGATTGCTTGCTTTCACAAGCTTCTGCTGGAAGTGTTTTGCAGATGCAAAGCATGGCAAGTTGCCTCTCCCTAGCTGCCTTGGGTTAACCTGGGCAGTCTGACAGCTGGAGTGACGCTGGTCTGTGCCACTTGGACCCTGACAGTCTGTGCGGCGGGAGGGGGGGGCGGGGGTAGAGCAGCCAGTGTGGCGGGGGAGAGGGAGAGCATAGCTTGAACACCTTGTTGCCAGATGCTTTGTTTTCTTTCCAGTCTTCACTCCCATGAAACAGGTGGACCAGTGGAAAGGTCCTGCCTGATCCCAAGGGAGGTGGAGGTGTTTTCCAAGTTATTCCCGTCTGGGCTTGATAGAAGGATCACAAACCTGTGGTATTCAGTGTGGGGCAAACAAGCATCTCAGCGCCTTCACTTGGGCCCACCATTTATATGTGGCTATGTCCTTTCCTGTGTGAGCCCAGGGTAAGTTTCTTCCATGTCCAGTACAGTGCTGGGGTCACCAGATACTATTCTGTTGAGAAATGAAAAATGCCACTGTTGTTGCCTGAGCAATAAATGTGGAATGGAGCTGGTAGTAGATGGCCAGATTTGAAAAAAGTTCTACATTAAAAACATAACAGATTTTACAAACTGTCATTGAATGAGAGCACAGGACTACTGGCTGTACCGAATGCTACCTAGATTAACATTTCAGAATTGTTTTCTAAAACTTTTCCTTTTTTTTTTTTTCAAAATATTTGCAACAATAATGCCAAAGAAAACCTCTTCAAACAGAAAATCATTTCTGTTGTTGCAGAATTTTTTGAATGCCAAATACCTGCTGAGTTAATCTTTGGAAGAACAAGAAAAGTTTGTTCTTTGTATATGTAGATTGTTTCGGGGTATTGTTTGATTCTGCTTTTGATAGGGGTCATGTTTCTGGGCTTAGCTGGATAGATTGTTTGTTCCTATTCATTAAAAGGGACCCTGCAGCTATTTGGGGAGGGAGTGTGGTATTACATTATTATTGCTCCAAAAAGTATGGACAAAAATATATTGTAAAAATTCCAAGGTTTCTGGTAGGAGTTCTTTTGGTAATAAATACTCTCAGTCTGCTAGAGTGTAGTTAATGTGCTAACATTGTGTTGGGCTAATTAGACAGATCCTTAAGGTATAGAGTTAAAATATACAGATAATTTTGGATGTAACTTATTTGTACAGCAGTTTTGTGCAATGGATAAGGAGAACAACAACTACCAGAGTCAGCCTTTACTTTGGTCACTTCGTCCCGTAGCCCTTGCCATACCATTGCAAATAACAATGCTTGTGATGCTGCAGGGTCCTGTCTCCCTGCTGCAAGATAAAAGTACATCGATGCTGATGTAAGTTACTCATACCCTGGGGCAGGAGACAGAGGCCCTTGGATGACATCAGCACTGCAGAGATCAAAACTTCTTGTGAGATGTTCATTTACCTTGTTCTGGTTTGCATCAGGGCTGGAGGTGTAAAGCACCTTGCAGGATTGTGGCTGATGGGCTTTACTTCTTCTACAAAAAAGAAAAAAAAAAAAAGCGAAATTGTCTTCTTTCTCTCTTTCTTAAGCTATGCATTTTGCCTACAGAGGGACATTAACTGCAATAACGCTACTTGCTCAGGAAGAGCACTAGGCAGTCTCTTCCAGTCTAAAGTGCCTCTTAACTCATTGTGCCCTCCCTGAGCAGAGCCCAATGGGTTTTTTTCCTGGAAGAAACAGTCGTCATCGGGGAATTATTCCAAGAGAGCCAGTTTATGCTGGAGTTGCTAATCCGTAGCAAAATTCTTCTTGCCTACCTTCTGGTCAAAGCCACACCTACTGAACTGAGGCCAATATTTCACTTCCTCTGAGAAGTTCCACTCCATCTAGCCCTAAGTTGGCCTTTCAGAACTTGTGGAGCATTGCCATTATTGTCACTGGCCGCAACGCTTTTCTAGTGGTCAGCTTTAATACTTAGGTCCCTAACTCAGAGGAGAGTGCAATTTGCAAGCTCTCTTTATTTGGCTTTGTCTGTCTTCACTCTGTCTAGCTCTGTAGTCGTTCATGGGATTATCCCACACTGCCAAAGACATGTTTCCCCTGCCACAGACTAACTTTTCCATGAAGAAAGTCACAAGAGATTTCAGCTTTGCTGTAATGCAGAGTAATGACAGCATAATAGTATCTAACCTCCTACAAAGTGCTCAGAAAACAGGGAGGTTGGCTGAGATTATGCAGTACTGTGAACTGCATTCCACTAGGCAGATAAAAACAACTGCCTAAGAGCTCTGAATTGATCAGAATATTCATGCCTCTAATTAGAGAAATCTTTATATCCCACTCTTTTTTACTGTGTTCCAGAGTCACTATGAAGACAGTAATAAAGAGACCACAGAATCTGCTCTTTTTAGGTACCTGCATTATTATTTTTGCAGCCCAATGTGGTTGGCAGTACTGAATGTATATACAGCAGGTACAGAGCAGTGTTTCATCACCACACTCATTGTGCGGAACTTTATGTATGGGGATAACGATATCTCACTAGCACAACACCAGAGAGAAGTGAATGAAGCAAACCTAGAACAACTGGGTCAAATAAAGCCTTTCTACTGAGTAATGTCTGTGTTTCAGGTAGATAAATCTTGGCTTTAATGTCATGTGGAATTTTTAATTAAACCCTTGTGGCTTCCAAGGTTTCATTAATTTGTTCCTTTCATAGCTCCGACCCACGTGACTGATTCTCCACTCTTCTGCACTCCGTATAACTGTTAGCCTTGCACAGAGTGTAAAACATCTGCCTCCTGGTGTTATGTCATCCTAAAGCAAAGGACACTCCAGCTTGCAAAGATGGAATAGCACTTGTGGCAGTTTTTCAAATAAAACTGGAAAGAGGGCCGTATGTTCAAAACTGCAAAGTCTCCTCTTTAATTCTGTAATTTTTGAGGTTTTCCTTCAAATTCAGAAATCTCAAGGTTTTGGTATTTTTCCTGTTTTCAATTTTGCTTCTCTGCTCTCACTGATTTTTATTCCTAAACACAAAGGAAGAGCAAGTGTAAGGTATTTTGTAGTTCCTTTCTCTTTTCTTTGCCACTCTGTACATTTCAAAACAGATCAAGCATTTGTCTAATGGCAAAAGACAAAAGAAACCTCTGTCACTTCGTAAACTCTGAAGTTAAACAGCAAAAAGGAGAAAAGTGAAAGTGAGAGACTTTAAAGCAAAACCAAAACTGTTCAAAAAGCAAAGAAAAAAAATGTCTCAATTGTTACTGTTTATTGTCAGCAGAATCCTGTCTTCTCTTTCTTTTCCTCTTGTATCTACAGTAAAAACAGACTTCACCACAGATTAAAACCTCATCCCTGCAGTCTGACACCTTTTAGTGTCTTCCAGTACTTAGATAAGATTTTGATACTGGATATATAGTTAGCATATTAATAATTATCATTACCAACCACTATCATAACTCATGTTTCCTTAGTGAGCAATACTCAACATTCCTTTGGAAAGTCATTGACAGCACCACATTCGTAACTTCAAAGGACCGTACTTGTAATTCCGAGGATCATATTTCCTTTTGACGCTGTATGAGCAAATTGCACCAAAGCCATCAGTCTGACCAATGGCAAAAGCCACTCAGCTTCCCACTGAATCTGGATATTTTGACAAATATCTTCCACTTAAACCATTGAAAAAACAGCTCTTTACTGCCCATGACCAACCGTGAAAATCAGCATCCACTCATATACTATGAAGGCAATTAACCACTGACATAACGTCTCTCACAAAGTTGTTACTGCAAGGCCAGATGCTCTTCTGGAAGCATAGCTGGAGTAGCACATGCTGCAGAGAGCACTTGGTGAAATGCTATGGCTTGTGCAATGCAGTCAGGGTCGCTAATTGTGTCCCTTCTGTCCTTAAGCACCAACAGAAGGAGGCAGTGGCCTTCTGAGCTCCCTTCAGGAGCTGGGCAGGATCTGAGCCGTTGGTTTAATGCCTTCTGAACAAACAGCATGCTGTCCCTTTATTTAAGAATGAAGTCTGTAAGAGAGTTATGTTCTAAGCAGATGTGAAGAATAATAAACTAGCATAAGATAGAAATAAAACAAATTCTGGTCACAGAACAGACTTTAAACTGGAAGGCTAGTTATAAACAAGCAAATTTATATATATATATATATATATATTAAAAAGTGCAAAAAACGCATCTGCCCTTGGCATTGTCCATTCCAGTTCACTGTGTATCTAAAATTATGTCTACTTTCAAGAGGATTTCCTGTCCATTGCAGAACTGAAATCCTCCTCGCTATTCGGAGTGTCTGTTGAAAAGAATCAGAGCTGCAATGGATATATATTTCAAAGGCGAGAAGAAAAGACAGATCATTTCTTAGATCAATCTGACCTTGCAACCCACATGTTTTTTGCAGTTCTTACCTTCCTGGGTGCATCTTTTGTTATTTCTATATTTCTGTTAAGAAAGGGACAGACAGACTAGTCAGAAATACACATAGTGCTGCAGTGGCAAGTTTGTGCCCATGAAGGGTAAGTAATTTTCTCTTGATTTTCTTTCCTTTCTGTACTTTTACAAATGCCAGCATTAAGCAATGAATAATACAGGAAATGCCTGGACACGTGCAAATCAACAGCTTTGCCATCTACAACCCACTGCTGTTTGTCTTTGTGCACTTGGATGATGTGGGCTGCAGAAATCAATGTGCTGAATATGAGCACAAAGGTTTGCATCAGGAAGCAGAGAACTATTTCTCTATTCTTTGTACCTTTTTTTGTCCTCTTCTGGCTTTTTCCTAGGCATGACTCTCTATGGCCTGGCTTTCAGTCTTTTTTTCCCTTTTTGATGTTTTTTTTCTGCCTTTGTATCTCACTCATACCAGTTATCTTCTGGCCCTTCTTCATGTTTCAGCCATCTCTGACTCTTGTTGGACACAGCCCCATCATAGTGAGAAAGCCCATGCTCCTAGCCCTGTCAAAATATCCCAATATGACATGAGGAAGGACCAAAAGTGTCCCCTGCACACTCTGTGAAAAGTGGCTCCATATTTATATTTGAAGTTAGCCCTGCTTTGAGGACAAGGCTGGGCTAAAGGACCTCCAGAAGCCCCTTCAAACATAAATTATTTTGATTTACTGAGGAGCTCTTGGGTGAAATATTCTTTCCATGGATCAATGAATCTCACTCTGTGCAAGTGAGGTCTCTGTACATTGAATTCGTATCTCATGATAAGCATCCGTTTCAGTCACCGTTTGTAGAGAACGCTCTACACTGTTCCTTCTCTCCCAGATGTCCACAGAAAATCTCCCAAAATATCATAGACCTAGTGAAGTAAGGAGAGTAAGATCAGACAGTTTGTTCTGTTCAGATGTTTGACTGAGGACCTATGGGGTTGATATTGCAGAATTCCCCATGTCCTACTTACTAATTCCTCAAATGTCTTCAAAAATAGGATTTCACAAAACAAGCAAGAAGGCCCTAGTCAGGTCTGATGGTAGAAACACCTTCCAAAAAATGGTGAGAAATAGACATCATCTGTTTTATTGTCTCTGTCTGTTGTGTATTCGATGTCTGTTTCTTGCAATTAATGACATTGACACCCAACTGTCTTCCACAGACGTCCAAATTAGGGGATATCAGTCTTCCCTCCATCTTTTCATGAGCTGTGGTTTCCATGTGGTGGAGGCATGGGGCAACACTGAGTAGGAGACATAGTCTTGGAAGGGGGCGTGCTATGAGATATGTTTCTCTCCCTGACATTTGCTGGTGGCTACTATTACTGCCAAATCAGATCCCTTCTTGTTCATTTTGGACCTTATCTGAGACATTTAGCTCCCCCTGCACTCTGCAGGCAATCCGTATGTTCTGGAGGACTCTGGAGTTCTCATGGGGGCCAGACAGCTAAAGTGAGACTTTGCAATATCTGTTGTCGCATCCAAATCTCTTCGTTTTATCTAGTCTTAGATATCAATGGGACTGGGCTGTGCCTAACAGCTGTGGGCTCAGAAACTAGAACTGCAGATTATTTTTGAGTATGTCACATGCTCAAATACTAAATTTTGGATTAATTTACATTATTGCTGGCAAAACCCCCTTCATTTTGCCTATAGCGAAAACGTGTGAATCGTCAGCTTTTGCCAATTCACAAATTTCCAGCATACCCAAATTCTCCCATTTACCTTGCTCTGCAATTCACGTCATGCTGTTCTCTGCATGGGATGCAAAGATTTTGATCCATGCCACATGCTGCACATCTTCCCAATGAAGCAAAAAGCCTCCTGTGCTGGCTAGTACCCTGCTGACATCCCATTTCTGCTAATTAGGACCCTGAGTAGTTAGTACAAAATATAAATGTGGCAGGATTCCAAGCTGCAAAAAGAAGGGAAAGTGGGGAAAAAAATTGTTGGACAGCTAAGGGAATATGTAAATGTATTTAAAATAGATGATTCTAACTGCAGTGAACAGATGATTTTTTTTTTTTTTTGTATTCCAACTGGATGGCTTTAATCAAAAATGATAGTTCATACATCTGCTCTTTGAAGATAAGCCTGCAGTTACACAAAACACTTAAAGAAAGAAGCTGTGGTGTGCTGATGAGACCTCAAAAATTCTAACCCATGACTAGGAAGATTATAGTCTGGTTACTTCAGCAAGCTGCTAATTCTGAAATATTAGACTGAGTTGTTTGTCCTGTCTGAGGCATGAAAGGGATGCCTGTAGATTGTGCTGAAGCAATTAAGACATTTTAGAAATCGTTAGTGAACTTTCTTGATTGAACAGGCATTTCCCCTCCAGCCTCTCCCTGACTTTTCTACAATTGTTTGACCTAGAAAGGCAGCTCTCCATCATCCTGGTATTTATTGTATAAGGTAAAGATTATAAATTAAAGCAACCCTGCTTCTGGGAATGTGGGGCTCCCCTGGAAAAGCAAGCTCAAATTTAAGTTGGAATCAGGGACTCTACCTTCATAAAAGCCATAAAATTGAAAGCGTAACTGTCTGATACAATCACAGGAAAAAGGTTTTCAGAACAGAGAGGGGGAGAATGTTAAGTCAAAGAGAAAGAATACTCAGGTTCCTTATGCTGCCTATGAGTTTGTAAAGAGCAAAAATCTACTCACAATAGACAGTAGTACTAGTAATTACAGTATTAATAATTGTATGCATTGAATTTCTTCATCAAGCCAAAGAATTCATTGTTCATTTAAAATCATGAATGTGAAGCGAGTAAGACAGAAGTCTTTGGTAGCTGTGAATCTGAAGCGATTACCCAGCCCCCGAGGCCTGTTCCCTGTTTACACAGCGTTCCTTCATGTTTGTCCTGATGGCCATGGCCCCCACTGACCTTTCTGAGAGGATCTGTGCGACCTTGTTTTACTATTCCCTCCTTTACAAAAGTGCTTAGAACTCTTCAATATTGAGAAGCTTTTACCAGGAGGAGACGGTAGAAGTGCCACGGCCTGCAAAGCTTTCCCTTTCGTTTGACCTTCAGTACAGGCCACACAGATGTACTGTATCTTTGTTTGGGAGGTCAAGGCCAAGTTTTCTGCTGCTGGTATCATCCATCTCTAATAGCTCCCCTAGCACAGAAGGCATAAAAAATCACTGTTATGCTGAACCCCTGTATTCCAGAGTTTTATGTTTGGAAGCGTGGAGAGCAGTGACCATCCAGCATCCCAGTTCTGGTCTCAAACCTGCAGTTAAGCCAGTTGTCTGACTGCTGGGAAGAAGATCTAGCTGAGGCAGGGAAGAGAAAGCAGAGGGCAGAAAACTATCAATAGCCATTATACAAATATATTAAAACTCTACAAAGCATTTTTGTTTGGGACTTTTTCTATTATTTCTTTTACAGACTGTTCTGCTATGAACTTTCCAGGCAGTTCAGCATCGGGTCTCTACAGCAAGTAGCGCTCATCTTCCCTGGGCTGTGATTTTTCATTTGCTTCCTACAGCTGCATTGACAAGCCCTGAAGAGCTCCACAGAACCACTGTAAAATGGATAAAATTCTGTAAATATTACATGGTCCTGGAGAAAATATTGCTACAGAGTATTAGAAATTCTGTTGCTGATGAGCCTGTTTGTTGGAGTTATTTTGCCCAGCTCTGAACTGTAATTATTTAGCAACTAATCCATCTTCCACCTCAGTGAAATAAGTAATACAAATGTGTCAAGAGTGTTTATAGTTGAGGATCTTTGAAATACAGCCCTTCTTTACCGAGTTCCTTTCTGGATGCTCTCATGAGAACAAACTCTTCCCTACAAGAGAGTTTAACTGAGAGGAATTTGAGGGTTGGATCTGTTGATAAAATTCTTCATAGGTCTCTCTTCCACGCATGCCAGCCATATTCCCATTTAGGGTTCAGGGATGCCCAGCATAAACTCTCATTCCATTTGCTGTCATTGTTTTCTCCATGCCCAGATGGTCTTACATCCTCCGGGTTCTTTGGCTTTTACGTTGGTGACTGTTTCTATTTTCTTCTTCTTGGCCCTGTACATCTCAACTCTTTTTGAAGGCATTGACATGCTGCACTTACAGAAGATAACCTTTCAGAAACAGCAATCTGCTTTAAACTTCCACTAACTGCTTTAGTCCAAACCAAAGGAAACACAGCGGCATTTAAAAAAGTTGCTACATATCCAGCTCAACAATGAATAACCTGTCACTGGTTGAAATGACAGCAAGGAAGCTGAGAAAACAACGGTGTTTAACATGAGGTGAGCCTACACAGCACCTCAGAGAATTGTTTGCCCTACTGCAGTGTAGCTTTCTGCAGAATAAAACTGCAGTCATAAAACCCCCTGAGTTACAGAACATACTAGAAGCTGCTCCTCGCAGTTGCTGCAATTCAAATTATTGCATTATTATTCTGTGCCTAAGCTAAAAGTTTGGTTTAAGACCATGAGGAGCAGTCGCGAGAGGGTAGCCTACCTGAAAGTTTGGGTGAAGCACTCTGTGCTGCCATGTCTTGGTGACCCTTTGTTCATTGTCTTCAGCAGAGAAGGCTGTCTCCAAAGCCATACAACTACTTCCTTGAAAGAAAATGTCTGTTTGCCACATGATTTCATCCAGCTATTTAGTAGCTTTGATTCTCCAGATTTGGGCATTTACTTTTCTCTTTTTTAAAGCTTTTTTAAGAACTGGATCCAATTCAGTCACGTAGAAACTTGCCTGAACTTTCGCCCAAAGACCGTTCTGTCTGCCAGAGAGCAGATGCTGAGTAAATTCACAGCCCAAAGCCCTGCAACATCAGTGGGAAAAACTCCCCTGAGCCCAGTGCATCTGGAGAAAGCTCTGCAGGAGGTGGAATAAAGATATGAATGGTTCATACTCAGGGCCACCTGCTCCAGAGAAAAGTCTCTCTCTTCCAGGCTCCAACACCCCTAATTGATCAAATGCCAAAAGACATGTCTGTGACAGTGTCTTGAGATCAGACAACTCAAGTTTTGGGGACTGATCCTTTTTGAGGTTTCCTTTGGAACTATTCAGTCCCACTGTCCTGAGCAGTAAAATACAGGATATTAGTTGTCTTGGATGTTGTCTGTAAAGTTGCCATTTCAAAATTCCCTTTTATTTTGTAAACTTGATTGTTCATTGCTTCAAATTATTTCTCATATATACCAGTTCTAGAAACAATTAATTAGGGACCCACGAGAAAATGTTACAAATACAGGATGCACATGACAATTTTACATTATCCAGACTCTGGAGACCCGTGGAAGTGTTTCCTCATTTGATTGTGGTCATATTACACTACAGCTCTCATAAGTAATTCTTAGGATAAAATGGACTTCTGTATATCTACATACTTCCTCTAAAAATGTGGGGAACTTTTACTACCAATTATTAAAATGTTCCTTATTCTTACTAAAATTAGTGGGGATTTTCCCATCATTTTCACTGCTGTTCCCTGCAAATATTCATTGGGATTGTGTGATTATATAAAGCAATTCAGTAAGTTACATAACGTTTTCTTTCACTTATCAGTCATAAAGCTGCTAATTAGTCCTATGACTCAACAACTCTTCCAATTCCTAATAGTATCATCACTGCATATTCACTGAAATATGTGTACCAAACTATCATTCTTCCAACTGAAAGGGAACAACCAGCATCATGTTTGTTTAATTCAGTCTACCTATTCTCAGTTGTGAGTTGAATCTCATTGTAATTTAGGTTCTAGCATTTGGCTGTATCACGGCAACTAATAAATATGCAGATGCTGGGACTAGAGCAGTCTTTGTGCTGCTATAAATGATCGTTTAGCTTCATGCTTTCCTGTTTATTTATATATATTGCCCTGCACCAATACAAAGGGAGCTACTAATTTCATTCATTTTTGCAGGACAGTGTTGTTGCCGGTTTAATGCCCATTGGCAGTGAAACCTCCTCAGAAGTGATATTCATTCCCCCTGACAACCTCATTTCAAGTCATCAGGAACACTGTGTCAATTGTAGACTAAAAATAAAAAAACAAAAATAAAAAATCTGCTGTCAAGGGGCTTCCGAGGAGTTGAATAGGCATGCAGATCTCTTTGCTACACGTAAAATTAATCATTATATTTCTGCTGCTAACTTGTTTTTCTATTTGTGTCACACAGGGATTCTTAAATGACCTAATATTGAATCTGGTGAATTATAGGCTGGAAGACCACAGTGTTTATTATGCACTGACAGAGGATGGATTGATCTAGTGCTTGTGGGTTTTTTTTTTCTCCCCTGCTTTGGAGTCTGTTTGCCTCTGGTACCACCTCATTAATCATTCCTGGAATTTACCTTTCCATAAATACTTGGAAAGGATTTTTAATTATTTTTTCCTTTACCGACTGTATTTTTACTGTGTGATAAAGGCAAAACCAAACAAAGCTGTGCAGTCACGCATTTGTTCATACAAAGTGGAATCCTGGATCCAAGATTAATCTGAAATTCAGTGTTGCACCTCTATTAAAACCATGCAGTTAGGTATATCCCCAAATTTTGCATATGCTTACGTGCTTTTAGCTTCAGTAGGCCTGCAGGGAAAGCATTTGCTAAACAGCTTAACTCAATAGAAATATACTTAAGCATGTGCTTAATTCATTTGCTTAAACGGAGCCACGGTGCTTGAAGCTAATAGAAGTAATTTTAATAATTTAAACTCCACTTTTAAGTTTAATACTTCGCACTCACATATAAGATTCATCCACTCGGAAATAACAGTATTTGAGTGTAAAAATGAAGGACTAGGAAATGCTATGGTTTGATGTTAGCGTTGAGACAGAACTAGCTCTGGTCTTGTCAGGCTCAGTTTTCTTCTCTGTGAAGAGTTTGATCAGCCTTAACTCATTATTGTTTTTAACTACTTTGAAGATATTTCTTACACTATTATTAATGCGATTAAACTTAGTGTAGTAATAGAAGAATATTTCCTACAAGAGAAATACTGATAACAAAGATGTTTATATCACACTTTTTACTTAAACATCCGCTTTTGTGTTTCTTTTTAAAGTACATGGGCTTCTTTAGCTGGGATGCCACAAAAAGACACTGTGCTGTTAGTGATTTTCCAGTTGCTTAGCCTCATTTTGTTTTACAGAGTTTTGCCAGCTGGTGTTTCCTGAATACTGCATTGTCAGGTCACCAGTTCATTAATTAAAATTGCGCATGTAGCCATTTGTAATTTTCTGCTACATACTCCTGGCCTTGCTCATGCTCAGGGCCTTCTATGTGACACGTAGTAGGAAGAAGGCTATCAGGATATGGCTCTGTCTCCATGGATTTAAGAATATTTTACAAACACATGAGTTAGTCATGGGTTTTTTTCCTGCACAGAATTTCAAGACAACTTACATTCCTTCAGTGAAGCTATAATATATATATATGCTATAAAAATATAGTTTTTCCTTTTTTAATTCAATTCTCTATTGTGAAAAATAGAAGCATTTGCCACTTTCATTTCCCTATTTGTTTTTGAATGGAAATCCAATGGACAGGTTTTCCCAAAAAGCAACGTGGAAACAAAAATTTCCATCCAAAGATATTCTGGATGCAAAAAGATTGACCAGCTATTCGAGCTGCACAGTGATGTTTTGTGGTGGGTAATAGTATCCCCTTTACAAGTGACAGAGACAAGTAGAATTTACTGTTTTAAAGTATGAATGCTAAAGTTTTGGAAAGTAGATTCAGCAGAGCAGGTGCCTCATTTTAAACTTTTGCCTACAGAGTTTCACCTGGATGTACATAGTTATCCTCTGCTGGAATTATAGAAGTCAATAATGTGGTTGCCAGACTTTTAGCCAGTACAAATTGCATTGTAGCCAGTAATATCCTTTTGTCAAGGTTTTCATCAGCAATATTCAGGCAATTGCTCAGGTTCCTATTCAGAGTTAATTAGAATGTCAAATATGATGTTCATGGTTACTGCATATATCTGGATATTTAGTAATAATTTAAGCGTTTTAATTTGCCAGTCTTGCTCTTTGTATCCTTTTTTGGTCATGCTGACATGTGCTGAGGTTATTCAGTTTCTGCATTCATAGCTGTTCTTTTGGAGGTTTGATTCTCTCTCATGAGACGGTTGCTGCTACAGACTGCAACACAGTAAATTAATTTTGTTTTCCTTAAATTAGATGCTCCATTCTAGTGAGATTCAAGGTAAAATCCTTGTGAGATGCTGAGCACCCTGAACATCTGCCAACAGTAGTAGAAATTGAAGTTGATTAGTGGCTCTCAGAAGGTTTTAGCAACTTTCAGGATTTCTGTAGAAGAGAAATTTCTGTAGAAAAGACCTCTTTCATAAAGAACACTTCTGAGTTCTTTAGAAACAGACAGCTTAGACTCATTTTTTCCCTCCAATAGAGAGATTCGCAGAACTGCTACAATCCAAGCTGCTGTCCAAGGGTATTTATCATTCATAGAACCTGGTACATGCTCTTCTCTGTATGTTTCACCTCAGTGTTTGAAATTGGTATGAATCTAAAGTGCAAGTGGGAAAATATACTGGTGTAGTGTAGGAATGGCAAAACAATTCCTTCCAGAGATTTTTGATGGCATCTCTCTAATTCCACTATTGCAGCAATGCGATGTGTAAATAATTCCCAGTAACGAAGGAGATGGGTAGGCTTAGCAACTTGCAACAAAACAGGGACCTTCTAACCCCATGTAGCCCAGAGCTGTAATGTCAGAAAATTATCTCTGGCCCAGACTTTCATGTCCAGTGCACTGTAGCCCTTTCTTCTAAGTTCAATAGATCTTCATTCCTCTTGAGTCAAAACAGAGAGCAACTGTCATAAATTTAATTTGGCCCATTATCTTTTTAGACCATTCCTCAAGGAGAAGATTTTGGATGATATGCATCCAACCTCCTAAAAAGTTTTGTAGCATTTTTGTCTAAATAAAGAAGCAGTGCATGTGTGTTTTAAAGAGCAACCAAACTACACCAGATTGCTCTGCCACTGGTTACTCTACACCCCTGCCTTCTGTAAGCAGAGATCTTCGTTTTCCATGATTATCCATTCTGCTACACTCATTATAAAGAACTATTCCAAAGATTGCTATTAAGCTATGTGCATAGTGCAATATTCATTGCAATGGATTTCTAATTACATTAGTATGAGCTCTGGCAGATCTGTCCATATAATAATCAATAACTGCCTTTGCCACCCACCTACCACATGCATGTACACTTAATATGAGAATCACCCATGAATTAATGACTCTCTGTGAGGCAGAAAAAGAAGCCATAGAGTAACTATATCCTGTAAAATACTCTTGGCGTAAGCTGATATTGATTCACCCCAAAAGGAATATTCCTGTTACACCTTTTATAAACCACAGAAATTATTCAGTAGTTGCTAGGGCTGAAAATTAACATCAAGCTGTAATTTAAAACAGAATGCCATGAAAGAGGGGTGGACATTTGGGTACCAGTGTTCAATCACCATTACGTAAAGGAAATGTGTAGGGATTACTTTAATGCAGTCCTATTTTTAAGAGTTAGTACAGTGGGTGGCATGGAAGCAACAACTCCAAGAAGCCCACAGTATCTGTCTTTCATGCACTTTCCTGCAGTGAATATTTGTGTTTGCAGAGTCCAAAGAACTGGCAACAGGGAGAAACCAAATTTTCTGTTGACTCGTGGGCTTTCCTTTTCAGTGCTGACAGTACCTTTCTCAGACACAAAGCCTCAAAGTACACTCATCTGCTCTGTCCTGTAGGTGACTTTGAGAGGCCATCTGGTAGAGAGTGTCTCGTTGGCAGTCTCCATCACTACTCTGCAAAAATAATTGCCATTTTAATGACAGGATTATTCAAAATGAAATGTGATGTGGTCTTCTGTCTAGTAGGTAGAAACCACATAATATATTTAACTGAGGATCCTGTCTGGTGAACTTTCCAGTAGATAGTTACTGATTCTTTTGTAAACATTTAGTACACTGATGTCTTTAAAAAAAAAATATCTAAATCTGGATGAGACTATTTCTCCTGCTTCAGAAAAATATAAGATGGGAGTGAAGGGGACGACTGCAGTTTCTCTCTCACTTGCATGAGGCTTTGGAATATTTAAATTTCTCTGTATACTGTCTTGTAGGAAGCCACACTGGTACTGAACATCTCTCGCTACAGACTTGCAGGGATCTCTCGCTTCAAGAAAAGAATGAGATAGCATCGTCTTGGATAAAAAGTTACCTCTGCACTGTTAGTTTCTCACTCTTTCTGGACCAACTGAACAAGGCTGTTTCTATCCTGTCTATATCTCCTCTCTATTCCACAGAGGATGTTTGAGGTCCTGGAGCAAATATTTATTGCATGGGACATCTCATGGGACACTGCACAGCAGATGTGCAGTGAATGCCTCCTCCCACTTTCAGCCTTGCCCAGTGTGGTTCCCGGTGTGTTGCATGACTTGGCCCTCGTTGGCCAGTCTCAACACCTGGGAATGGGAGGAAGAGAAGAAGGATGATGGTGCAGGAATAGATCCTGCCCTGGGACGTAGCAAGAAGACCCACATGTAGTAGATAGTGATAAAGCTGAGACCCCTCCAAACAGCATGCCTAGGAGTCACTTCTAATTCTTCGAAATTCATGGTCACAGTTGAAACAATTAACTTTACACAGATATGACCTTTGTGTTTGTGGATAGGAAACTCTGAGATCTTTTAAAGTACAATCTTTATTCGGGAAAATTTTCAGAAATAGACAGGACATCAGCTATCTTCTCATAGAGTGGTAATAAACACTTGTTTCTCTTGCAAGTTCCAGAGAAAATTTTGCACACTTCAGTTGACTCTTTAAATATTCCACATCTGTCACCAGAGCCTGAAAATTTTGCAAGCACCCAAAGCACTGGTGATCTAAGTCTACTGCATGCAATTAAAACACTGCTGATTCCTTTCTATATTGGTATCTGTGCTCTGGGCATTTGTGTTCTGGGTTGGCAATGTGAGAGTTACATATCATTTCAGTCATCAGTTTTCACTGTCTAGTTAGAACCAAAATCTGATGAAACTTCCCCTTCAAATCTGTCATTTTGAACCTACTCATAGAAATGAAATCAGACACTTTCTTAATTAATACAGTTTTATAAACCAAGGAATATTTTGCTGAGCTTAATTTAGGCATCAAACAGAAGTTAAAATGCAGAGCTCTGTTTCAGCACGCTAGGAAAATTGAAGTGTGTTTATATCTTGCACCAAGCATTGGCATTAATGTTCAATTTTGTGCTGTTTCTCATTCTCTAGAAAGTTTAAAGTATCCAAGCAGATTAAACTGAAAAGGAACTGGTGAGAAATTGCTACGCATCCCATGTTTCTCAGGAACTTTTATCTTTTTTGTACAATTAGAAGCAAAATGTCATCAGGAATTTCCAGTGATGGATGCACAGAAGATTTAGGGATGCTTCATAGGAATTACGCAGGTTTCCAAAATCAATTGCTTTGAGTAACAGCTGACCCAAACAGCTATACCTGTCCTATGATCTAAACCAAGGTGCCTTGTTAGCGGGGTTGGGAGAGTCCTGCAACTGGGATGATTTTTGGTTGTTTCTTAGACCCAGAATCAGGAGTTTTTCTTTTATGGAGAGTTGTTGCTGAACTAAGCCTAGAGTTTGCATTCAGATTGGAGCTTTTCTCTCAGAGTAGATTCACTGCATCAGAGCTGGATCAGCATTTGTTCTTGTTTTTTTAAGTGGGTAGAGTTTACTATATATATTTGTGAATGATGAGGCCATTGGCAGTTGTAATTCTGGTCTGTTGAGTGCCACCCGCCCTCAGTCTCATTGAATCTCAGAAGTAAGCTGCATGTCCTGCTCAAGGTCACACAGAAAGTGTGTGGCAAAGTCAAGAATCAAACCAGTCTGACACGTGCTTTTAAGAGCTTCCCTTCAATGCAGCAAAAAACTGCATTCATCTTTAACAACAAACCGGTGCGTGGCAGTTTGTTGTCCTCTGAGTCATCACTCCTGCTGAACGCCTCCCTTGGGAAGGTTGTTAAACTTCTACAACACTCACGAAATCTTAATGGTTTTTGCCAAATGAATTAAGAGCCCTTACAGCTTTCATGCTGTGTACCGTGGATTTTGAAAACTTATGTCAGTAGAGCAGTAAATCTCTTAGAAGCAATAGGAGGCAGTGAGGAAAATAACACAAAAGGTGAAGACTGCTGTCACATTTGCCCAAATGAAAATTAAAAGAAACCATTTTGGTGGGGAATTGTATAAATCAGTGATAAACAATTGCATGAAAATAAACAATCTGGGAATCTTTTCAAACTGCTAAAGCCCCAAAGCAAGTCAAAGAGAGTTTTTTCCTTGTGCTTCTGAAGCCGTGTTATTCTAATGGTTGTTAAAAGTTATATGCTTATCTTAAGACCAAGGGAAAGGTTGCTGCTTTAGTTTCCCATTGGGGTAAAAAAAGGCTGGACCTATTACTTTCCTGGACACTGAGTATTCCCTTTGGGAGATATTAATGTTGATGTGTCTTTTTTTCTTGTATTCTCGTTCTTAAACAAGTAGGCTGAAGGATGGCACCTCTTACATTTTGTAGTGTGACAACAGATGCTGAAGTGTGCAACTCTGAATTTTTTTCCAGAGGCTGGCTTAAAGGTGTCATTGCACAAGCCTTTTCATTAAAACCCTTATTTTTCAAGGCTCTGTAATCTTACGTATAAAAGCTGGATCGAGACTGGAACTGACCATCTGGAAGGTCAGTTT
The DNA here is from genome assembly GCA_031468815.1 of Morus bassanus. Classification (NCBI taxonomy): domain Eukaryota; kingdom Metazoa; phylum Chordata; class Aves; order Suliformes; family Sulidae; genus Morus; species Morus bassanus. The sequence continues at coordinate 38,545,736 of CM062575.1, forward strand.
AGCAGTGGATATCTTTTTTCTTAGTTTTCTTCTTTTTTGTTTCTACAAATGAAAAACAGCTAAAAAAGGTCAAAGTGAGAAAGTGAGAAAAGAAACAACAAGCAGAGGTGGCTTGAACTTCTCAAGTCTTTGGTTCAGTTTCTGGGCTGAACCAGATTTGGGCTTTTTCTTATCTCGGTCCAGCTGCTCACATGTCAGTGGGATTCAGATCTGGCCTTTAATACTAATACTTTTTGCTTTGAAACTCAAAGCTCCAGCTTCGTGATCCAACCTGGACTTCAGCTATTGATTTTATTGTCAAAAGTCTAATATTTTTTAATTTATATTTTCAGATGAAACCTAATGAAAACACCTCTGCCAGACCTCATAATTTGAAGTAATGTGTTTGATTGCCTATGACAACTCTGCCATTCAGACGCCGAAATATCACACTGCTCCACTCTGTCATCAGCAGCCCTTTAGGACCGTTTAATCTGGAGTTTACAAAGACACCCTACTAAACTGTCGCTCATTACAATCTAGGCTAGAAAGGCAGTGTGAAGCTTACTCTACTCAGTGTATGTAGATAAGCTATGGCTTCGTCATTAAATATCAGTGTCATCACTTCATGAGGACTCATGCTTTCTAGAAGAAAGGATCTCTTTCCTTAAAGATCCCATGGAACAAATTCACCTCTGCTGTTGACAGTCATGGATTTAATTGTCTTTTACACTTCTTAAGACTTTATAATGCCCATTAGGGCTCTCTGGGTTCACTCTAGAACTCTGTGACCTACTTCCTTTAACACGGTTGGGAAAAGAGAATGCATTTCTTTACATAATTTATCAGCGGCTTCTTTCTCTTCACTATTGAATTTCTAGAACTTAAAGTGCCTGTATAACATTGATGGGAGGCTCTGATAGGTGAGTGGGAACTCTGGCTAAGGGTTGGAGCCTGAGTCTGGGCTTGCAGTTAAGTCAGGTCCAGGGAAATGTAATAGTTGTCTGTGTCTTCCCTTTCGCAGTCATTTGCACTTGCACATAAACAGCATGAGTTTCCATTCCGTGAGGCAAATCTTGCCCCTACGGAAGTCAAAGGCAAAACTTCAAAATTTTGTACTCTCTTGGAAGTAGAAGAAATAGCCTTGGTATGCTGGGATCCCCAAACATGCACTTCCAGCCCTTTTTGAAGGCTGTTAGCAAGTAATACCTCTTGTTTCTTCTCCTGTAGGATCCTGTCAATAGGATTCAGTCAATAGGACGATGAAGAAAAAGCCTGCATTTTCTGTGGGCAAGGAAAATTGTGATTTCTGCTACAGTTTCTCCAGCTGGTGCTCTCTATCTCAGTGCGTTATGGTTTTATAGTTCTTGCAACTTTTCCCTTGAATAGAAAACTAAATCGTAGTTAAAGTTCAACTTAAATAGATGCTAAGTCTAATGCAGATTATTATTATCTTAAAATCAAATTGATTATAACACGGGCTTGCCTGGCACTGGAGCAAGCTCTGTTTACTGGAGTCAATTCTCAGCAAGTTCTATTTGCCTGACTAGTGTTCAATCAATAAACCTGCCTCTTGTCAAAATGTGTATCATGTCAAGGGCCTACTAGATGCGCCTTCAGTCCGAGAGTCTGAAATGCCATCCCAGTCCAGCAAAATGGTTGTTTTATCTGCTCCTAGTCAAGAATTGACATCTTTTTCTTATCCTCAGACATGAAAATCAAAAAGCTTATCTGCTTCTAGCCAGGCCTGTAGTGAAGCTTTTGTACCAGGGAAGAATCTTGAATATTTTCCAGCACCTTTGACAAATGCTGAATTGTACTGAAGCTGTCCACCTTCCAAGTGGAAGAGAACTTCATTATGCTTCTGTTATATGCCTCACACTGCCTAAGAGTCCTGTGTCAAACCTGAAGTGTTGACTTATCCACATAGTGGTGCTAGACTAGGCTAAATGACCTAATCTATCACGTCTCTCTCACTGACTTGTTACAAACACCTACATTCATCAGGAAGCTTCAGCTAATCATCCCCATCAGGATGGGAGTGGGAGCTGGACGTGGGAGTTCTTACTCAGTTACATTCCTCTGGAACTCGCTTCTCCTGGAACTCTACCTGACCTTTAGCTCCAAAAATGTTTCAGGATAAGTTATTATCCTAGCCCTAGCCCTACTTCCCCCCCTCCCCTTCCTGCATAGTAGAAGGTGAAATAAACAGTTAGAGGAAACATGGGTTCATTTGGCTTCATATCCATTGCGGCAAAAGAAGTTATGAGACTTCTGTTTTGCATTCTAGTGTGATTAAGCTGGATAAAATTTTAGCTTGTGTTTTGCACTCTCTAGAGATCTTTGGGTCTGCAGTTTATATTAATCCAGATCTGCCTGCCTGCCCCTCTGCTTGTTGAATATTATCTACTTCTTCTGCCATCTCTTCCTACTTAGCAGGCTGAATGAGAGTACTAATTAGACTCTAGTGCCAATTTACTGATGCACCATCTTCTGTTCACCCCATGAGAGAGGGATTAGCTAAACACGACAGCTCCTCGTCTGAGTTACTGGCATATGATATTTGTTGTAATCTGTCATGAATGATATCTGCATAACATGCAATTATAGCTTTCTTTCCATATTGAAATCTATATCATATTCCTTCATTTCCCTTGAAGGACAATCATACACTGTGCAACTATCTTCATAGTTTTATGGCTACAGGAAGCTTCTAGACATTCTTTTATGGTGGGTGGGAGAGAAACATTGACTTTTAAAGCCCCATATAGTTTTTCTTCCTCTACAGAAACACATTGTCATTCCAGCTATGGCTATAGAGAAATTTGTTATGGTAAGATAAGCTGCACATGCAGTTCACTGTAACAAAATTTAAAGTAATGAGGTAAGGGAGTATGTTTACAGTTTTAATAGGGGCCCACCACAGAATACAGAATAACATGGAAACCTGAGTTGATCGTGAATAACCCATTTTATCTTTCTGCATAATTTTTATCAGCAGCACATAGGGAATGAGTTTTGAAGGTGTGGAAGCTGTTCTGATATGAGACCAGGCAAAAGCAAAACCTAATTTTAGATATTGTGAAACTCTGTGCATGATCTGATAAGGACAAGATCAGAATGCTGCAAAATATGGCACACACTCAGTTCTTGTACTGCAGTAACCCTAAAGACCCCAGCCAAAGACATGGATGTTGTAATACTGACTGTACTGGCAAATGCCAAAAAGAGCATCTCAGGCCCAGCAGTATCTGCTACGAGACATGGCACTGATAAAAGAGGTGTGATAAGACTGGCTATCGCAGAGGTCTTGGCAATGACAAGTGATTCTCAAGGCCAACTGCAGTTCACTGATTTCCATTAGGAGCAGCTCATTACATGCTAAATTGGCCGGTGGGTATTTTATTCTTGGTTTATAGTTCGCTCTGTATAGACCAGACCAAGGCAGATGAATGTGCCTTGTTTATCACTATGGAGCTCTAGTGGATGGGTTTTAAAAAACACTTTTCCTCTGCTGCCTTCTGAAGTTCACTCACATAAAACAAATCCTCTGATCTTAGTGACTTCATGTTCATGTAATGTGAGCCCTGACAGAAATGAAGTTCACCCATTTAGTGTTTTGCAGAAAAGCACCAAAGCAAATCCATCTTCCTGTTTAAGGGATATTATTGTGAAGTTGCTTTTTGATATTCAACGACTCTCATGCAAGCATGCAATAAACTGCCTGGTGTATCTGTAGTAAGCATAGAGGTTATGGCACAAATGAACAGAAAAATAAAGAACTGGGCGGTACAGCCAATAGCTAGATTTTTGCTCTAAGATGGGAAGCACATGGGTTGGTTTGATTTAACCCCAAGAAAAGTTAATTAATCAAAACACACAAAAAAATAAGAATCCAAGGGCAGGAACAGCAGGGATTAATACATTCTCCTAGCAGTTGAAGAGAATCATAACAGAACCAGAGGTTTCTAGGATCTTGCTATGGAATTTTTGTCTTTGAATTTGCAGCACTGGAAGGTTTGTGTTCCCCACACAGTGATAAATTCTCTTTTACAAACTGGACTGAGGAGAAGGAGGGAGGGAACTGGGTGGAATCAATTACAAACTATATCAGACATTTAAGTTTAAACACAAGACCTTGCAAAGGCTTGCATGAAATCTTACTAGCAATATAAACAGGACTGGTGCCAAACTAAGCACCAGAAGTATTCAATAATAAAATACAGCTGTCTCCATTGGCACCTACCCATGCAAGTTTGTCATTTTTACTGTTAGAAATGCTGACAAAGAGAAATCTAAAAAATGAAAACATTTTTTCAAAAGAGGGAGGTTTTCATGAACTGCAACCTAAATATTCATTTAACATTGGAACATTCCATAAAAATAATTTATAACATAATTTCTTCTTAGAAACGCATTTTGACAGAGTTCTTTTCAAAGACTTTGGTCGAGCTTGGCAATGCTAGCAGCTTTGCTTTCAAATCCATAATTCTTAATTATTAAAATACTCTCTATACACTTTTCTTGGATTCTAGTGAGGCACATCAAAGCAGGGGGGCCTCTTTGCCTTGGCTTAATGCACACCATGTCAGCTGAGGAGGAAGCAAGCGTAACACAGCTCTGTAGACAGCCCAAGCTTGAGGTATGCCAACCTGATATACAAAAGCAGTCCCAGGAAACTGGCATGGTTATGAACTATTTCTAGGAGGAAGGCTTTACAGAACTGGACCCTACATGGAGGCTGCTACAGTACCTCTGAATCACTCAATGAACTTAAAGCCTTGGGAAACAGAAACAGACCAAGACCTTTTATCACTTGTAACTTGCTTTACAGCTGGATCGATTGTGGGGGACTTTCTCAGGAAAATTAAGTAGGTTTAAGTCCTGAGAAGTGAAGGACATACGTGCGCTCACACACAGAGATTAACATGTATGTGTTTGTGGCTGCCCTGTAATTCTCATCTGTTGTGTGTGTCTGCTTTGGTAGGGAAGTTCTCTTACTCTTTTATTTTGCTTTACTTCTAAACTGCTTCCCAGGCAGCTGGGCTATGAGTACCAGTCCATCTGAGATACAATACTATATGACCATGTTTTAGCACCTTTCAAGACACCTTGGGAGATTTCTACTTTGTCTTTAGTCAAGCAAAATAAGGACATTATTTGACAGTTAAAGAAGGATTTAGCCTTTGGATTATATATCTTTATTTACAAGTATCTTAGGGTACAGGAGGGGACAGTCACTCCTTCCCTGCATTGCTCCATGGGCTTCTGGTCTTTATGAATTCAAGTTTCTTCTTTCCACTGATGAAGCTGCAGTTTCTGCTCTCCCAAATGTGTCCCCCGGCTTTGGTCTGGTCCGATCTTGGATTCCTGCCACCACTTGCACTGATCATGGTTAGCTGAAGGATGATCAGGCAGTAACTGCATTACTAAAGATGATTTTCAAAAAACATATTAATTTTACTCTTACTTCAATTTTCTTCTCCCCTTTCACCCCTTTCTGCCCCTGCTACATCCTTCTTTGTCCACTGGAAGTTGCTTTTCCCCCAGATGTAGCTGACAAAAACCCAGCTCTTCTGGTGGCCACTCACTAGCTGAAGGGCTGGAAACCATTCTTTGTTGGATACACTACTGCATACTTAGAAGACAAAATTAATCAACTGTGTCCACAAAGACCTTTCCCTCTTCCAGTGGGATGTCTTCCATTTAACATGTAAGTCTTCCACAAACCTTCTCCCCGACCTGTGCTTCTAGTGTCTCTAAGGAGTCAGAAGGAAATTTAATGGTCCCACTCAGAATTCCTTAGACTTCCCTCTGACTATAATCCTGTATTTTTAAGGCATAATAATAATAATACATAATTGTTTTTCTGAACTTACAGTGACAATGAAGTGATGTATATGCTTGCTCTTCAGATGACCTACTCTGAATTGTAGTGTATATTAGTTTTCTTTGTACCAAGACTGAGGTCTTTAAACTAAGAGACTATTAAGTGTGTAGAATTCCAGACTAGTGCACGGGGAAAAAACCTGTAAAATGCTCCTCTTGTTAAAATTACAGTTACTGTACTGTTCTGCTTAAAATACTTCACAGTCATAAAATCCAGCTTGAAAATTATATGATCAGTCTCAAAGCAACTGCTGTCAACAGTTCTCCTTGTCAGTCCTGTACATTTTAAGTACTGATTAAATTCTACAAAGATGGTCAAAAATGACATTTCAGCATTATAGAGGTGGGCTCTGGGATTGCTTTGAGCTTGCAGGTAATACACAGGCCAGCAAGTATTAATGTTTAACTGAATGACATTGCAAGTAATGAGAAGACACTGTAACTTTAAAAGAGTAATATCTTTAAAGGCTAAGAGAGACCGCTATCATTTTTTAAAATTCTATATTTATTCCAGCTTAGTCCTTAACTGTGAGCCATGCTATGTAATAATAATGGAACTGCTCAGACAGCAATTTACCAATGTGCTTGAGGCCCTGTCAAACCACATGGAGTGATGCCATAATCAAATTCATAATGTCTTATCTTTTTCAGATAAAGTAATCATCAAAGGAGTGCTGGCATGAACAGAGAAAAAATTCAGGGCTCAGACATGCTATAATGTAGTGATCTGTGACACAAATTGGGCCGTCCCTGTTTTGCCTTTCTTCTCTATCTGTGTTTCCAATTGGTCTGCCAAAGAAATGCTTCTGGCTTTGTTTCATACCATCTTCTGAGACAAAGGAGCTTTATAAAGGAAAAAAACTTGAAAGGGTTAAAATTTCAGAGTGAATTGTTGGTGTTTCCCCCCCGCCTTCTTTTTCCTTTACACAGTTTTTGGCTGGCATTATAGAGAGCAAATCCACAGACTTGAGATTTTCAGTTAAATCAATAAAATATTGTTTAAAAAAATGGAGTTAAGTGCATTATCTGTCCATTACTCCATTATGGTTTGCCCTCAGTCATGGAAGTGAGACAAAGGTTCCCACAAGGCAAATCACATCGGTAGTTAACCTAAAACAGCTTTCCCAAATCGGGGAACTATTTAACGTCTCTTTTCTGCTTGGTAATTAAGCACGTGCCTATCACGAAGCATATTAGTAATACTGCTGAAGTCAATGGAATGGTACTGGGGTTAAAGGCAGTTGCTTATGTATAGAATATCTATAAAGAAAACAAGAGGGGAAATCACTGTTCAAGGGCAACAAGAACTAGAAGATAAATTATTTCAATCATAGAATAAAATACATAGGGAGAGAAGACAAAAAAATCTGACTTTTTGTTTTAGAGGGGTCCAATTTGAAAGCTAGTGAACTCATTACAATGCTTTTTGGCTTTGTAGAGTTTTTTCTTTTAAGATTTATTTCCCTGACATTTGGTCCAGACCAACTAGAACATCCCATTGATCAGCTTGTTTTCGTTTCTGTTTTAAATATTTGCTCAGGCCTTGATGTCATATCTCACTTGAACGCTCCCATGATGTGTATGAGGCCCAGGCTTTGCAACAGCCTCATGTATCTTTGGTGGATTTTTATGAACTGTGAGGCAATTAAAGCCCAGTTCTCCAGTACGCTGAGCAACCTCAGCTCCCACAGATGGCAATGAGAATGGCAGCGGGTGCTCAGCACTTCTGAGATCTGAATCTAGCTGCAAGGCTGTGTCCTTGTCAGTATGTTAATTTTATATAATTAGGAAATATCTGTTTTCTACATATACATTACAGAAACAACTAAACTGTACAATGTTTGTGTTCCTAAGGACTTCTGCACCTTTAATAAGGAAAGTACATATAAGCCAAATATTTTCAGCCTTTCTTTCAACCACTGTTATGTTTGATTTTGGCCCCAGAAGTGTAGTCGCCCACACTTTTATTTCCTAAAATGAATAATCCTCCTTCAAAAGTTGCAAAAAAGTTGGATAATTAAGGGGCCCAAGTGTAGATTTTTAAAAATGTTATCTTCGATCTATTTAAAGATATGTAGAGCCCACAAGTGTACTATTCTGATGGGAGAAAAACACACCAAAAATCAGTATGAAAATGTACTGCGACACTACAGAATACTAATCACTCCTACACAGAGAGAACCTTCATTTTATCTGCTTTTGCAGAAGGTTTTTATAAAGTCAGATTTTAGAATAACTAAAACCCAGTACAACTGAAGGAGACAAAGCTTTGCACTTGAACAAAGGAATGTTTTCTCAAAAAATAACAATGACGATCTGGTTTGTGCTTTTATAGCTGTGCATATTCTAGATGATGGATAGATGGTTACACAATGAGAATATATAGTGAGCTGAATATGCTCTCCATTAAAAAAAATCCCAGGCAACTAAGCTTCAATGCAGATTCATGTGATGTGACTGCTGGCTGAAGGATTGTGTGTATTAGGCTTGCTCCTGCTCTAAATGATATCCAAACATCATTTATAATTCACCAAAGAGAGAACGATCCCTCCTGGATTCTGACTCTAAAAGTTGAGACAGCTTCTCCCTTTCTTTTGACCTTGGACATACCAAGATTTGGAGGTCCGGTTCCCAGCACCACAAGTGGACTCATTTACCATGGACTTTCCCCTTTCTTGTGCCAAGGATTTCCACCCCTTTCCTTCCACCCCATGTGCTCTTGGATGTCTTCATTGAGTCAGCTCCTGGCCTGATCCATGAACAGAATAGCCAGTCAGGAGAAAGGGAAAACAGCTTGTCTTCCCAAGAGATGGATTCTTCACCAGCTGTAATATCCTACAGGAAAGGGCACAACTGGAGGTGAGCCAGGACGAGGGAGTCCAGACTCGAACCTTGTGATTACAGAGACTGTGCAGGTATTCCGTGCCACGGAAGAGTCACAATCATGGAGGGACACAATCTTACTGCCTTGTGCAGGACTAGGAAGGAGTGTCCCAGAATCGCTCTGTGGGTAGGAGTTTATTTGCTCAAGGCACTGATAGCTGCCACAGTGAACCAGAAATGGATGAATGCATCCCACAGAAAGAGTCCCTGAAACCTGGAGAATCCATTTGATCTGAACTGAAGATGAGTACTTCAGCAGAGAATCCTTCCAGTACTTAGGGTTTTTTGAGCACTTTTGTCATTTTGCTCTATGACTTTAAAGGACACAAATTCTGACCCACCCCTCAGATTCCTTGGCACTACCGGATGCCAGAGTTATTTGAGTACTAGTCATTGGAGAATGTGCGCTGGTTTCCTGCAGAGGGCAATTGTCATTTGCCACTGACTGTAGTTTATGAGAGAAGCAGTACAATGATAGGAAGAATGAGAGGTTTAAAAGAATTTTAGTTCATGAAGTTTTTTAAAAAAAAGAAAGCCTGTTTTGAATTATTCTAGTTTTAATCATTTGCCCCTGTATCGCATCAATACTTTAATAGTGGGTTTTTCTGTCAATGGATCCTCTGATATTGTGGACGATAAAACCATCAAAAGGCTTTAGAGGGATTTTTTAACTTTTTGTTGTCGTTGCTGTTCTTGTCGATGACAGAGTTTGGGCATTAGATAAATGAATCTTCATTATGGGGGTGGATTGACTGTATTACAGGAGGATCTGTGGCCAACCTGGCTCCATCTGAGCCAGCTCAAGTGTGCAGCAGGATAACCACATTTGTGCTATATTGTGCTGTGTGGAACCACTGGCCTGCTCCACTGCTAACTCATGGCTTTCAGTGCTCCATCACTGACTGTATTCTTCATTACATCCTTATAGTATATTTTTGTAGCATAGTTCACTATTGCTTTTCCTTCCTTTTGCTTTACCCACTGCCATTCATCAGATGAAAAGAAAGAAAAGAACTTATCTTCATTTAATTCTGAAATGTTTTGTTCATACATCCTAAGTATTGGCTTCACATATTTCATGGTACCAGCTGCTAAATTCAGAGGACAGAGTCCTTACTTGCTTGGAAAGTTTTAACACTTACACTCTGTCAAGTAAACAAGATTGAGGTAGAAGACCGGAAGCAATGCCACGTCACTACTTTCCATCTATTAAGTGGAGATACCACTTCATATGCACTACCTGATTTCTTCCAACTGTGATGTTTAAGGAGCTTATACAGTTAGAGCAGAGAGCTATGGTGGAACAGCAAGTGACCTACATGTATTTGTCTAAGTAGCAAGGGTTATTTTCCTTGCACATTGTTACTAAAAACACAGTCAGCAGAGCACTGAGAGAAAGTAAGATATGCTTGGCTTTGGAAAATTCTGTCTCAGCACAGTAAGAGCATAGCTGACCTCACTGCATCATGGTTACCAGCAGAATTTAAACAACTGGGATAAATCATTGTCAGTGATAGCAACAGGAAGTTAATCCAACAACCTTGAGAACATCATTACAATTTTTCACACATTTTCTATCTTTTCAGCGTCTAAGCGAAATCTTATTTCTCTGCTAAAGTCCTTGGGGCTACAGAAAGCAAAACTATCAGAGACACCTACGTATCTTCTCCCTGAGCAACAAATAAAAAGCAGACTCAACAGCAGAGAAAGCAGATGGATGGCCTTGCAAGTGCCCCGAAGAAGATCATCCAGGTCACATTTGGTAGGTGGTGAAGAGAGTCCATTCCGCAATGAATTACACCTCTTGTAGACATTGTCCTCCTTGTGCTTGTCTTAACAGATGCTGTGTGATACCTTTTGAGTCTGACTCCTAATGTTAAAACTGCTTCATTTATATAGAAACATGAATGCTTAGCATAAGACATCAACAAGGCAGAAGTTCTCCATCTGATCTAGATTCCCTTTATTGTCAATGGAGAGCAACAGGATGCATCTGACCTATTTTAGATGCCTACCATAAAATAATGTTGCATCACACAATCTTCTTGCTGCTGACATTAAAGGAAGTTGTGATGACTACCTCAGACAGGGATTTCAACACTGTAGATGTCTCAGACTAGGTGAGACAAGTCCTGCCCACAGCTATGTGGGTATTGCCTTAATGAATCACAACCACAGAGACTTCTTCAATATTTTTAGAGATGGTAGAAATCTGATAGTTTTGGTTTCCTGGCAATACTTGAATGGGAAATGAATGAAATGAAATTCTGTGGTATTTTGAAAATGTTTTTTCAAATTTTCACTGACATGAAATTTTTTAAGCTTTCAGTTCTTCAGAGAGTGTCATTTTGATGTTCTACTTTATAAATGTGCATTTTATGCCAATATTTTAAAACTTTGAAACAAAAACTGACCTCAAACAGAAGAGGGGACTGTTTCATGTAGAAATTTGTAATGATCCTTTTTGAATTCTTAAGTTTTATTTAAAATGAAAGAGTCATTAAAAATAAATGTGTCATTCCTGCTGGATTCTTCCTTTTCACAGAAAAGAGACTGGACATGCAAAATTTTCCTACTCTGAATATCTTGTTTCTGGATAGGATGGTGCTTGCGAGAAAGGTGCAAGTAATCAGTGTCGGGAATAGATGTTCCTTACAGATGTTGATCCTGACTAATGTTTGTGTTATCCACATAACTAGTTCTCTGTTACACTGCATAGACTCTTAAGCCCTTGACTTGTTGAGTAAGAGTATGCCACAAGTTAATTATATAAGTTAAATTGTTAATGCAACTCCAGGATTTTGCTTTACGTTTTTTCTTTTTCCTGAGGCTCAGAACTACTAATGAAATTGCACTGAGACTTAAGTAGGCTTTTGACACTCTGTGTCCCCAAACTCCATTTCTGCTCAGGCCCAAAGATTTGTTACTTCTCTCTTTCTTTGCTTCGAACATCTTCTAGAGGTGGCACTGAGCCAATTATTTATAACCAATTTTCATTTAACTAGAGTTCTTTGAAAAAGAAAACTTAACACTATTAAGGCGATTATTTCATTAATCATAATTCATTAATTATAATGAATACGTTATCCGTAATCAATCAAGTTGCAGCTCGAAAGTGCTTCCACTGTTCTACTGCTGCAGCAGAACCCAAATCCTGAGCCTCATTGTGCTGCTTCTCTTGGCCAAGACACACCTAAACAATTTAATCAAACCACTGAAGAATTCTACAGCTGTCATGTCTCTTCTTCTCCTTCAGTAAATAAACAGCCAAAGGGACATAAAACTACTAGTCCAACATTAAACATGTAGAATGCTTTCCTTCATAGGTCTGAGCAAGTGGGACAACTTTTAAATTAAAGAAAGACTACACCAGCTGGCTGATGTCCAGAAGTGGTCTCTGGGGAGAACTTTATTAGTGGTAACTAACCATAAGTACCCACAGCCTGGCAATGTTTAGCAGAACGTTGGCAGACACACTGTATAGTACTAATAAATTAGTAATGATAATTAATTAATAATAGTTTGCATTCATGTGACACATTCCTTGCTGCAATCTACTTCTTTTCCTGCTAAACATGGACATGAAGAACAGCCTGTCTTCTAGCGATCTACCTTTGTGTAGACTCCTTTTGCATCTTCCTCCTGTGTCTTCCTCTCTACCCTAAGCAAACTACATTCCGTCAAGAATTCCACCTGAATTTCTGGTCCTCTTGTGGTGCTTCTCTGGATTCTCTGGTCCAAAGCCTTCTGGAAGTGCCTTAATGAACGCAGGGCTCAAGGTGAGGCCTTATCAATGATCAGTAGACCTGAAGGATTGCCTCCCATGTCCCAGAAGTGATGCCACTTTTCAGAAATTTATATGATGTTATTGAGTCTTGCTCAGCCTGGGATCTATGGGAATACCTAGATATTTGTTTGGTCCCCTAGTCAATCATCTATCTGTGTAGTTACACAGCTGTTCTTGCCTACCTGTAGAAACTTGCACCTCTCCATATTGAATTAGTTTGTTCATTCCATTTCACCAGCTTGTCAAAATCCTTTTACATTCTCATGTCTTTGTCCAATGTGCTTGCAGCTTTTTTTGGTGTGTTCTCATCACCAAAATCAATAGTGAAAATATTGACTAGCACCAGATGAAGGATTGCACCTCACTTACGATATCATTCCAGTGAACCACTGATCATTACTACCTACAGAAGGTTTTATGACCAGTTTGTAATTAATTTTGTAGACCTAGACTATGTTTTCCCCATTTCCTTTTGAGATACCATATGAAACAGTGAAGTTATTAATGTCAATAAATATGGAATCTACACCTTTCTTCCTTATCTGGGTCAGAGCTGGTCCACCAATAAGAGATGGACCAGGTATAAAGTAAGCAGTAGGAATGCAGAGAAGGGAGAAAAAGGTAGGACCTCCTCCTTTGATGCTGACAGATCCCTGGGTCAGGTTAAATTTCACCTTCATCTTCTTTTTCCACTTAGATGCTTATAAAAATATACTTGGTAGTTTACTGTAATACTTGTCTGGCAATCCAAGATGATTGACCTCTTATTTCCTGGCTCCCCTCACCCTCCGCCCCCCATTTAAAGACTAGATGTTAGGATTGACCTTTTTCAAACATCTGCAACTTGATCTACTCTCCATAGAGGGCAATATCTCCATGATACCTACTAACACCTCTCAGATTGCTTTAGCCAGTTCGTTACACACCCTAGTATAAAATAAGTCAGATACAATGCATATGAAACATTTAACTGATCTCAACTTTCTGTAGGATCGCAACATTAAGGGATGAAACAATGCATTGTTGCAGCTCATCTATTAATTGGTCTAATCCATCTCCACATCTCTAGCTTGTAATTTTGTTTGGCTGATGTTATTTCAGGAAAAATATTTCGGCTCCTTTCCTAAGTTTTAATATAGCTTCATAAATATAAAATCATGGCTGTTCCCCAGCCAAGACCAAGTCACAGATATATGTGTGAATTGAACCCTCTGGTGGTGGATGATCTTTAACAAAAATTCTAGCCCACAGCAAATACAAAATAAAACCCATTAGCCTAAACATTAGCTAAAGAAGCTTGTTACCTGTTTTATCTCATGCTTGTGATGGGCTAAAAGGTGCACCTGGTTATCTAAAATTGTTCAAATTATGCACAATGATTTATTAAGATGCAAGAACCGATTTGTGAACATGACCATAGGATTTATGAAAACCAAAAGAAATCTATTAAACATCGATATGATGGTTATAAATTTAGACAAAACTTCTCTTTTGTTTTATGAATAAAGGACAGAGAAAAACTGTTGTGAATTCAAACAAAAGTGATCTTTTCAGGGAAACACTGAAGTTGTATTTGATCAATGGGAAATATTTTATTTGACCTGAACTGAAATATTTCACTTAATTTTTGAGCTATTTAGCTTGTCTTAAAGAAGGTTCATTTGTTAAACATTACCTGAACTTTTACATGAAAAATGCCAATTTGAAAAAACGTTCAATTGGGAAAATGTCAAAATGAAACTTTTTGGCATTTCTGAAATAAACATTTTAGATAAAAAACGTCAACATGAAATGTTTTGACATTTTGAAAAATGCCTCCCTTTTTTGAATCGGAAACTTTACCAAAATTAAATGGAATTTACTATTTGTCTAGAAAATAAGAATTACTTGCACTGGTAGTTTTCCCTGGGTAAGCAGCTAATCTTCCTGCCAGGTTAGCATTAAAAGATCAGCCAAGCAACTGTACAAACATATATTATAAAGCAGTTATTGCCTTTACTGCAGCTCGGATTTGGACTTGTTCGTAGTTATCTATCTGTCTTCACTCTTGCACTTTACAGTGTCCAGCTTCCAACCTTGCACGCAGTTCTATGGTCCACAAAGAAAGAAAAAATGAGAGAAATTATTACTGTTTAACAAGCGAGCAGTTTCCCATTACATTAAAATTATATTTTTATTTAAAAACCTGGCTAGTGGCAGATTTATGAAAGTTCATTCCAGAAAAAATGGTTTATCCATTAAACAGAAGCAAGTCCATAATTCTGAATGAGTTTTAGAGATTGTTATAGCTAAATTCTTAAATTAAAACAACCCGTTCTAGACCAAGCTCACAGCATTCCGAAATAAGATTGCAAGCTGTAGTGAAGTAGCGTCATGGAGTAGTTGGTGCTTGCACTGCATTTTTGGGAGGTTATAGATGCTATATGCTAACCATATTAATTAAACATAATTATACAAAAATTAATCTTATGGTTTACTGAAAAAATAATGTTTTACTCTAGCTGAGAAGCCTTAGCTGTGAGGCAGTTACAGTTCATATGCGAGAGCTACTTTTTGCGACAGAAAGAATTTCGCATTCACTTGATTTCACAATTTCTTCAGCCGAAGCCTAAGACGATGCTATTCTAATAGCAGCGTGAGATGAAAGGAAACTCTGCCAGAAACACTAAGCCCACCTCAGACCAAGACCCAAAGTATTATGCGGATGCCAAAATGCTGGCTCCAGATGCCTGCCCCCTTCGTGGGATCCACAGCCCTGAGCGAGGAGCCTCAGAATGGCAGCCAGAAAAGGCAACATGCTGGGAGGAAGCTGCTTAAAGCAGCCACTGCTAAGGAGAAGGGTGTGCCTTCAGCCATACCCCTCTCCAGGCTCCTTGCTCAGCGCTAGTGGCTCATTTCTCTTTCCATATGGGATTAGCTGTCTGGAGCACTCTTCTAAAGGTAAGTACTGCAGTCCCCTTTTTTCCCTCCTTATAATAAAGCAGAACTTGTGCTATCCTTTTCAGTGCGAGGGGGATCTGAGAATGGTTCCTTTTGTGCAGTAGCCCAGTGGTGAGGATCCTCACCTCAAAGAGGGGGGGATGTCCGGGGAAGTGGGTTTGAATACCTCCAAGCAAAGAAGGAAACTGGATCCACATCCTGACCAAGCTAACCACTAAGTAACTGGATAAAGGGGACTCCTCTGCCCTTCTTTTTAACAGAAAGGACTGCTTGCCACTGCAATATGGCAGGCATTCACTGAGAAAAACCTACTGGATTTTAGGGGAAGCAAGTAAAGGAACGGCTCAGTTTAGAATCCCAAAGTAGCTTAGATGTGTGATAGGTGCCTTGCTTCTCAGCCTCGCAGAGACCGATGCGCGTATTCAACAGGAAAACCGTAGGCACTTGGGCAGTTCCTGTCTTTTTTTGACCTTGAAGTCCCTTAGTTGGAAGGCAGCTGAAGAGGGGTTTTGCTGAGCAGAGACTGGATGATGAATTCTACTCCGAAGTCCCTTCTGCTGCCTCTTTTGTATTTGTGATGTAGTATGTTGGAACAAAGTGAGGGGCTACGTAGAAGCACATGTTGATTTGGCTAAGGGGCTGTTGGGAAAGCGTTAATTCACCCTTGGGAGGGCAGGGGAGGATGCAGTAACACAGCTGTCTGTCATGGGTGTGGAGACCCACCAGCTGTAAGGAATTAATGACTTCCCACAGTAACACTATAAGAGTTTGAGATGAGGAAAGGAGTGGGTTTCTGCTAGTGTTGATACCTAAATGAAAGACTCTCTGGAGAGACACTAAGGCAAGTGGAGTGGGCTGAGCAGCCTTTCTTTCAACTCCCGCCTATGTGCTTTAGTTTAGAGAAGCCTTTCAGTGTTCAGGAAGAGACAGACTATGCTTAATGTTGACACTTCCATTTCACGATGGAGTATAGCTGAAGATGATTTTACCTCTTAACTCTGACATCTTGCCCTCTTCTGAGTATCTGTGGGCTGCTTCTTTGGGTATTAGGGAATTTCTTAACCCTGCTAGTTCTAGTTTAAGTGATGCTGGGCTTTCATGTTTCTTAGTTAATTTGAGGAAACTGGGTAATGTGAGGTTATTAAAAGTTGCCTAGCATTTAGATGAATGGAAAAAGTATGTCCACTGCAATAACTACTGTCCATCAGCTGGGCTGTGTTGATCCCTCCTAGCCAAGTTTCAGCCCCCTCTGTTGCCATGTATAAATTACCTACCTAAATACAGCAAGCTAGCAGAGCCACTTCATGCAGAGTCCTAAATTGACACCAAAAGGGAAACTTCCATCCAGATGAGAAATATAAGGAAATGGAGCAGACTAACCAGTAGCACAGAAAGTTCTGAAACCACAACGGCTATTAAATAAAGCTAATTTTTCTGCAGACACTAAGTCACTGTTTAAAAATATAAACATCTAGATAATTAGAGGAACTTCAAATCTGTCTTCAGAGTGTTTCAGGCAGGATGACATTGTCAGCTATTCTATTTTGTATTGATTCCCACAAAGCTCAGTTATTCCCAGCCTTCCATTTCAAATGCAGCACCTTGTTTTCCTGTATCTTGAAGCAAAGAAATTAGATAAAAACTATTGATTAGCAAGGCACAGAGGGGAGCGATGTCTGTAACCTTCCTTTGTCTTGCAGCTCTGCAGCTGAGGCAGCAGTAATAGGATTCTGTGTGAGTGCGACTGTGATGAGGTCACACTGCTGAGAAGGGAATGAAAACACTGCAGTCAGCTAGATCACTTGCTTCTCTGATAGTTTTTGATATTGTTTGTCAAATTGTGATTTGAAGGTTATTTCTCTGGAGGCTAAAATTGCCTTGCTTCTCTTATGCACTTGGCTGGGCTTTTAAAAATCATGCATTCATATAAACACCCCTTCTCTCTCAAAGTTTCTGGCTCTTATTGGGAGCCAAAAAGGCTCCCAATAAGGAGCAAGAAAACAAGTCTCTCCAGAAATTTTCCATCATTATGAGATTAGAGCATTTATTTGTTACAATAAGCCGTCTTTGTTTGGTCTCTCTGCTTCTTCTTCCTCCCTCCTTTTTCACTAGGGTGCTGCAGTCCTCTTCAGTTCAAAACAAGTTCAATAAACACTTTCAAGACATATGAGCCGTGAAGGGTTATGCTGATTTAGTACAGGGTGGCGTAGCATTTATTGGTATCATTACTCAGGAAAGAAATGAGGAATTTCCTCATTTCAATTGCTTTGAGAAACAGGCATTTTGTGACCTACCTAGGGCAACTGCAAAGCTGTACAGAAAGTTCAGAAAAATGAATAATGCTTTCTCATTCTGAATGGGCTCTACCATTTTCATTCCTACATTGCTTCAGAGCAGTGAAGCGGCTTGTTGAGGTGACAAGGAGGAAACTGAGGCACAGAGGGTCAATGATCTATCTACTGGAAGAGGGTGTCAGGTAGTGTCAAATATAGGGTAAACACTCAAGATTACCTGGCCCTCAGGACTCTACTTTTGGTGCACAAGGCAGGCTGCATTCCTCTCTTCCCACAGAGGAAGAAACCTCATGGGGCATGCAATGTCTTCCACTAATCAGACCTTAGGGGTTATTTCTCCCTTTGGAAAGCTCCCTTGCCCTAGTTCTCTGGTAACAAGACACTGGAAGATTGGTATGGAGATAGTTGGCTAAAAAACCCCTCCAAATAAACTTCTGGAATTGCACGGCAGTAACAGGATGCCTTTAGCAGGCAGCTGCCTTGTCTGTTGGAGACTTAGTGTGCAAAAACAAGTATGTCAGGTCAAGCTGCATATTTTGAGGTTTGATGTCCCACCCTCTCAAATAAGTGATGTGGGAAGAAGTCTTCTGGGAAAACTCCTTCCCCGGGCTTATTGCTGTGGGGTTTTCTGTGGGAAGCAGTGAGACTTTCCCATCCCCTCCTTTATCCCATGTGATGCTCTGTGATCATAATATGTGGAACTATCTCATGCTTCCAAGAACTCCTCCAGTGCTGAACAAGCATACTCTGGGTGTTTTTCTTTAGTTTTTGTTCTATTCTGTATGATCCCAAGAACATCATTCTTTGTCCCTTGTTCTCTTTGTCCATGTGAAGAAGATGATATTTCCTTTCTTGAAGGCTGTTGTGAAAACTTTCAGGTTTTTTTTAAGTCCCCTACCAGATGGAGGGTGCTGTGGGAGAGCAGAGCATCTTGCTGTAATTGATTTGTTTGTAAGGGAAAGTTCATGCTATTTTAGAGATCTCTCCCCCCTGCCCCCTCTGAATAATCTGCTGGAAAGACTGTTCTCTCATTTGTTGTTGCTATTGTACTGTTTGCATCATCCTCATCGCATATATGGCTATGTTTAAGGTACTGATGAAGAAGCCCCACAGCTTAAAATAAGAGCTGTGGGTATAATACCTCTAGACTGCCCACTGAATAAGTCACCAATGGCTGGACAACTAGAAGCACACAGTGCCTGATGAAGTGCCTGTCAGCTGGCTGCTTCTGAATGGGTGAAATTAGGCCCTGCTGGTCCAGGGCTGCAGTAGGTATTATCTCATTAGCATTCAGCATCACCTGTGTGCTCCCAGAGATGCACTAAGAATGGAGGCTCAGAAGAGGAGATTAGAGGAAAGCAGCGAGTGGGGGAAAAGGCTTGAAATCGCATTATTCTTTAGAAAATGGGCAATTGCAATGTACTAAACACAAACAGAACATTCTTTAAATCTCTAGAGGGGCCAGGCTTGGCTGAGAGATCTTTTTACCCTGGTTTGTTTCAATGGATAACTCTCTTTCAGAGCCCACTTATGTTTGCATTTGACAGATTTTTTTTTTTTATTTTCCCACCCCTACCCAAAATATATTTCTAGTGTGGCTTATAAGGGCATGTGACTTTGTAATCAGAGCAGCATCTGGTGCTATAAAGAAATGAAGCCCCTGTCTACAGTAGTAAGTAAGATCAGAATGGCACACGAGTAGGCATCCTTATGATGTCCAGAGAGAATGTGGCAAAAAAATCACCTCTACCCACAAGATTTAGGCAAATTTTATATTTAATCCCTTAAATATTCTTGGCCACTATTTGGCATATTTTTCATGGTTGGTCATCTATCTCTTAGCAAGATCTAAAGGACTCAGCCAGGTGCAAAGATAATTGTTTCCTTATTTCAGCCAGCATCTGCTCAGCCAGCTGGGTCGCTCATCTGTAAAAGGTGACAGGCTCAGGTAGCAGCCTGAAAATCCTACCTCTTGTGCTCTCGTGGCATGCAACCCTGCTGAAAGTCTGTGTAACCCTGCATTGGAGAGCACCCTGCAAAAGACAATGCAGTTCTGCTGAGGAAAAATTGAAAGGGTGAGCCAGGTACTTAAGAAAGTAAACATGGAGCAGAGGAAGTTTGGTTATCACAGAGAAAAACACTGCGGTCTCCCAATTTTCCATGGTTTGCTCTGACCCCAAATTACCCTTCCTTCATATTAAATGCTTGTGTTCTCCCCATATATTATATTAATCTGTTTTATTTTACAAGGCTATTTATCAACAGCCTGTGTAAGTCTTGACTGCCAATTCTCCACGTCTACCATTAATGAAGAACCATGTCTACCATTATTTTAATGGCTTCTGTGATCTGTAACTCCACACACTTGATGTTGATGCCAGTTAGTCTTCTACACTGACATTCTGTTCTTTTAGCAGATGGTTTGCAGGAAACTGTTATCGGAAAGTCAAGGAGTGGCAAGAATATCTAGCATTGTACAGGATGGATGAATACAACCTCTAGCGTTCTCTGATGCATAGCCCTCCTGCGCTCATATTCCTAAGCAATAATTAACATTGTAAATAAAGAGAAATAGTGTGCTTCTGACTGAAACCAATGAGAGATTTGTGTACACTGTAGCTAGAGAGCCAGGTCGTATTTTGTTAGATTCTTTTACAGATTTGCAAGTGTGCTACTTTTTCTTTATAGCTCTGTTGCTAAACAGACGTTTTCATTTCTAAGTGCTTTCTTTCTTTCCTTTGTTACCCCAGACTGCCAAAATTAGAGGCATCTGACATAAGAAAGGAAGTCAGTTTTGTTTAATTTATCTCAGATTTATTTTGTGACATTTCCCGGATACATTTACCCATCACATTATTAAACAAGAGTTTATTTTCTGGAGACCAGAGCTTCAGCTTTGGGTATAATTCAGTAAGACAGGAATTTAAATAATGTCAACATGCTGAGGAATTAGAAAGTCTTTCAGGTGTGTTTTGCAGGAGAAAGTTCAGAGCTCCACTATCTCTCCTGATAGTTGGCCTGGGGCTTTTTCAAATGTATAATCTTACTTTTCCACTCATTTGAAATGTAAACAGAGAATTTTCACAGAAGACAGAGGGATCCATCTGCAAATAATATTTGTTTTTGGCAATTTGTTTCTTTAATTATGATGATAAATCTCCACTATTTGGCAGCAGCACAAAGAAATAAGCTCTTGCGTGTCTTTGTTCCTTCAGGAGGAATGGAGAAAGTGGGTCTTGTTCAGAGAGAAATTCCCCCATCTAGTCACATAATTCTTGTAACTCACCCCAGCAAGTGATGAGAATCCCCTTTTTTTTCTTCTCCCATGGGAAGGATGTTTGGCTATGATTCAGAAAACATCTTTTTTGCTTTTGGACAAAGCTTGACTGACTCAGGACAAAACCCAAGTCATGAGGTTGTACAAAATTCTAAGATGGAATCTGCCTTATCTCTCAAAAAATCCTCAGTTGTAATGGGAAAGATGCATATCTACATATCATTTGCCAGAATAAAGGTACACAGTTCAGAGGTACTGATAGGCCAGTGGAGTAGCTGACTTAAATTTGGCGTTGTTCACAACTGGGAGACCCTAAATCAGTCCCAAAGCTTTGAATGCCTCAGATGTGCTTCTTAGAAATGATGACTTGAATACAAATTTTGCACCTTGAATCCATCTCTAAAGCAATGGATCATCCAGAAGTTGTTGCTAGGTTATTTGGATGTTTTCTCAGGGGTTGGATTTAGAAAATTCATGAGTTAATCTTTAAAAATCTCTCAGTTTTGTAGCAGCACACACAAGCATGTTATTTCTGCTTCCTAGGCAAACAACAGCCAGAGGTGTGGGAGAATATAAGGGATGAATCTGAATCTTTTTAAACCTCATTGCATTACTTTGCCTCCAGACTGAGGCAGAAGATGTCCTGTATAGACTTAAAATGACTTACCGTTTTTACAGTTGTATCCTGTTAAAATCCACATTCCACACAGTACATGTGCTAATGTTGAGAAAGTCATTTGTTTCTCAGTGTAAATATAAAAGTTTGTGTTTAGTACTGTCTTGGTGGTAGGTTTTTAGGATAATTCTAAAAAATCAGTCTTTTTGATCCCTTTTTTCCCTTTTCATTACAAAAGAAATATATCTACTTATATTTATAAATCTATTTACTTAAACTATATACTTTGCATTATGTTTTGGAGTGGATATTTTAGGCTTTGGAGAGAGGAAAAAATATTTGCAGGACACTTACAACTTGACATAAGTATCCTCTATAGATTCTACAAACTATATGTTCGAACTGTACTACAACATGAATAGTATGAACATTTGTATTCATGGGACTACTGATCTGATAGAGGAGAGGCGTGGAGTTTCTGCCTATGTTGCCTTACCTTCTGCATGCCAATTGCACTGACTTGTACGCTGTGTACATGCAGATGCACCATCACTGAAATGTTCTGTCTTAATGTTTTCATCAGGTGAAGGAGAAACCCTGAAAAAAAGTAAACACGTAGAATGTAAAATGTTTTACACTCCTTAGACCTCTGCACACTAGTTCAACATAACTGTAAAGGATGTTTTATATTCAGAATATCTGAATGGGCCTTGGTTCTGGATAAGGAAGAAGGAGCAGAACCGGATGAACTGGATGTATTAAATAGTTTATTCAAAAGGTTTATCCCTTTTCTGCTTTTGGATTTCCCACGACTGAATTTTCTTAGTTTTTCCTCTGCTGTATTTGGCATATGCTTCATGCAAATATACTTAAATCACTGGGCTGGTCAGGAGCCCTTCACATTTGCCTGTTTTATGATGTTCAGTTAGCTATCTTAGCCATATCAGGGGGTTTTTGTTTGTTTTTTGCCTTTTTATTATTCTATGCCTGCTTAATTGTAGCTTTTATGAAGAAATGGAGAAAGAGTCATAAAGACAATAAGACAAATCATTCCCAAAGCAAACATAATGAGGGAAATGAGGATAAGAGTTGGAGAAATATTTACATGATTTGAATTTTCTATCAATGTTCCTAAAAATAGAACAAAAAAATTAAATAAAATGAAGTACTCAGATGATTTGTTAGTGAAAGGAACAAAAAGAATTGCAAACATGAGAACAAATGTTCATTTTTATTCCAAGAAGTAGTTCTTGGCAGTATTCAGGAAGCTCTACTAGGGAAGACGAAATGTAGATTTTTATCCCACTTGAGCATAAATCAGCGTACTAGACTAAACAATATCTATTGTACAATGCACTGAATTCTTCTCTTTTGTACAAATGTTCAATTAAGTCTGTAAACTTGACAAAGCTACATAAAAATATATTTTAATGACTCAGCAGGTCCCTTTTGTACAACGTGGGCAGTGTATTCTTTCTAGGATGTAACACACATGGTTTTCATCAGATTGCAACAATATAAATTGTGGTGGTCAGCGATTCTATCAGATCGCATTCATACACATACCATTGCATCATAATGCTAATAACCTGGCTAAAAGTCTGGGGATGTTTCCTGCAGATTCCCTTCTGGGACTTGAAACCATCAGAGAAGAAACCTCCAATTTAACTAGGATACCAAGAGACTGGTTTAGTCGCCTTCTGATCAGCCAGTCATTCTGTAGGTCACTGCCATCTTCCTGCAGCAAAAATAAGTGCTGCATGGGGAAACATTTCAGTAGAATTCAAGAGTAACAGCAATTACCTAATTACTGGTGTGATCATGTTAAAGGTTACATTAACAGGCACCAATGATGATTGAATATGAAGGCAATGGCATGAGTGAAATCATAATTAGTGTAGCGTGAGGTAGGTGTTATGTTAAACATCCAATGAAAAAATTAACAATGGTGCACAGGTGGACTAAAATGATATATGTATAACTTAATATGCAACAATCCAACTTTCAGAAGACAAGAATAAGCCTTACATTATTATTTGCCCCTTTTAAGAAGTTAAGCCAGTTATGAGTTACATTCACCAACTAGGAAAGCGTGTGCTGTGTATGAAACGCTCAAGATCAGCACTCTGCTATCTTTGAGGTGCTCTATAACTTGTAACAGCGTAGCTGTGCTTTATACCCAGCCCACTGGGTTTATCTTCCCTACCAATATGCAGTGTAGTTGCTTTCCTGTGAATTCATCAGCTGCTGAGAAATAAGGAGAAATCCAAATGGATTAGCAGGACAGTGGAGGTGCTCCAAGCCCAGTTGTTCAGGCAGATGGTAAATCAGGTTTGGATTTCCACTCATCAGCATGTCTAGGAATGGTTTGTTATTCTGCACACGTGTGACATACATGTGCAAAATTTGCTATTATTGAATTAGCGGGAAAACACCATTTATATTATTTAGAGGTTGCAAAGGTTTCCATCAACACTAAATAGGTGATTTTTCATTGTTACAATATATGCAGTGCTAAGATGTCATCTTATGTCTGCTATTGATTTACCTGATGACTTCTTCCAAAGTGGTGAGTATCGCTGTATTTTGCCTCTTTCATAAACTTCAGTGTCTCCTAGTGAGCTCTAGAGTGCACATATTTGTTTCTGCCTTTGCATGCTCCCCTTACTTGTGTTTCTGTTCCAAAATTGCAGTGCTACAGAATTTCTAGAAATCTGGCACGTAAATGTATTTTTGGGACAGCAGGACAAACTGACCTTTTCTCGTGTGGGTCAAAGAGACGGCATTTAAAGAGGGTCAGGAGTTTTACAACAGAAGGAGAAAAGGGAAAAAACTGTCACTGTTAAAAAACCTTAAGGTCCCCTACTATAAAGAATTTAATTCAGTTCCCTGGATTTTTACAACTGCAATATAAAAATACAAAAAGTCTTCCTGATTGGCCCTCAAAGTATTTTTTGCATGTACCACTCTTTAAAGAAGGTAGACAAACCCTTTAGTCGCCTTACACAGAGCACAATGGGTTTCACGGGAGGAGTGTTGCCTGACAGAGTGGGAGATGTACCAGAGAGATTTCCAGTACCAAACCTGGCCATTTCTCATGGAGAAGATGGAACTTGCTTTGCTTGAGCTTGTTGAGAAGGGTCATTCCAGTTTTTTTCTTTTTCCATTTGTTTTATGAATCCATCTACCAGCTCTAGTTTTCTTCAGTCCGTTGATCTTTTGAACTCCAGTCAGTTTAAGATGAAAGGTTACATCCTTACAGCCTTTTGCTGTAAAATATAAAGTAAATCACAGTCTAAAAATGGCTATTTGCAATGAAGTAAATTTAATTTGGTTGATTTGAGTTTCTTTTAATTTGATTGTTAGGCACTGGAACAGGAGAACTATAACAGGAACTCAGTTGTCCTCATGGAAGGTAGTAGAGAGGTGTATGCATTGCTTGGCATGCACAGCAAGGGAGTTCTGAAAAATGTGCTCTCCAGGAGGTATCTCTGCCTTTGGAGACAAAAGCAAACAAAAACTGAATTGTTCCAGACATGAAAGACAGTTCCCTTGCTTGCCCTACATATGACGCTAAAAGTGGGTCAGTTGATGATTGTTAAGGTCTGATGTATGTAGGGTGTGGGTGAGCAGGAAACGGCACACAAGGAAAACCCAGTGCTAGGAGCTGAGACGTGAGCCATGGCAGTGAGCAGCCCTGAGAGGCAAGCGTTCTGCCTATCAGCTCCTGTCTGTCAGGGCATGACTGCAGGTGTTTTTCAGATACTTTGGGGAGGGGGGGGGGGGGGGGGGGGGGGGGGGGGGGGGGGGGGGGGGGGGGGGGGGGTGGGGGG
Source organism: Morus bassanus (assembly GCA_031468815.1). Classification (NCBI taxonomy): domain Eukaryota; kingdom Metazoa; phylum Chordata; class Aves; order Suliformes; family Sulidae; genus Morus; species Morus bassanus. The sequence goes on from CM062575.1 coordinate 38,571,234, forward strand.
GGGGGGGGGGTGATACTTTGGTGTGAGTTTCTCAAGCTGCTAATTTTAGGGGACTTTGATTCTCATGCTAATGTGGGATTTGAACAGAGCTGAGCGGTTTATTACTGTTAAATAATCAACATATAATTCAGTTATTGCAGCACCTGTGCATGATACTGACACAATCTTATCAGACAGGATGAGAAACGCTGCTGTTCAGGATAGTCGCTTATGCCCCTTGGCTATTCTAATACAAATGTCGTCTGGACCCTGTTTTGGAACAAAGCTATGAAAGTTTGCATCTCCCTGCCCACACTGTTTTCTCCAGTAGACAGATGCTTGCACCTGATTACCTTAGTTGATGGCAGTGCTGCTGCTGTTTCGCAGGTTGTCTGTGTGTTCTGATGTCAGATAATTTCTCTTTAGCTCTTTCTTCACAAAACTCACATCTCTGGGGATATGAGTAATACAGTCAAACGCTTTGCTCCTTTAGGTCACAGGTGAGGGATTCCTTTACTAGAGCAGGCCAGAATCTCATGTCTCTCAGACATGTGCTTTTCTTCCATATTTGTGCACTTTTCTTATTGAAAGACACAAGGTAATAGAAATTCATGTTTGAATTCTAGGTCATGCATCTAAACATCAAGGGCATTTTTATGTATCACTCCTTTGGAAGACTGGATTACCAGAAGCAGAGTTCCCAGGTCAGAAGAGGGGAGGCAGAAGCATCAATGAATGCTGCTTTGACTTCCTCCATTCTTGGTGGCATCTTGTGTAAATGAATGTGTTCAGCCTTGTTAGCAACCATGCATCCTAGAACTGATAAAGGTGACTTGTGATAGATGCCTGCCTCCTCTTATCTCAAATGTCTCTTTGAAAAGCTGCTTTGGCAAGAAGCCCAAGCGCAAAAGAACAATCCTTCTGTCTTGGAGCAAACTTCTAAAAAATCTGAAAAGTTAACAGGCTCTGCTGGCTTTTATTTCTATTCCCTCCTCTGATGTCTGCTTTCTAGATTATTTTTTTAACCTCAATGTCTGGCTGCTTCTCATTTTTCCTGATGCAAAACCTCTCAATATCCAGCAAGAGAAAGGTTGTCATTGCTTGCAATAGTCTTTGGATCATACCATCAGCTTCACTTAAGCTTTGGGTCTGGCTCTGCACAGTTCAAAGGATTTTATAGTCTCTGCTCCAAGTCCTTATCCAGTTTTTCTGAGTTTGCTTAAATCTATAGATATGAAAGGTCTCAGCTCTTCACCTAAGTATCAGCTGTATCTACTACTAACCAATAACAGACATTTAATGTAGGAAGGAAGGAAAAAAGGACATTGTATTATAATGTTTAACTTGTGAAGCAAGAGGAAATGTCTTCAACCTGTGATCCATTTGGGTTGCATAAGCTATGAATGAGGTATTGTTAGATGAATATTAAATATACATGTATATATTAAATATTTAACTTGATCTTTGTTCAGTTTGCCTTTCTTGTAATTCCTTTTCAGTGTTCATAGAAAACAAGCCTGATTTTTATACTGCTTGCCAGTAGTGACCTCAAATTTTCTGTTTGTGTTAATAATATCAATTACCTGCACACATGAGTCACGTTGAACTTTGTCATTATATTGGAGGAGTACTTCTTGGAATATGTCCGTAACACTTTTTGCCATGAAAACACTCCCTATTGCTTGAAATAGTCTGTGGGTGGATTTACTGTTTCATGCATCTATAACTCTGGAGTTCTTATTTCTTAAATTTTTTTTAGTATAAAGCTTAAACATGCAACTGTTCCAGTAACTTAGGCAGAGATGATAAAAGAACTCCAGCGAAATGCTATTATCAAATAGAGGAATGAATGCAACCTGAAGTGTCTTTTCACAACAGTCACTGGAATCCCCAAGTTTGCTGCAGACCACAAGTATATTTTAAACCTTAGATTAGTGTATACCCACAGTATGTCCCCTACAGCTGTGAACTGCTACTCTTTGTTTAGGACTGGGCAAACCTCCAGTGGCTATGTTCTTACAAGGAATGCATTTTCCAGTGTTTTGATTTAATGACTATTATTCAAGCTGAAGTCAGTTCCTTTCTCACACTATTTTAGGCTGTGTGTGGTAAACCTTTGTGCCACTGTTCTCCTCAAAAAATTCTGGTGTTTTCTGTGCTAAAACCAATACAAATTACACCAAGCTCTGTATCTTATGAAATAAATGTTGGTTATCTTTGTAATGAATAAATCCTGAATTTAAATGAAGCTTGCAGTTTGGTATTTCTGCTGGCCTACTAACCCTCCTTTTTATTGCTGTTGTTCAATGTGATAGTGTCAGGAAGTTCCTGTTAAGTGTTTGGTGATGTACAAACAGAGAACAAAAGGTCCCTGCCCCAAAGGCTGAAAGTGTAGATATTTCTATCGATTGAATAAATGTTGGACATTTGTCTTGTCTTGCCAGAAAGTGATACATGAAGGCAACTGTTACCTGGACAGATAAACAGGGAATTCTGAGGATGGGAAGGAATTCAGTATGGAGAGAAGCTTGCTGTAATGGAATTGTAATGGGGGGAGGCAAGCGTGTGACTGTGTAGCATTCTTCCTCTTTCTCCCTTTGTTTTTGTTTCAGCATGATACTTCATTAATCAGACTTCTAACAGACCTACGACATTCTGTGTGTTCCACCATTTACTCTGTCCTTTAGCGCCTCTGAGATGGTTTCACATCCTTCTTCTCAGGGTGAGGAGTGGATACTGGGGGGCTGCAGCCTTTGTGCTACAGGACTCTGGGCCATCCTGTCTTTCTCACTTGCATTCAGGACCTTATCCAAAGCCTATCTCATGTAGCGAGAAACCCTTTGGGAAAGTGTTTGCCTTAGACAGTGGGCCAGATCTACCACTGCATTACTCAAGACCTACATGCTAATCTTTCAGGCATTTTAGTCCTTATTTATAATTTAGAGTGGGTTGAAATTTAAAATTAATAAAAAGGAACACTTTTTTGTATTTTCTGTATTTTTTGTAACTGTCTAGGGAAAAGTTATTTTTTTATTTCCATTTTAAGATGAAAATATCTTACAATTTTTATTTTTAGATCGTTCTTTACACGTGCTTTTCTTTGGTAGGCTTAGTTACAGAGTAGGATAATTTTATTTTGAAAATATAAAACTTCTCAAAAGAAGGAGTATAGTTAAGAAAACATATCCAGGGAGAATAAGATGTTAGTCTCTTCTAAAGGAAGAACAAAACTAGTTATGAAATCATTACAATTAAAAATAAATCTTTGACCAGTTTTACTCCCCATTCAGTGACAGCAGCTCTGATAAAATGTATCTAATTAACACCCAGCAGATAACAATTATCTTGTATAATTATGATGAGCTTGTTTGTTCTTTAATTGACAGCTTAAGCAATGTTTTATGATGTTTATTTGACCTTGACGCTAATCTGCACCCTGCTACTGTGAGCTGCCAAATGCATGGCTGTTTGGATTTCCATCTCCACCACTTCCACTCACCACTTGTTATCATCGTTGTCGTCCTACAGTGTGAGGTGTCCTGCACCATCTCTCTGTGACTGCCACAGTGTCACTCCGATCCCTCGCAACTGCTGTGAGGTTGCACCCAGTTGTTGCCCCTCTGCTGCCTGTCCATCTACGTCTGTGCGTAAGCAGTGGTAAATAGCTGGCTCTGTAGGAACCACAAAACAGAATACATTATGTTACTCGGAACCAGATAAGATGTTCATTGTTAGAAACTAAATCACTGAATATATCTGATAGTTTTACAAGTAGTTGATACAGGATTTACAATAGACACACAATCTGCTTTCTATTAAAAGGTGCTGGATAGTTCAATAACCAAATGTCTGTGCTGATAGAACA